>BGPR01000020.1:2391918-2734336 GCA_013235015.1 Araneus ventricosus | reverse complement strand
TACATTTTATTTTAGGAACTTAAGAAAGAAAACTGGATTAATAGCAATATGGGACCGAGTAGTGACGGACGTATGGCAACCATACTGATATGGAGTATTCAACAATGGCAATCCTTAAATGAAAAATACTTAAAATCTTGCAGTGATAAATCTGCTTAACATTACAAATGATTGCCACTAATATTTTGAAACTGCACAGTATGAATTGTGCTTTATGAATTTGATCAATTCGTGGCAACTGATGAAGACTTGTTCGAATTTTGAGGAAACAAAGTTGAAAGAACTCATAAGATAACAATTTTGAATCCTTTAACAAATATTGTGCTAAAGGTTTACTATAATGATCTGGATCAGCTCTATTGAATGTTATGTTCCATGTGATTAAGAAAAATATGATTCATTGAAAGAAACAATCTTCATAGAAATTTAAACAATAAAGAAAACTAAATACTATAATTAAAAATAAAATGAGCTATAAACGCCACATCCATTCCATTAACTGCATTCTAATAATTTTCATTTAAAAAAAAAGGGGGCTTCTTGTTTTATTCACTAAAGGAAAAAATTTAAAAATCAAAGTAACAAAAAGCAAAGAGAAAGCAATAAGATGAAATGTGACGGTGTAACCAGATCCCAATAAAGTTAATAAAATGTGAAAATTGAGAAAGCTTTTTATACTACTGCTATAATACTGAATATATTCATTAATATAAATAAGTGAAATGCAATACACAATACAAGAAAAGTATGCGTGAATATTTTTTAAAAATAAAACAAGTAGAAGGCCAGTAATTTTATTACAACTTAAAATTCAAAAGAAAATACACTGATCAAGTACATAAGAAGAAAACATAGATTTATAAATTTGTTAAAATACTTTCAACAAGCACAATATTTATAAATAAAAATGGCTTTAATATTTACAAAAGTAGCAAACTGCTCGTAAAAGTTATACATTGAGCAATATAGTACAAATATTTTGCACAAACACACACCGGAACAGCTACATGTAAAACTTTTTAGAAGCACTTAAAATTCTTTAGTTCGCTACCAGTTGTTCATGCCTGGCTTGCTAAGAGTCATAAAATATATCTGACATGCAGAACCGCCTTTTGCAGACGAAAAAAATACCTACAAAACACAAATGAAGCAAATTGAAAAGCTAAAAAGTATCTATAACAAAAAACTTCATTATCAATTGAACATATTTTATTTCACGCTATAAGAAAATATCTTATCAGATAGAAAAAAACATTTTTTAGAAGTTTCATGAAAACTCAGATTCACAGTCATTCATATATTGTCTTTTCACTTTTATTTCATTGATATTTAGGTCATACAGTAGACCAAAGAGCATCACCCCGCCCTGCCTAAGCATCCGGGTAAACAACTGAAAGACCGGCCGCCACAACAGATAGTCGGGCACTGTGGTTCCTGCATAATAGCCCCCATTATGAGCAGCTCATGCAGCAACCCCCCATTTTACTGGGGTACGACCCGTCTTCGGAAGTGGGCCCAAAGAGCCACACAACCATTATTGTGCCATCGGGTTGACGAAAGCCTGCTTACTTATTCTGCAGCCTCTCCTCTGCGAACTCACGGTGTCCCCCTGATGGAGAGGTCATACAGTAGAAAATAATATTTATATTACCTAAACTGTAATACCCAATGGGTCATACGGGTTAAAAAGAATCATTGCTATTTATGGAAAAGAGTGCAAAGAAATTGTTATTAATTTTATTCTGCTGGAAAACACAGAAAAATTCATTACCCACACTCACTGAATTAATATTTTCATGAAAGCTTTTTTATTACTATTTTTGCATCATTCAGTTATTAATTTTGGAGGGAAATTTACCATCTAAAACATAAAATGGAATTTAAATTAAAATATATTTAAAAATTATTCTAAAATGAGTAATTTCCCAAAAGATTATTATTATCACAGGCTTAAAACTTTAGATTATCTATAAATATAAAACTGAATGTATGTATGTTTGTTCCAGCATCACTTCTGAATGGCTAAAGGGATTTCGATGAAATTTGTTACACATGTTCCTCATTAACCCACTTGAAGTAAAGGAGGGGTAAATAAGCCCTAACACAGTTCCTCACGGTAGGGCGGGGCAAAGTCTCCAAAATGCATGTAACAAATACACTTGGCGATTTCGATGAAATTTAGTAGCAGATTTGGATCCAAGAAAATATTGTTAAAGGTAGAATTATCGTTACAAACAGAATTGTTATACACAGATTTCACTGCATTATTTTTGTTTATTTGAAATTTATTTTATGCAGAATGGCAACAAAATGATAGTTAAAATATTATTGAACGAAGAAAAATAGCAGCGCTATTCACCAACACGTGTTGACACCAACTCCAGTGTCAGCAGTTCGGTTTCTTATTCTCCATGCCAAAAGAGTGCGTTGTCGGCCGCCCATTTCCCATTTTTTGATCCTAGAAAATTGGCGAGTTTCCGAAATCAGAGTCCAATTTGAGTTTTGTGCGCGTGTGCAGTAGAATGAAAAATCGTTCTGGATTTTTTCATGGCTTTTAAAAGTAGTATTTTTGGAGAAAAATCAATCTGTAAGAATATTTTGGTGTTTAGCATGACTAATAGTGCAGTTTTTTGTATGTAAAGTGGAAAAAACCTCTTTTCGTTACTATTTCTTTGCTCTCTCCCTTTACAATGAGTATGCTTTGAATTATATTTCATGTTTTTATCCTGGAAGAGAAAATCTCGATTTCGAGAGGATTACCTAATATTTGTCGGTTTCAACAATACAAGCTAATTTATATACTTTCAGTGTACAATTATTATTAACGATCATTGCTGGCACATAATTATTTCGTGAGTAATGAACCAATGTGTTAAAGAAAGATGGACAATCAGTTTTAGGTTATTTGCTGTATACTCCAATGAATGCAAGCTGTTCATTGTTCAGGTAGATTTAATTACACATATTTACCATAAATAAAATGTATCTTTTCACTGTGCCTGATGACGCATTCAGAAAATTCACTCTATATTTAATGAAGCTTTTTTCTACAGTGTGTTTCCAAATGTATACTATCAATCCATGTTTATTAAATTTGTTGCAGTGCATGCTTTTCTTGTTTTATATCCTATATTATTTTTATGACAAAGAATATAAATTTCTTATTGTTCTGATAAATTTAAATGCTCAATT
This sequence comes from Araneus ventricosus, assembly GCA_013235015.1. Lineage (NCBI taxonomy): Eukaryota > Metazoa > Arthropoda > Arachnida > Araneae > Araneidae > Araneus > Araneus ventricosus. The sequence continues at coordinate 2,731,144 of BGPR01000020.1, read as the reverse complement.
TTTCTTTATTTTGCAAGCTGTGTTTCTATGTCTCATTTGCTGAGAATAAAAGTATTTATCACATTAGCTACAGAGTTATTCATGTTTTGCATTGTGGGATTTAGATAATATAACACTTACTTCAGTGGAAAAAGAAATGTGCTTAGTATTCACTTAGTTTAAATTTTCCTTTTGGAAAATATTTATATTTGATTGTGTAATTAACAGTTTCATAAATTAATGCATTTATTTCTATAAAATTGAGTTTTATAGAGAAATTAGTTCATATTACTGTGTTAAGCAAATACTTTTTGCAGTATTTAAGACTTTAGATTTCTTGATCAAGCTATACAGCTTATATCGAAATTTTATCCCCTACATTCATCAATGCTGCATAATTGTTTTTGCATTCTGAGTATTAATAAATTATTTTGATATATATGAACTATTAAATAGTTATGAAAACATTTCAATATGCAGTAGCTCTCTTAAAATCCAGTACAAAATTATATTGTTGAATAATTATAAAAATACACAGCAGTATATAAGTATTTCATCCTACACATTCTCGTATAATCCTATTTAGCCACTCTGTATCACTAATCTCAACCTCTTACTTACGCATTTAAAATGTTGTGTTGCACAGATAAGTTTAAAATATCCATATTTTTTACAATGATGGACCATATGCTTAATTATGTTTTATACAATGGAAAAGAGTATTAGAGTAAAAGCTTAACTAACCAGCATGCTCGGGAAACGCCGATTTCCAAATACCTGAAAAGTCCGGATAGTTGAGTGTGACGGGAAAAATGGGGGGGGGGGGGAGATTGTAGCCTTTTTTTAAAGATTTTTTCGGCCAAATAATTTATTTTTGTCATTTTGAAATGTGCATTAAATATAATTTTTAAGAATACTTCTGTATCTTCCATAACATTATATTTACAAAACTTATTATGAAAAATTTAATTTAACATTGATGATTAAAAAAAAAAAAAAAGTATAATCTGTAGCCAAATTTTTACTGTAAATATATAGACTGTGAAAATATAAACATATAAAAATAGCTGATGAAACTAAAAAATATTCTACTCAGCAAGCATAATAAAACTCTTTTAAGGGATCATAAACAAATCCCAGATTGAATTATCAAAACTAATTATTTTTTAAAAAATCGCAAGGGTTATTGCGCAATACGCACACCTCCAATTCTTCCGCACGTGATATTACGTAATCGGAATCAACATCTGCCGGTATTCGGAGGGTAAATAAATAAAGGAAAAGAAAGAGTCTTACCAATCTGGAGTAACCCCCACAAGCTTTTTTTTCCCGATTCCTGTCCCTTTACTTTTTTTTTTTTTTTTTGGTTGTCGATTTCGTTTTTAGGTCTCGTTTTTCGGCGAAAGATGAGGACCTTTTATTTTTTGGGGGAGGTTCTCACTTTTGCTCCCCCCATAAAACAAGTCTGTGTACGACACAGTACTATATATTGCTTTTTCTTTCCTTCTACACCCTCCGTGCGGAGTGTACGTTGCATTCCAGAAATCAATTGTCTGCATGAATAAAACAGCATGGGCGCGTGCTAAATTTTGTCGTGCGAATGTAAAATTTTTATAAAACTCATTTTCTAATTTTTCTGGTTAGTTGAGCTTTCCAGATACTTGAATGCCGGATAATCAAGAATTTACTGTATATTTTGCAAAAGGATTTTTTTAATGAAAATATAAGTTGCATTCCTTCTTTGATAATACGCTTATAACACTTTTGATCTGCATAGAGACAGTATTCATTACTTGGTAAGGCATCCAGAAAATTGTCTTTGTATTTAGTAAAGCTTTGTTCTGTGGTGTGTTTTGAAGTTAATATACCAAGAAAATATTACAATTCAGCAAATTTAATAAGTAAGAAAGGGGTAGTTAGCAATAGAGAGTGTATAATATGAGAGAATGCATAGAGTGAAACTTTTTTAATATATATATATAATAATAATAATAAAGTAACATTAATGAACATTTTGTTATTTATAAAATATAGTTTTATTAAATTTGCTGAATTGTAATACAGTATAACCTTGAAAATCCGGACTGCTCGGGAGTTTGGAAGGTCCGGATTTTAGATATCTTACTTAAACCAATAGAGATGTCAAAGTTCTGATGTCACCGTGTAGGTAAGTTACGTCACAATTAAGAGCACAAGTGCAGACATCTTCAGAACAGACCTGGGAGTCGGAATGCAACGGCAAATGGTTGCCTTGGTAATGCATCTGGCGTTTTCAGATGCGCAACTAATCAAGACGTATGCTGATCTAAATGTTGACGTCAATTCCAACAACTCCATATAATAACACGTTTTAAACAATAAAAACATAAAGAGACATTAAAAAATGATACAAAGACAAAAAAAATAGTTTAAAATGAATAGAATGACTAGAATTTCCGCATCTTGCCTCAAGCGTTCTAGTTTAAAATTTATTTAGCTAATTTTTTTCTTGTCATGAGTCGATAAAAATCATTCGGTTTTCGGAGGTTTCTGGATTTTAGAAGTCCGGATTTTCGAGGTTGGACTGTATTTCATGTATTTGCAGATAATCGCATCACATTTTCGATTTTCTAGCAAAAAACAAATACTTTAAGATACAAGTATGTTTATATTGTTTTATAATGTAAACCTCAGATTTTTGCTATATGTATTATATTTTTACATGTTGGCTGCTGATCATGCATTTTGACTCGCGCTTCTGTTTCACATTTACTATGTAATTAGATTACAGCTTCTTTACTATAGTTAACCCATTAATTGCGGGTATGGTTTATAAATCACATACATAACAAAGTACTCACAGTTTTTTATAAATTTTCCTCTCCATCACAAGGTTTCGATAAGAAAATGACCAAGCAATGCCGGGTAATCTACTATGAAAATTTAAAACCTATTTGCTTAATAATGTAAAAGACACAGAAACATACAAGTATTTCTATGTGATTGTCACTAGAAATCACCATTTCAATGCAATTATACTAGCATCTCAAAATCGAATCTTATCAATATATACTGAAGACAGATGGATAAGAATAACATCTTAATTGAAATTTGATCTCGAGAACCTTAAATTCAGCAACAAAAAATATTCAAACGTTACATGACAATAATCAAAACAATAAACATTAGAAGGTGCTAAAATCAGCTGATAATCATGTGACATATTTGGACGAATGAAAATCTACTTTGAAAATGATGGGACAGGAATAGCTGGCACCTCGAATCACAGTGCAGAATCAAGAAACTCCGGTTGGGGAATAAGAATATCACGGCAGCAAGATTCAACTCTGGATCTCGGATCAACACGCTGTTTGGTGAACAAGTCCGTAGGTGAATGAAATAAAAATTTTATGAAGATGAATATTTGGTCGACTGTCCTAAGTTATAATTTAAATTGGTAAAACTTAAATCCGATTGGCTACTGTGACAGACAAGAGGAAGATAACCGAGTTAGGCATGAATTTTCTGATTTAACATGCATACTAAAGTGATATTAATCTTTATTGTTGCGGGAACTGAGATGTTTCGTACTATCAAAAAGTTGATGTTTCATCAAATGTCCTCATAGAATAGGGTACAATTAACCGATTTCAAAAATAAATAATATGTGTTGACTCAAAAAATTTCGAAAGCTCCTAACTTAAGACTTTAAATGTAATGAATACAATATAATAAAATATCTATTATTCTGTAATTAAATATACAGTTTTTGCATCATTCTCAAAACAAGTTTTTTAAAATTAGGAGTGCATGTAAGAAATTGTTTTGACATTGAACATTATATATTTCCAAGTTATATGATATTTAATTTAATATTTTAAAATAATTTTTTTTGTGAGCGTAATAAGATGAGAATAAGTTTGATGCTCTTACGGAAGCTAAATCGCATATTGTGCTGACTTTAAGGTGATTTATGTAAAATCGTTTTTTCTAAGCGTACTTTATTTGTCATCATGTATTTGCAGATATATTTTGCATCACAACACATTTTCGATTTTCTACCAGGAAAAGAAATAGTTTGAGATACAATTATGTTCATATTGTTTTATAATGTAAACCTCATATTCTTGCTATATGTATTATATTTTCACACATTGGCTGCTGATCATGCACTTTGACTCGTGTTTTTGTTTCACATTTACTATAGATGACCCCTTCTTTACTATAGTTAACCCTTTAATAGTGGGTATGGTTTATAAACCACGTATATAACAAAGTACTTTCAGTTTTATTTAAATTTTCCTTTTCCTCTTCATAAACAAGGTTTTGATAAGAAAATGACTGAGCAATGCCGGGTAATCTGCTAGTAAGTTTATAAAAGTGACGGCATTCATTACATATAATTTCTCATAACTTGCAAATGATGAACATTTGACTAAAAATAAAACCCTCATACAACACGACATCCTAGAACATGATTTCACATCAATACAGCTGGAGGATGCGAGAAATCTCCGAGTAATACAAAACATAAAAGTAAAATTTTAGTAGCAATAAAATAAAAGAATTTTGGAACAAATTTGGTAGAAATGACATTTGAAATATGCCAACACAATTCAAGGATCAACTGCAAAGTTCACAATGTAGACGTTAAATACTTAACTGTAAAAACACATTAATAAAGGTCTAGAATTAGTAAAGTAGTAGAAGCAATCTTTACTAAATGAGGACAAATTTCAGAGAAACTGCACAAATATCTAGCACCATATAATAAAATTTATAAAGATATCGTAGATAAAAAGCAGGTAAAATCCTAAATAATTTTTTTTTAAAAATTACAGAGTAGAATCCCAGATAAAGGTGTAGAAAACTTATAAAAAGGAATTAGCCCTTTGTAGTAATGGCAAAGAGAATATTATTCAATATAACTTAATATGCTATAACTTTTGGTGAAAGTAATAGCATTTCTTCTAAATATTCATCCTTTGAATGTTTGTATTTATTTTGGAAACTAATCCCCTTTTTTAGTACTAATCCTTTATTTCATTTAAAATGGCACTGTTTCGGAATTTAAAGACCAAATTATATGAAAGGTTACCTGCAAGTGGGAATTATACAATGGCACCTAGCATCCTAGACAATAATGCAATAAGTTGAATATGAAAGTTAAAAATCTCCTGAGCACTTTTTTTAAAACACAAATGTTAAAAAACATGAAAATTATCTAAGGGAAATAAGAATATTTACAGACTAAAGTAATGATGAAAAAAAAGTTTATATATTTGAATAAAAGTTAAATAGTTATATGAAATTAAAATTCTTTTATTAGAAGATTTTAAAAACTGAAGGAAATAAAATATTTAATTAGATGTATGACAAAGATTAAAATTACTTTTTCATTTCTTTCACATAGAAATTTTAATCTTTGAGCCTTCTTGTGCATAAACACACCATCCAAGTGACCAGTTTCAACATTGCGTATTTCGATGGCTTTATTTCCCCAGCCCATCACTTGTCCAGTTCCAATGAATGCTGTGGTATAAAAACAAACATATACTTAATTGGTATTCTAGAAAAGACAGTATAATAATTAGACCTACCAGGAGGTGGATTATAAGAGAAAATAAGTAAAACATTTGAAAGACCTTACCTACTGATGTAGGCATTTCTCCCCACTGTAGTACAATATTCTTGCTGACCTTTCCAAAAGTATTCACATATATACCCTCATCTGAAAATAAATGAATACTGGTTCATAGCAATTCAGAAAAACAGTTTGTGCCTGAGAAAACTTTAAAGACAAACTCCACAATAGACTACTAATCTATACTTATAAAAGGCAATGTGTGTGTGTGTGTGTGATGTCCAGACAAATCTATCGCACTTACAAGCTTGAAATTTGGCACACATATAGTCTTAATGGTGACTCAATGCACCTCAAAGCCGAAATTTTAAAATTTAATCTAGAAAATTTTTTATTTAATGTTTTGTGTTGTTTTGGGTGATTTTTCGCACTAATTTCTCAATAGCATGGTTTCGGATAACTGTATGACAAAAATAGATACACCATCGGAAAGAGCACGCGATTTCAGTTCTAATGAAGTTAATTTCGAAAATTTCTAACGTAATTTACTGAATTTTGAAAAATAGTCACTTTTATGGTAATTTTTAATAAAGATTTCTTTAAATTATCGCATCTGACGTACTAACATCTCTATAATTTTCATTTTTTTTCAACCTACAAATGGAACGTTTATGTCGGATTTAAAACAAGAACTATTAAAATATCTTTTTTCGTTTTTTAAAAATTAATTTTTCCCTGATCGGTTCAAACAGATTTTTCATAGTGAGATTTAACAGCGAGAGCTTCTCCAGACCATCCCACAATGCATTGTTGCAACGTGACCTTCTTCGCGGCAGGCGACATTCGCAAAGAAAAATAAGCGGGAATATCAATAATGTTTATTTTTTGTTTTGATTTTGTTTTCAAAACTTTTTCGTGCCATTGTGGGCACTTTTTTTCACCCACTTTTTTGAAGTCCTGATTCCACGGGCAACGCCGTGCGCGTACTACTAGTTCACACTAACTGAAACAAGTATGCAATATTACTCAATGGCAGAGATAAAATTAATCTTTATGGGTGAATAAAATTCCATCAACGTTTACTTTAAGCAAAAAAGAATAGCATATAAACTGAAATACAGGTTTTGAATACTTACTGTCATAACACAATAATAACTGCATTCCTTTAGAATTTGGCAAAGTAACAATTGCATGAGGTGTAATATTTCCCTGGGACTGAAAATAAGTAACATTTCTGTAATCAAAATCTCATTAAAAATATTAGACAAACTAAGGATAAAATTAACAAAAAAAAAGAACATGTGGTATTATTCTTTTATGCATCACGCATAGTTGAACATTAACATCCAATCTTAAGAAAGCTTATTGAATAAATTTCAATCATAAATATGGTACATAATGTAGTACATGAAAACTGAAGAAGATATTCAATACTTGATTAAAATTAGAATATCTCAAATTTACAATTTAACAAACAGGACTAAAAAAGTTATAAGCACTTACTTAATAATCAATATATGGAGTATTATGAGCATATGTAGCAATAATAATTATATCCGACAATCACAAAGTCACCCAAAAGTTCAGTTTTAAAATTAACAGCCTTAATATATCATAAAAAGTATTAGTTCTTATAAGTAGCATAACATACACAACTAAGAATATCTAGGATTAAGAGGATCTTTCTGAAACATTTTTGTCAAATGCAACTTAATGTGAAATCTTCTATAGGTTCTGTGATTCACAACCAGTCACTGACAAAGCAGGAAGGGAATTAGCATACAATTTATTTTTCAAAATCAGAGAAAAAGTGGTAAAAATAATTTACATATTTTCACAAAAAGGCAATTTACAGAACATAACTTTTTGATGAAATCATTTCAAGTTAAACATATCAAGATTTGGAAGCGAATATTTTCCTTTTCATAAAATGTTATGGTGAAAGCATGCATTTTTTAATATCGTGAATTAAAAATGTTCAATAAATTTTTTGCAATTTAATTAATACACAATTTTCCAACAAAATTATATTTTTTGAGGAGTTGTCCTCCTGAAAAAGGTATTAGAAAACAGCATTCACAATTTAAAAAGAGGCACTTGCTACAAAAAACCTGTTGAGTTTGCAGAAGTGACTTACATCCATGTTTTTATGTCATTTAAAAGTATGCAAGTCATGTTCTTATTCTCTAACAGATAGCCTGTAAATATAAAAACTTACAAGTGTTGAGCTTATCTCAAGTGCTATTAATAATAACACAGTGGTGTTACGACATTGTATAAAAACTATTTTGCGTATAACTGTATAAAAACACTAAAAAATACTATGTGTCTAAGACTATTAATATGTTTTTGAATTAATTTTTTTTTTAATTTAAAGAAATTTATTCAACCCTGAAAGAGTTCCATGACTTTTAAAAACAGGTTTCAAAAGATTTTCAGGTTAAGTAAAAATTTTAATAACAACTCCTAATAGTACGTATTCTGAGCAAAAAAAAAAAAAGTCAGGACAAGATGCACAGAAAAATTTGACATAACTTACATGTGCTGGAAGGTATACATCATATACAGCACCTGAATCCAAATCTACAGCATGAAATCCATCAGCAGAACCAAATATAACTTTAAGGCGAATATTTTCTTCCACTGTTAAGTCAACTAATAAAGGCTTATGCAAAAGATCAGTAAATGATTTGAATGCCATGAACTTATGGTATGGTTTAGGAGCCCAAGCATAGATTTCAACACTCTCCTTTAAGGCAATGACGAGGAACTTGATTCTTTCATATTTAACTAAATTAAAATAAACATACATTAAGGAAGAAAGGAAAAAAAAAAGCATAGACAACTTTTATATTTGAATTTTAAACTTAACTTAGAATAATTTATGTAACTACAGTAAAACAAAGAACAAATCAGTTTGTTTAAATAACTAAAAATTAGTTTTCACGAGCAAGTTAATGCCACAGTAGTAGCAACAGAACTCCTGTTTAATGAACTGAATTTTTTATACGGGATATGAACAAAAATATTTTTTTCATTTGTTTATCAGATTTTACTCTTAAAAGTTCCAAATTAAAATGAAAATAAATGTAACATGTCTGAAAGTATAAGTGTTGGCAATGAGCAGTAAAACAAACTCATCTTCTAACAGGTGCTTTGCTAAATTTCCACTCAAACATTTTGAAATAAATTTAAGATAGGCTAACATAAACTTATTATAAAAAAAAAAAACTTAATACCAAAAAAAGATATAACACGGCACAGAAAGCATCTAATCTTTCTATTCACAAGAAAATTTAAGTTATATTAATATTGAAAAAATATGTGCCTGCATCTTAAAAAGAATATATAAAAAGCATACAACTATGGAATTTTCAAGAACGCAAAAGACACTTCAATATAAACTTTAAAAGGAATAAGGAATGATTAAAAATACATGATAAAATGTATATAACAAATACATTTTATGGTAAGTTCATACTGCTGTGTGACCTAACATACACACACAAAATAAACAGCTATTAAAATTTTTTTGTGTATCAAAAAACTAAAGTCGAATTACATACCAAGAATATTCACATTCAATTATGAAAACTCAGATTTTTAGCTGTATAAAGCATTTTAAGCAGTGTGTCCCATTCTAATTAGCCCAAACCATAAATATTTTCATAAAGGTTAATACTTCAATTTATGAGTCAAGTGCTGAAAAGCAGCTTGCAAATAACTGAGAACTAGAATGGGTTGAAGGAAAGTCATCTGTAGATTATAAAATAAAACAGATAAATCAGAATCGCATATCAATAGAACAATCAATGATGTATTGGAAGGATAGATTTTATTTTCAACAGCAGATGGTATACAAGATTTAAATATCGGGAAATGATGGCTATTCAAAAATAACTTGATGTTTTTTACTGCAGTTGAAAGGCATTAGTAATAAACGAACATAGTTTACTATCCGACACATTTTGGTTTTTCATATGACAATGAAAATGCCAGCAAAGATTATGGAAATTCAAACTTACCTATAAAATTATTGATACTTCAATTTCAAGCTGCATTTTTTATTAGCTATTCATTTAAATTCCAGGATTTGGTTTTAGATAAATTTATACAGCAAATACACATATAAAAATAGAAATAACTGAAATTGATCATGAGGATCTCTATAAGCTATTTAATCTATGCTAAGAAAAACCAAAGGAAACGAAAGAAATGAAAGTCAACCAATGATAAAACATGAAAGCGTGTAAGTGAAAGAAAATTCAAAATTCTTAAAAAACCCAATTTAAAATGAAAAACAAAAATATAATTTTCAACCATGAGTCTTCAAATAAAAAGGTAAATGCTAAACTGGGAAGTCACAATCTACATGACTACACAAATGTTACTGAATACAGATAGAAATATTTTACCATTGCCACTCCATATTCGAAACGTATTTTCCCAGTCTTTAAAGCCATGTTGAGGAATAGACCACACCACTTGGATAGCAAAAGAAAAGAAAAAGAAAAAAAGGAAGAATAAAATTTGTACAGGATGGAACAGGCTTAATTTTTTCTCTGCTATATAATAAGCATTTCATTTTAGAAATATAAAATTAGCATATATTTTTCCCTATACATTTTATGGTTTGAAAATAAATGCGTTAAAAACGAAAGTTACACCTGTGTTGTGAAAGGGCATTTTTCTTTCCTGTATTGATTGTTTAAATAAAATGTATGGAGGGTTTGAACATTGCACTCAAAACTGGATGGAAAGCAAAGAAACTCATTTTCTGCCAAATCAAATGGATATACTTCATTATTCACTACTGAACACAATATAAAAATGTAACATAAAAAATTCACTGAAACTTTGCTCAACAGATATAACCAATAATTTTGAATTAGATATTTTTTGTAGGTATATAATAGAAACATTGTTGTGAATATGTGAAAAACGGGATAAATTTTCTAGGAAAAAATTCACATCTGTTTACTCAGAAAATTCAGATTCCTTAATCCTCAAATGCTTTTATAAAAGAATCATTTTCATAATGTACTTAAGAAACAAATATTTTCCTAAATGAAAAAAAAAAGATGCTTAACAAATTTAAATGAAAAATTAACAATATTTTTATTTGGCAACAATTTTGAAAACAAAACGGTCATTTAAAAAATATCTAAAAATAAAGGAATGGTAGAAGCTGCAGAATTACGTATTCAGTTAGTTGCTTATTTTCTTGCTAAGTGAAAATGTCATTACGAACTTTTAGAAAAAAAATTATAGAAAAACAAAGTGATGTTTTTTAATTCAAAATTATTCTTAAGAACACCAAGCCAAATTTTCAATACATGATTATGAAGTTTTGAAACTATACAATATCTCCTTCACAAAGCTTTCATGGCAAAGTTTTGAAATAAGGACGGGGGGGGGGGGGGAATCCAATTTTAGCACATTTCCTACATTCTTGCAGAACAAATTTATAATACACCACAAAACAATAATAGGAATCTAAAAGACTCAGTTGAAATTTAACCCTCCTTAATGTCTTGAAAAACGATTACCATGACAACATGTTTTCCTGAACAATAAACAAAAGATGAACCGATTCAAATGAGAAAATCTATTTCGTAAAAACTGAAACCTTATCAAAGAAATTTTGAAGTTTTATTAAAAAAGACTCTTCCTTTTAACTTTCAATTCAAAGTAAAGGAAAAATCAAACAAAAGCAACCTAATTTAATTCAAATAAAAATTATGCAAAGAACAGGCACTAAAAATTAATAAAATTTCTAGAATTTTCTAACAGAAATAATATGGAAATAATTTGCATATAGGAACTAAGTAAAAACTTTTCTGATTTTATTTACTAAATGCATTCAAAAATCATCAAAAAGTAGATTTCAGCAGCCCAAATATAATAAATGATTTTGCTGAAAAACTATAATATATCTATATAATAACAAAATTTTCTCATAAGGTCAAAAGTCAGAACTATGGGGAAAAAACATAACATACATAAATTCAAGTTAATGATTATGTCAACAAATGAAAAACGAAATTGTAATCATCAGACCCAAGAACAATTTAAAAAGAATGCCTTATTTTAATGGAGCAAATATTACATGATACTATGCCAAAATATTTTGTGTTTTAAAAGCATCATTTGTTTATTTCACAATTAGAAACAAAGATGAGAGAACACAAAAGGTAAAATATGTCATTAGTGATTTTTTTTTTCCCATCATGGAAGATATAACTTCCATTAAAAGAAGAAATAGAATTTGTATAAGCCAAAAATTACTAAAATTTTACAACAAAAATTATGGGCTAATCAGGCTAGGACGAACTGCTTAAACTGAAATCAAACAATCTGCTTAAAGATTATAATCACAGGGATACCAACTGGTAGTCCATTTTAAAAAGATACATTCTGCATGACATAACATGCCAATAATTAAGAGAGGGTGGGGGAGAAAGAAAAACTTCTTCTAAAGTTTATGTCAAGGTAAGACCTATGTAAGAAATATAGGAAAATCTATTTTCTAAAGACTATCCAATATGCAACAGCATATCAACCAATATCCTGGACGTTATCACTGTAAATTTAAGACATAAGTATTTTAACAGTAGCATACATATTTAAAACTACAGGTTTTATGGGAAAAAATTTTCATATATTTAAATTTAAATACTACTCCATTATGTAATTTTTAAATATTAAATAAGAAATGAAGAAATTTTGAATCACTCCATCACACTTGGGCTATTTTTGGGACAAATGACATTTATGAAAGGCCATGAATTAAATTAAAAATATGCATGCACTGTTTTGAAGTGAAGAAATATGAAAAGAAAAACGCTAACTCAAACCAAACTCTCTTAATAAAATATTTGAATTAACATACTTTTCTTCTATGCTTAGTACAAAATGCAATGTCATTTTGGTTTTTATATTTGAGGTTTCAAGAGAAACTTTAAAGCTTAATAGAACTTTAAATGTAGATAAATTAATAACAATATACAGAGTGTACACTCTAAACATGACCCAACAGCTAATTTCTAAACCGTTAGACATTAGAATACACTTCCAATTGGAAAAATTGCTTTAAATGATAAAAAGTGTAAAATATTATTCTTTACAAGTACATAAATGTACTGCCAAAAAAATATGAAGTCCCACAATGCATATTAACCACATTTATTAAAATATTCTTTGATAGACTAACATTTTCAACAAAAAAGGTTTCACTCTTCAGTGACTAAAACTGACTGAGTTATGGAGCTTTGAATTTCCTAATTTTAAAACGAACAGTGGCTGCACTAAGCAAGCTCTGCATGTTGATTGAAGAATCTTCCTCGAGGCAGCCACTGAAATGGTCTGACAACGCCTAAAACAGTGATATTCAAAACTTCATAGCTTGGTCAGTTTTAGTCACAGAAGAGTAGAACTTTTTTGTTTAAAATGTTAGAATATTAAAATATATTTTACTAACTATGATTAATAGGACAGGGGACTGTATAAAAATTAAGACTTTGTAATTTTTTCAACAGTTCATTTATGTACTCAAAAAGCATTCCATATACTTCTTTATGACATTTAAAGCAGTTTTCAAATTGGAGTAATTAACTATCTCAAACAGTTTAGAAATGAACTATTAGAACATGTTTAGTGGACCCCCACCTCCCCCGTATATTCCAAAGAAGCGTTTTACCCATACTCATTCTGTGGCTCTATTACATGCATTCACATAATCGCAAATAACAAAACAAAATATATCCTGCATTTCAAATCAGACTACTACAGCTTGTAGCACAATTTTTTTAGAAGCAATGAAAAATTGCATAACATTTTTTTTTTAAACCTGTGAATGGTATTAAAGTATATTAATGTCGATTTGAAAAAAATTTAATGTCAGCATATTGTAATTAATTACAGTAATGTATATATTAGATAAAACAGCAGAAAATGAGCATTTTTCGAATTTTTATCATGCATTAAAGGGTCAAACACAAAGACGATTCAGTATCCAATTTCACAGTATATTATTTTTCAGATTTTAAAAATAATTTCTTGAAATCTTATATTTTCTTATAACTTAATTTAAAATCTAATTTTAATATACTGTAATTGTATTGTTTACCCTCCTTAAGTGGATAAGGAAGGTAAGAAGAGACCAAGACAGTAACATATCACAATTTTCTAAAATCTCTATATATAATTCTCTTATGTGGCGACAAAAAAGGGTCGAATTTCTTAATCGCCGTTTGGCAACATCTCGCGAGTTTAGATTGTTTACATTCGAATTAGCGATTGATTTGATCTGGGACATCACAATTTTTCAAAATAAGTTCAACTTGGGCGGTTTCGATTATAAATCGAAAACGTCAAGATAGGTCTAATGAAACTATTGAGGAATCTTTCATAATACGATCCAATCGGAATGAACAAAATAGAAAGAAGCGTTTTTGTGTACAGAGCGAAGTTGAAGAGCTACAGGAATATAGTTGTGGGACTTTAGTGGGAGTCTGTTCTTTTATACATGTGGCGAAGCTTTTCTGATCAAAATATCAGTGAAAAATAGCTTGTTTAAAATTTTGGTGTAAAAAGCAAGAATTTTAGAAATTTTTAAAAATTTCCAAAAAAGGCTATTTTGTTAATTTTAAAAAGGTAAAAGTAAATATTTATTATGGTTTATAATTTGAATAGTGAATCTTAACATGTTTAAAGCCATTTGCCACGTTAAATTGTGCTTTTTAAGCTAAAAGTTTGTGAAATGGGTTAAATAATCTTTCGTAACTCAAACTTTCTGAGGTTTTAACTCATAAATAACTACCCAGAGAAAAAAATTATAACTTTCTTGGTTAAATAATTATTGCAGCGAGTGTGTATACATGTGACGAAGGTTTTCTGAGCAATAATTCATTGAGAAGAATGGAAATTTAGAAGTTTGTTGGAATAAAGTTAGGGCTAATGAAACTGTTGAAGAAATATTCAATTTTGTATACCAAGAAGTTTTAAATGCCTGATTTCTGATTGATGCAAATAATTTCTATTTGTAAACATTTTATAATTATACATTTTAGCATTCAAATTTCTTTGAAACATTTACATATATATATTTATATCTATATGCTATTAGCAAATTTTAATTTTAGAAATTTGATGATTTAGCTTATTAGTAATTGCTGAAAAAATGTTAGCATTTTATGCTATTTCAAATAATTTAAATTTACTTTTAGTAATTAATGTATTTATAATTTCCTTCTACAGGGTCCGTGCACATTTCCTTAAAAGAAAATCAAGGACTATAAAGGACTTTTAAGGACTAAAAAAACCAAAAAATAAGGACCTCTAAATTGAATAAACATAACGAATTGTCGCACGCATTTTTATATAAAATCTCATTTTTGCAAATTCAACCTATTAGATGATAAATTATAATATGAAACATAGAAGGTACATTACAAATTTAACACAACAAAACTCCTAAAAATATGAGTTAATAAATTGATGGAAAAAACCCCATGAAACTGGTAATCAAATTAAATATCTTTTAATTCCAAACTTTTTTCATTCAATTTTACATCCAAGGTATTTATTTTAATTCCTTTTTCAGAAATTGTTTTTCTTAGTTCATGCGATTGAATAAATAAATTTATGTCCTTTGACTTTTCAGCCTCATTAGCTAAATGATTTGCTTTCTCATTTGTTTGGTGCATGTCCGTTTGGAGGAACATTTTATTTTGTTTTAAAAAATCTATTTCTTCCTCTAGAGCTTTTCGTTTCAGTTGTTTTGTTTCAGTCTTTTCTTTGGATCTTTCACTTTCTAAATACTGCATGTATTTTGCTCTAGCTGAGGTGGCAGCCGTCCTCATTTCTTTAGTAATTTTTAAGTCATAAATAGCCAGACAGCTTAATAAATTCATGATTTACACGCTGGAAAATATATGAAGCATCTTTTAAATTTTCCATTTCCAGGGCCTTGTTCACCGAAAAACCTCACTGTCCATGTGACAGTATTAATACCATTTTGGTAATCTTCCAAACTTTTTCATAATGATTATTGCTAAAATAAGTTCGTAAAAAAATTATCAAGAGAATCACTCTTTGGATTGAAAGAAGTAAATTCAAATGAATTTGGCTTTACAATATTTAACAGAAAATCTGCATAGAGTAACAAAATTTCGTTGCAATCTTTTCCCAAAACACGTTTATTTTGCGACAATACAATCAATACCTTTTTCATTTGTTCTTGTGCTTTTTCGGGATATCCAGCCATTACTCGAGGATCAATGCAAATCGCATATCTTACCAGTGCGTAATTCACAGGACATTTCTGTATGGAATGTTTTATGATTGTTATGATGTTTTTCCGACTATCCTGTCTGAGTGTGAAAACATCCTTGTTTGCTAATTCCTTATTTTTTATCTTTTCTTTTATCAGTTGCTCTGCAGCAAATCCTAAATACACTTAATTTTTATCATTATGCAAGTTTGGGTCACTGAAGTTGAATTTGCATAAAGTCTCATGTTTCTCAATTCTTTCATTCTCTGGTTTCAAAATTTTGAAATGTTGAATGCAATCATTAACAAGTTCTAAAAACATCACTGGCAAAAAATGGAAGTAAAGGTTTATCACTTTGATACTGTTCTAAAAATGGTAATAGCACTTTTGACAATCATTCCTATGGGACCATGGACCAATAAAGGCCATCTGTAACTCCTTCCTTATTTCCCAAAGTGTATGCGATGGATATGGATTCGTAGAACGCGAGCAGTATCGTCCCCCCACGCCCACCGCATTCCGCGAGAGCCACGTCGACCGAGATTAGAGCCGACGAGGAGGAATTAGAAAAACGATAATCGGTGAAATTTTAAATTTTTTAATAATGGCAGAGTAAAAAGTAAGGACTTTTAAGGACTTGTAAGGACGCGTACGAACCCTGTTCTACTAGCAGACAGTCATAACTGTACGGCGAGCGAGCGAAGCGAGCTGGGATCACGTAGTGATCCCAAAAGAATCACGTGATTCTTGGGGGTTGACAAGCGGAGCGAGTAGGGGGTGTAACCCCCTAGTATGCTTTATTTTATGTTTAATGACAGTATACGAACAGAAATGTTATTTTTCCCAAATCATTCCACTTACATAAAGGCTCTTGTTCTTGGCAACAAAATATAATTAATGATTATTCTGAATTTATTCTAAAAGATGTTAAGACTTTACAAGCGAATGGGAAAAAATGCAATTTTTCTGTTATTTATTCATATTCCTTTTTCCTTAACAAATTTTTATAGGGGCAAAAATAGCACACATTTTTTTCAAACTGAATAATTTCGAGATAAGTTCTCGCAAATCATATTATTCATTAGTATATTCAATTGACCAATTAGAGCTCAAATACAGAAGGTCATGAAGCTTAAATAAGTTTATATTCAGATATAATAAAAGAATTCCCTTCAACAGAAAATGTATTCGTAAATTAATGTTTAAACCAATAATCCCAGCTACTCTTGATTTCAAAACATTCTGCATGCTGATGTAAATTATCATTCTGCATAGGATACAAAATGTTAGCATGAAAATATCAACAAAAGGAATAAGATGTAATAAATTGTAATTTTCAATTAATCAAACCAAAAGGCAAAATATGGCAAAGTTGAAGCACTTTCAGCATGTTCAATTAAAAAGAAAAGACAAACTGACAACAATTATGTCATTTTTGAGCTTTCAAATGCTGTGCTTTTATTTTATTTGGTTTTGTAGAAGAAAAAAAAGTGAAAAAAAAAATACTATTGATCGTTTAACTTACTTCTGTACCCAAATAAGTCAATATAGCAAAAATACAGACTTTGCATTTCAGATGCATGAAGTATTGGAATAATGATGTTAGATGATAAATTGTTAACTGGCATAGGATATTAAAGATATAGGAAAACAGTTTAAAAATACCAATTATCAATGAAACCGGTGAAACATAAGGCATTTTATGAAAGGGACTTCAAAGTATTCTTTGCACTATTTTTTTCAACATTGAACTTTTTAACCAAAATCACAGAAGTGGCAAATTCTTAACTAACAGAGAATTTCTTTCAATTTAAAAATCTTTATTTTCACCAAGAACTAAGCTAAGTCATCAATGAAATCCCAAATTTTTCAAGCAAATATATTAGAGTGACTAAAAAAAAAAAACAAAAGATAACTATTTTAGTTAAATTCCTGCAATAAACATAGAAATAATTTCCTTTTCTTCCCTAAGTTTTCGATAAATTTAAATAAAAATAAAATTCACCGATTCTAACAAATTAAAAGTTTTACAAATTCTTTTCACTGGAGATATTTCAAAAGGAAAGCCCACATGCTGGCAGAAATGCTTATTTGTAGCTATTTTTTTCAGTAAATCATTAGACTTTACATTAAAATGAAAAAGAAAAAATCTCGCAAAATCATCATACTGACCTATTTTAAAATGCACAGCTCCTTGTAAGTCACCAACATTTATCCAACCATTTTGTCTCTCGATTTGCTAAAAAATACAATTTACAGAAACATTATAATTTATAAACAAGAAATAGATAATTTTTGCATAATCTTGAAATATTTGAGGTTTACAAGTGAAGAAAAACTAGTAACAAATTCCAGAATTTTTGAAGAAAATAATTCAGAAATCTATAATACTTGTAAGGAATGTAAAAAGCATGCAAAACTGGGGCAAATAAAAACTAGGAGACTAAGACAGTATTTAGAGACTGATAGTACTGCATTTCTCATTCAATACCACAAAGAAAATTGAATTTAAACAATTAAAACAATTCTGAACAAATTCAAATATGAGCGATTTTTGTAGTTGCACTGACATCAATGTACAAACCAATATATATCAATGGAGAGAACATTATTCCATGCATCAGTTTTGACTTAAATTCAAATAATAGAAGAAAGAATATAAATTTTTTAAATAAAATAAAAATTTTAATATACCACGTTTTTAAAACAGACTAAAAAGTATAAAATAATTTCCTCTAGCCCCAATACAGATTTAAAATGAAAAACGTGGGGTGCATGAAATAGATAAGTGATGCATAAATAATTTAAGTCACTAAGAATTTTATTGCAATGGAAATTATATGAATTGTGCGAGTTTTCTCAACGACAGCTACTCCCTACACTCCTTACTATTAAATATTGCATGCGTCCCACATTTTTCATTTTAAATCTGTATGGAGCTAGAAGAAATTATTTTATACTTTTTAGTCCGTTTTAAAAACGTGGTAAATAATTTTTAAAAAATTTAAATAAATATTTTCTGCTTTATAGTCTTGTGTGTGTGAAATTTTGCAATCGATTTTAAACATCTTGATGAGATTATGACAGAGACATGTGACAAATTTCAGGTTTATTTCAGTTTCTCTTCACCTGATAATAAATAGAAAATTGTTATACCTACCCACCAATAATATATCAATCTGTTTAATTGTTATTTTCCTGAAAAATCAAGTTACGTGACGCACAGAAATTCATGAAAACAACTACCATCTGAGCAGCATTTTACTTACCCCCCCCCCTTTGGAATTTCACAGCAAACAAATGATTGTCACTCTGGTCTGTGGGTATCCTCCCCTCCGAACTTCAATCTACTCTTTGATGTTCCCCCACACCTCACTGCGGAATTTCTTGGAATCCACTTTTACAAACTCAAGATTCCCCCTACCCCTAAACTGCGTTATTCATGAGTGACGCCTGAACAGTGCCATCTATCGAAGCTTTGGGTAGGTACAACACAAAATATTAAATAAAAAATTATCAGACAAACAGACAAGAAAGCGAGTTAATATTGCATTGCCATCTATTTCTGAGCTATGTTTAAAGTTTTAGTCTCCAGCTTATTGGGAAGTTAGTTTAAAATCGATTGCAAAATTTCTACTGAACAGACATATAGACAGACAAGAAAGCGAGTTAACAAAAACGTGGTAAAAAAATTAAAGTCTGTGAATTGGAATTTCTCGAATTCAGGCAATTAATACATGGAATCGGATTTTTTTTCCCTCAGTCTCATTTCAGTTATTCTTTTTTATTGTTTTTTTGAAAATATTAAACTGAGAAAAATTGTAGTATTATTTATTCCCTATCTTTATTTCTATCAATCAGCTATAAATAACTTTAAATATTCAATTTCCAGAAGAAAATTACATAGAATTAAGCTTCTTAAACAATATATGAAATACAATGCTAAAAATATGTAAATGCAATATTACAATTATATAGAACTCGTTAATTTTCTTGTTTAAAAATAAGGTGACCAATCCTTTAGGGAGGCCAGACATTCTTTTGCAAGTTCTGTCCCCCTTTGAAAGTGTCCTCCAACATGTCCTCCTTTTCGATATTTGAAGACTAATCTATAAAACTTTGTATTCGATCGATGCTAATCCGAGCCATTGTACTATTTTAAATAATAATTAATAGGCATGTAAGCATTATTACAATATAAAAAATAATAATAGGCATGTAAGCATTATTACAATATAAAATATTACAAATGCTTTTAACATATTATGCATTATCATATTATAGTGTATTCTGTATTATTGCTGCAATGAATAAAATGCTTCTTTTATTTACAATATTTGTTTAATTTGTGTCCTCCTTTTCATTGTAAAAAAGTTGGTCACCTCATTAAAAACAAATTTGATTTTCAAGTTTTTGAACTACAACAGATATAAGGGATCCATAATAAGGTTTTCTTTTTTTAACCACAGGGATGAGATTGGCAAAAAAGCAAAAAGACTGAAATCATGCGTGAGCAAAAAAATTGTACCATAAATTTATATGAGAAAGAAGTAAAAACATTGGAACACACAACATGATGAAAATATTACACTATAATAATTAATAGCTTAATTATTTATAATTCAGTAAGTATAAATAAGAAAAAGAATATTAAATTATTATTGAAACATTCACATTAAAAGTTAACACATCATCAGGGGCATCAGAAAATACAAAATTAGACATTAAAATGTATTTACCACTTATACATCACTGAGATGCAGCATTCACCCAACAGAAATCTGAGAAGAATTATATTTAATAGCCTTTTGATAAAAGTTAGCTCAAAAAATAAAAAATGACAAAAATTTCTTTTGCTTCATGCAATTGTGTAAAATATATTAGCTCTTTATAAATTATAATAATATATCATATGCTGAATTTTGTTTTATTTTTTATTTTTATACATTTTTGCAAAAGTAAGAGCACAATGATTTTGCACCTTATAAAGTGAGAGGGGTCGAGAAATTGTACAGTAACAATGACGGATTCATTTAGCATTATTGTTATTTGAAATATTTTCTAAATTGTTAAAGAAGTGGTTTTCTTTCATTTCTTTATTTGTGTGGCTTTTGTTGGTAACAGATTTCCAATAACATGCTTCAACCCTTGTTTTAGAGGGCTCCTATCTTTGACAGATTTTTCTTCAATAAAGGATGTGTTTGCATCCTCTGCAAGTTTATTTTCAGTAGAGGTTAAACTTTTTCCACAGTCTTCATTAGTATCTCTCTGCTTAATTACTGGTATAGTTGTCGGGACTACATTATCTCCAGAATGCCTCATCTGTTTTATTTTTTATTTTGAGAAGATTTTTTTTTTATGTCTTATTCTCTGCTTTTTAGCAGCATTTATACACAACTTTTTAGCTGCCTCTTTTGACAGGAGTTTTTCTTTTTTCATGTAGTTTATTTATTTGTTTTTGTTCATTTTTTTTATTTTTTCATCTTAGTACGCCCTACAAGATGACCTTAAGTTTTCAACTAATTTTTTTTTCAACATGTTCATGCCAAAAAAGCTTGAATTTTTTTGATTTTTGAAAATTTTTGTAATTGTGGAAATTTTATGCATATTTTGCGAAAAAAATTTTTCGCAAAATATGCCTCAGAGGTTTTGTTTTCTGCAAAAAGGTGGTACTTAATACTTTGAATGGCACTGAATGTTGGAATGTTCATCATTGTAGAGCTTGCTGATATAATGTTGATTCGTCAGTAGAAGATGAATCGTCTAATTTCCTAGCCGGTGGAGTTAAGCCATAAGGTCGAGCATATTTTCCCAGAATTTTCTTTCGAAAACGGAAGATAGAAAGGTTTCTTTTCTTTGTGTAAAAGCGGAATTTTCGGAAGAAAAAGCAGATTTTTGCAGGGGGAATAAAATCGGAAATTCGGGAGAGGGGGAAAAAAACGGAATTTTGAGAGGAAAGAGACAAAAAAAGCGGAATTTCTCCAAATAACAAGAATGCGGAAATCCACCAAAAAGCAGAAGAATCTCATCCCTGTAGCCATCACCTTGCAGAATTAGATAACAATGATGAAGTAATTAAAAACTAAAATATAATTATAAATAGTCTTCTTCTGAAAATTAATACATGAATTATGCACAATATAATTCTCAGATAAAATAAGTGCATTAATTAATAATGGGACTTGAAAATAAAAATAAGAACAGGAAATTTTTTTAAAAATTCATACCCCATCAGAGCGAAGGATTTTACTTTTCAGCCATGACAAGTAATACACACGAACTCGAGACTTCTTGCCAGATATTGAAACAAGTATATTTTGACCTTCCAACACTTCCATCTGTTGAAATCTTCTCCTTGAAATCAGTTGATAAACTTTACCTTGGCCACTTCTATCAAGCAACATTAAACCATTTTCTGTGCCAATTAACAAATTCACACCTACAAATAGAAAAATATGAAATAGTTGAAGAGTATGGATAAGATAACAAATATGCCAGCCGAAAACAAAAAGAAAAGCGCATAAGCTTACAGGATAAATTCAATGGAACAGTACTGAATTCATTGGTACAAGAAAAATATATTTTATCATTTTAGGTATAAAAAATAGATTAAACCATTTTGCTATGCATATATTTACACTTCACATTATGAACTCAAAAATTTAAAACAATCCAACATCTGCAGAAATATCATAAAAATAGTACAGTAAAACTTGTACTAAACAGAATCTAAAGGGACTAGAAAAATTTTCCATTTTAGACAGAGTACCGTTTCATACAGGGTTCATTAGTATATGAGGATTTCAAATGTATCTAATCATTATTTAAATTAAATCAATTGTAATAAAAAATATATTCTAACATTAACAAAATATCATAAAAATATAAATATTACAATAATTACATTTTAATAAGCGTCTTATCTTAAAATTCAGATTTAATTAAATTTTAATATTACATAATAAAAATTATGAAATATATAAAAGTTAGATGTTTATATGCATTTTATTTTAATATTGCTTTTAGACACTAAATAAGAATAAGTATCATAGTCATTACTTATTCTAAACAATTGATTATCCTTACTCAAAAGGTACAAATTTAAGGAAAATAAGCTTATCTGCTAAATCTACATTTAAAAAAAATAACCATTGTTTTCTGTACATATCTTTTATAAATAATTAATATATTAATACTATCTGTTGATATTCTCATATTCTTCAAAAGTTCAAGCATTTCAGAATCTCCCTGACTTATGGCAAACTTTTCAAGTTCAGGTACTGTATCTAAAAAGGATCCACATGATTTAATGTAGAATTGCTCTTTATCAGAAATGTTTTAATTTATATTACATTCATTATCATCACTGCTATCATTGTTTGTATGCTTTTGAATTATATCATTCATATTATCAATAGGAACCTCTGTTAAAATATCATCATTGATTGATATGAATTCTTTCGCACTCATATCGGAAACTTTACCATTGTTCAACAAAATTTGCAGATCACTTGCATCTATATCTTTGGCTGATGAATAATTTTTGATACAAACATTTTCAGGTAAATTCGCCTCAACAATTTTATTTTTTTTTTTAGCCGAAGGAAATAAAAAGAACTTTTGGAAAAACGTCCGAACAATGAATTATTCTTAGAAATCCGTCCGTTTCCGCATTAGACAGGTTTCATTTTATGGAGGGGATGTACTATGGATATTTCAATATTTTTCAATGGGACCAAACATTTTTTCCACTTAAGATAGGGTTTCATTTCTTACAGTGTCCGTTTTAGGTTTTACTGTAATTTAAATAACAGAATTTTTAATTATTTAAATACATATTTAATATTCTAAATCATTTTTCAAAACTTGACAATATGTCCCAATACACTGAAACTCATATTAATGAATTTCAGAAAAACAGAAAGCTATTAGTAAGTAACCGATATTAAATTGTGTGTCACTATATAAGCGCAAGCTATTGATGAAATATGCCTGTATAGTCTGTACATGATACCACTAATTTTCAATGTGCATTCTTACAGAAATAATTTAAACAAGAATAAGTGTGAAATTTGTTTTAAAAACACAAATACAACTTTTAAATAGTTCCATTTTTTTAAGTCAAAATAATGTGCATGAATTAAAATTTATGCAAGACTTACCCCATAATGCTGCACAAAGAATTTCCGAATTAAATCTCTTCTTGTATTTCCTGATTTCAGGAGTATCAGGAGTAACTTCATGGGCAGTTGGAGTGACATTGACATTAATTTGTGACAATTTTTGAGGAGAAGGTGAGGAACCACTTCCAGCTCCAAATCCAAAAGTCAAAAATGACCTTTGTTTATGATGATACTGAAAGATGTAGATGTAAATAGGCATGATAAGAATATTTGAAAATAGTATTTTAGAATACTTTCAACTAATTTATACATCTATTAAATGATATGGTAAAATACTTAAGAGATGAAACATTTCATTTTTAAAAAAATTAGCTACTGAAGAAGTACGCTAATTTAAAAAGCATCTTAAGTTTTTTCGTTGTATTGCATTTACAAGCAGAAATAAAAGTTCAACACTTGGCATCATCTAAAACCTTATTAAATGTTAATTTGGAGGTAAATGAAAAGATGTCTTGCAAGAATTTTGTAAAATATTAGTGTACGTTTGGTAAATTTCATAATTCATTACAGAAATATATTTTTTTAATAATGTAATTTTTTTAATTTTAAAAAAGACAATGCTCTTGAAAACTCACAAAAAATCATTGGCAGAACTACAGAAAATATTTTATTCAAAGTTTTATATTAAAAACAGTCAACTTTCCATAAGAGGAAAATTGACTATTTTTAAACACAAAAGCTTTCAATTACCTTGAATGTAGGAACATGAGTTCAAATATGAAATGATCTCTGTGAAAGGCCTTAACAGGCTTGCCAATTTAAGTTTCATACTAATTTTTTTTCTTTCAAGAAAGAACAACAATTTAAGCACTAGTATTATATAAAAAATGCA
Organism: Araneus ventricosus; assembly: GCA_013235015.1. Classification (NCBI taxonomy): domain Eukaryota; kingdom Metazoa; phylum Arthropoda; class Arachnida; order Araneae; family Araneidae; genus Araneus; species Araneus ventricosus. Next base: position 2,706,314 of record BGPR01000020.1, on the reverse strand, counting down.
GGATGTACACAATGAGTTTGGTTTTAGAAACAAAATAATACTAAATACAGCAGTTGTTTTTATTCATACCGAGTATTACAGTAGAACCCCGGTAATCCGGACATGCGCTAATCCAGAACCCTCGGTAATCCGGACGGTTCATGGAGAATGATGCAAACCCGCATTCTGTGCTGATCCAACCGAAGGATCAGAATGTTATTCAAAATATCAAGCTGGGATATCGCAAATTGCTTCTTACGAACATTTGCAATGATCCTGTGCACAATGAAAAGTTGGTAAAAACACTGAAAAATGTAAATTTAAAAGATGTTGTGTTCAATCTTGCTAACTGTTGGGCACCTGTGTCTACATTGCTGATCAACAAGTCGTGGAAAATTTTTCCCCCAATTTTATTGATTCTGAAGTTGAAGAAAATGTGCAAACTGAAGAAATTCGGCTTGCATCACTCATTAACCAATTACAAAACACGAACCCGATGTCTAATACTGAAGCCCTCCAATGGGCTACTGAGGCTGACGACAGTTTGGCTCGAAATGAAATTTTAACAGACGACAAAATTATCAGGACGGTAACAGCAGAAGATGATGATAATGACGACGTCACCCCTGTAAACCCCATCAAAATTTCTCATTCTGAGGCTGTGGCGGCACTCATCACTTCATTGCATTGGGCTGAAGAGTAAAATTTTGAAGTACACAAAATTATGTTCCTCAGACATTTAAGAGACCGCGCATTTGAATTAAAAATTGGAACAGCCGCACAAAAAAAAAAAAAATAACCGACTTTTTTGGACACTGAATTATGTTCATTCACTTAAATATGTAGTAATTATGTATGTACATGTATCATGTCCATTCAATTTAACCATACAATGTTAGTTCATACAGATATACCATAGTACCCATACATACAATTTTTGAAAAAAGTGTTTTACGTTATTTTTTAAAAACCTCGCCAATCCGGAAATCCTGCTAATCCGGACGCCCATGTACCTGAATTCGTCCGGATTACCGGGGTCCTACTGTATTACAGAAATGAAAAGACCATTTTGAATACCAAATTAAATACTCCAATTATTCAATTTATATTTCCTCTTTCTTAATTTTGAAACAGCATACTCTCAAAGTGTTAATATTTCAGTTTAGTCTTCTTATATCTTCAAACGTAAATCCTGATTTACAATGAAAACATATTACAAATTGATGGCTGAAACAGTGTTACACAAATAAACAATCAGTTTTTATAGTTAAAATCTTAAGTTATTTCATGATCTGTATGAAGTGTTTTGACTTGAAACGAAAGGACAATGGGCAGAACTTTCACATAAATGCTAAAGGCCATTTTCAAATTTGAAGTTAAACATTAAACTAGAATTTTTTTCATTTAAAAATGACAAACCCAACTCCTATATTAAAACGATCATTTTTTTTATTTTTTTTAAGAAAAATGAATTATAAAAAAGAATGCAATAACAATCCTTTCTCAGTGATGCCAAATGTCAATAATACTTTCAAGAACTGCAGTCAAGGTACAATTAGACAACAACAACAAATTTCTTTTAATGTTTAGAGCACCATCAGAATTATTTGTATTTTTGAGGTGTTTCAATAAAACCAATGCAGAGTTTTGGGCATCAATATATATGCTTGTTTATTTTAAATTCATTAATTAAGTGCTTTTGTAAACACTTTTTTTACCTCATCAGATCTCTCTGCCTTCGAACCTAAGACCTGTTGTGATGAATGCTGAGGGAACAGATCAGGAAGACCTCCACTAGGGCGAGATCCAGCCATTCCAATATTTGCAGGAGTACTTTGAGATGACTCTAAACGCTGACCATGTAGTCTACTTACATCCTGCAATAAAGGAGAGTTCTGATGCTCTCGGGGTTCTTTAGAATTATCACCCTGTGGATGATATACAAATTAAATTAAAACAGCAAAAATGGTCTTGAATGAACTAAAATGCCAAAACTGCGATTAATAGTATGAATTTTTAAACAAATTGAATCAAGTTGCATGTCTTAATATGCAAAAATTGGAGCATTAAAAGAAAGTTTTCAGATCCATCTGGTTTTATCGCAATTTTTAAAATTCAAGCAGAAATCAGATACAATCTTATTAGATGCAATCACAGAAATAGTGCCTCTGGGATGATGGGACATCCTGCATCTCTGTTATTTCATCCAACAACAAGATTATGTCTGATTTTCAACTGTTGGCCACATTTGCAACCACATGTTCTATGCAGAACATTGCTAGATTCTGTACATTCTACCATCCCTTAAAGTTCTGGGACACTTTGCATATGTACTCACTGGGATTTGTATCATATCCATGTTTGCATTACACTGCAAAACAATATATATTAGATTGTCCAAAAAATAATGTTGGTTTTTAACTCTTAACTTTAAACGTATATATCTCAGCTCAGAGTAAAGTGATTTAAATGAAATAAGAACCATTACAACTAATGCAGTTTTGCCAATGAGAGACGAGTTTATATATTCTGTTAACTTGGAATTCCAACACCCTGGAATCGATAAACTCCCAAAAAGCCTTTTCAGCAGCACTTTGGTTGTTGAAGAGTTTCTCTTTTAGTCCAGTTAACGAAGGTCCGAAATGGGGATGAAAAAAACATTAAATCATATAGTTTTGAAAATTGGTACATGCGTTTGTGAGGGGGCTTATGATGAACATACTAACAGTCCCCGGTCCTGGGGGTGAGCTCGCGGCTTGGATTTCATCCTTCCTTTTTTAGATTTTCCTAAATATCTCGAAAACTCTATTCAGTTTTCAAATTACAAATGATTTAACAAATTAAAAGGCATAAAATTCCCTACAAATACACACTTTTATTTTTCTTCCAGCTTTAATAGTCTTGGAGATAATAGGTCTCAAAGGTTGCCGCCATCTCGGATTTCCTCCCCCCCCCTTTTAGATTTTCTTGAATATCTCAAAAACTATTCAATATTGAAATTACATGCGATTTAACAAATTAAAGAGCGTGCGATTTCCTACAGATTGGTACTTTGATTTTTCTTCAGGCTTTAATAGTTTGAGATAATTTTTCTCAAAACAAATAAATTTGTAAAAAATCTTAATTGAATAAGCGCTGGCTTTTTCTTTTGCCGATATTTTACTGCTTTTTTTTATTATTACTATTTATTTGTTCCGATTTCTCGAAAATACTAAAAAGCGGGAGGAAATCGTTCAGGATCGGGAGGCGGGAGAAATTGTTAAAAAGGTGGAGACTCCCACCAAAAGCGGGAGAGTTGGCAGGTCTGATGATATAGTAAAATAAATATTTATTCCAAAAACAAGTAGCAAAATCAAACTATATATAAAACAGACATTTTACGAACAACCTAATATAAGTGCTTTTAAAGAGAAGATGAAGCAAAATAGATGATGAAAAGGGTAAAATACGCAAAGTAGCTTAGAAATTTTTCAGTATTCTTTACAATTTATATAATACAAGTTCATTAACCTTGCAGACTTAATTTCTTTGACTAAATTTATTATAAATCTAAAAAAGGGCAGGGTCCAAAGTCATAGATATACAATTATTTCATCATAAAAAAAAACTAACAATATTGGGATACTGCATAATGATGAAATATCTCATTCAATTTTAATGAGAGGGAGAAAGGTTCACAGGGTAACCGGATGATACATTTTCGGGAAGACGTGCCTTCATCAAAGACCTTCCCAAGGGACGGAGTGGAGGAGAATGGAATTGTCCCACGGGACAGGGGTTTTTCATCGCTAAGCCTAACTTCAGAAAAAAAATCACAAAAAAAAGTTTTAGTCCTAATGTTGTAATTTTTGGTACCATTTGAGATTATTACTTAAGCTACCATATATGTTAAAATTAGCATTATATACTCATTTTCCTTTAATTTTTATGAAAATATATGTAAAAAATTTGCTTTCCTTGAGAAATAATTTTCGAATGCACTATTCTAATTTTTCTGAAAGTTTAATACGCAAAATACATAAATAAACTTTAAGATTAGTAAAAAAAAATACCACAATGACTATTTACAACAAGAAGTAACAAAATTTTAAAATGAAACCCGAGTGTGGTAAACCTCGAAGCAGGGAGAAACACAAAGACCTACATTGCATGAACTGCAAACATAAAATGTTTGTTTCATTTTTCTTTCTTTTAACACGGTTTGCGAACACACTATGCACCTTCTTCGGCTTTTTTCACCATTTTTGTTCACATTAAGAGTAGGAAAATGCCTACCAGTTAATCGGATAGGTGCTGGTAGAGATCTGACAGGAAACTGCTTTTCTTCTTGGTAATTTCCATAGTTCTCAAAAATTTGCTCAATCAATTTCACCTTAAATTGGAGAATCAGAGTTTTAATGCCGTGTTTTTTGTCGAAAAGAATGTTGGAGTTCAGTATTGTTATGGCCATCAACCCAAAAAACAATTTTTTGTACCATTTCACGGATTTTCTAAAACACGAATGGTGTATCATAACTGTGTCTCCTATGTCTATACCACCCATGTTTTTGTTATAATCTAATATGCATTGAGGTTTTAAAATGTCCTCTCCAGTAACTATCTTTTCTGCCAGATTTAGATATTTCTGGCCCATATATGCTTGTTAGCATAAAAACGTCTTCCTTTTTTTCCTTGAATGCAATTATGTTCATGTTGTCGTGTTGCACTGCATCCAATTCACCCTTTTTCAATTTTCTTTCCGGAAAGTTTTTGGGCATTTTTTTCCTTGTTTTTAAAACTGTTCCACAGACATTCTTTTTCACGGAATGCATGCACTCTGCAAGAGATGGAGAATTGAAGAAGTGATTCAAATATACATTATAACCTTTCTCACATAAGTCGCTCATCAATGTCTTTACTACTCTTTCGCCGTAAGACCCATCACTGCTCGACATATCTGTGTCTTTCCCACAATAAATTAAAAAATTCTACACATAACCGGTAACTGATTCGCATAACTTATATATTTTTATCCCATAACGTGATCTTTTGGATGGAACATACTGATGAAAGCCAAGACGTCCTTTCCAAGCAAAAAGTGATTCATCTATGCAAATATTTTCCTTCGGTATGTAGGTTCTTTTAAATTTATTTTTCAGATTGTCTACAATTAGTCCTAGTTTTTGCAACTTCTTAGCACTTGCATCTGAGGTGAAATGCAAACATTTTAAAATGTGAAGGAACACATCTCTAGGCATAACTCTATTGAAGAACGGAGTAGCGAACACTTCATTTGTAATGCAATACATTTTCAAACTAGGCTTCTTGATAATGCCCATCAGTATTATCAGAGCAAAAAACACTTTTATATCCGCAATACTTACGTTTGAAAATTTGGTCGATTTAGAAGTTGATGGAGCACTTTTTTGGGCGTTTTGAGCAAAACTGTTTGTTTCTTCAACAATAACATTCAGCAGATCATCATCAAAGAAAACATTAAAGAAATCAATTTCTTTTTGAGCATTTACCACAGAATTTGTTCCAGGTGTTCCGATAAATGTATGGGGATGCAATACCTCAAGCTCTTGAGTCCAAAATGGAGCATCTTGAGACGTCCTTCTATGGGACATGGAAGGCAAGCAATCAACGAGCTCAGTCTCTGATAAAATGTCCGTATCAGAATCACTAGAAATATCACATACCAACTCTTTAGAAAATTAATTGTCACTCTCATCTGTGTCACTAGTTGGATCATTTATCAAGCGAGCATATTCATCCTCAGATAAATAACGCTTTCTAGCCATATTGAAATAGAGTCAAGGTGTTCCGAAATAAAAAGCAAAGTATGCAATTAACGAAAGCAACACAATGTGTAACTAGACTGACTGACGCAACTAGACTGATGATAAAACCCAAAAGGAACCCTATGTAGTAGCGAAAAGAAAAAAAAATAAGAGTATTTGAAGAGATACAGAAACACAAACCACGTGGAGAGTGAAGCATCCCAGCTGTGTTTGTTTACATTACGTTTTAGCTACCACCCCCTCAACAGCTGATGAGAAAATACCAAATTCAGGCAGGAAGTGAACAAACTGAAGGTCAGGTTCCGAAAATTATGTTCAGTTCAAAATAAATGGACACAGGGTGCCATCTAGCGGTCTTTAAAAATTGTTTCAGCTCAAAATGCATATATGCAACGCCCGGCCGTGAGTGCCATTTCCAAACGTACCAAATATGCAACGGCCGGCAGTGGGAAACGTTCGTAAACGTTGCAAATATGCAACGCCCGTCCCGAAAGGGTTAATATTCTGATATTGAGCAGTTGTAGCAAAACTAAACAAAATATGAAATATCCACATAATTACCAAGATCATGCATTTCAGTTTCTCTGAACATGTCACTTAGCTAACAGGGGAAGGGACTAAAAAATATTGAATCTACTACATATGTTTGCATTTAAATTTACCTGCATATTAAGTTTCTCTCTCAAAAGGTAGCAAGTAAAACATGTATGCTTATATGTTTCATATACAATCAGTGATATTCAATACCATACTGCTATATGGATTAAAATATATTAAGTTACAAATAATGTCTTCCCAGTTAGTCAAATGAAAATTGAGGAAAACTATTAAACTAAGACACATTACAATAAAATTTTTTTAAAAGATGAAAGATTTGTATAGCTTATAAAAGCACTTTTAACTGACAAAAGAAAAACAATATTCACACTTTTCAGAATATGAATAGCTTTGTGATTTATATATTTGTACCATAAACAAGCTTTGAAAAAAGAAAAATAACAAAATATTTTTTAAGTAAATAAAATGAAAAACAACAAATCAAAAATATACATGAAATTTGGTGAATCTTGGCAATTAACATATGTACTAAGAGTTTATGTTATGCTCCTTAAATAAAAACAAAAGCCTAGTTTCATTCCAATGCACATGCAATGCCAAATAAAAAGAATTTATAATTTGCTACTTATAATCATTTATACATAATACCCTGTTCTAAAATATAAAGAATACACTAGAAATTATTTTGAGGTTATCACTGCAAGAATGATTTCAACAAGTGAAATTCTTCTTTCATAATAATTCCAATTTCATGATTAAAGATACCTTTAGAAACGACTCGGGGGGTATTTATTTTCTTTCTCCTTAGGATTTTATGCTTTGGAAAAATTTTAAGATATTCAGTTAACTGTAAAAAACCAGCAAATAAGACAGAAATACAATTCTCAAATGGATTAAAAAACAAGCAGTTAACTTTTAAAGACAAAATTTTCATTGAGAAAAGAATATATTATTTCACTTTTTATTTGATTCAATTTTATTTACTTCAGCGAGTCAGAAAAAAAATTGAACATCTTTATCTGAATTTCAGTCCAACTGATTAAAAAAACTCAAAAATTTTTTCTAATTTACCCTCCCCCAAATGTGATAATGTCCTTGTAGATATTACGGGTTTACCTATAAACATGCATAGCCTATTCAATTCAGCATAAAGGGCTTTTAATAAAGTGCAAGATTGCGTTAAAATACAATGATTCTCAAATTTGTCCTAACACATTTAACACAGCAATTTCATTACATTAGCACATGGAAATTTCGATGTTTACAAACCTTATGCAGAGCCTTGGTATCTTCATCATCAGGAGTTGGTGGCAGAGGTCGGTTTGGTGCTTGACTAGATACTAAAAATAAAATTAGATCTTTCAATAAAAATTCTTTTCTAAATTTATTACTAATGTCTGTAAAGATTATACCAAAGAAAGTCTGAAAGCACATTTCGATGAGAAACATGCATTCATTTAAATATTTGATCTCATCTTTATCAAGATCTGGAACTTTGATCCAGACGCAAGTATATATTTTATACATTTTCAGTAGAAATTATTCACGGATATGTTAATGCCAATTTAAACTTCAGAAGGAACAAGAGAGATGGAGTGAATTTTGTATTTCTTAATCAGAATCATATGCCAACTATTATGTTCATGAGAAAGATCTAGGAATTACTTATTTTTACTATATTCACACAGTTACTTCATTATGAGTGTGGCAAAATTTATCATTAAAAAACAAAGGTTCAATGAATTTAAAAGTGGTATATCTGGCCCGTTGTTTGGTAAAAATGTTGACCATAACACAATTCATACAATCTTAGTGTTGACTGGCGTTACTTTGAGGACCTATCCAACTTTTCTCATATGCTGTTCAATTTTCTCTATAGATGATTCAAAGGTGGTAATAACAGATCACAGACTTTAACAAATTACAATTTCAATTAATTATAATTTTGTCCCATGCATCTCAAAATCTAATTGCTGTAACTTTCACTGTTTGAGGTTGATTTTCCTTATCAAACAATGTCAAGAGCCTCAGTAAAACTGCTAAACTAGCAAAAGTGAGGAGATTCCCCATCCCAAATGCATAAAAGTTGTGAGCATGTTTCTAAATTCCTCTTTTTTACATTTTGACACTTCCCGATAACATACACAGCTCTGCACACAATATCTTAACAATGGTCATGGAGTGGAAGTTTCCAAAAGTTTTAATCTAACCAGTTATATTGTTCATTACCTTTCATTTAAAGATTTTAAACTGATGTGAAGACTGCAAATAAAAGGATTTTTGATATTTTCCCCATGACTGCCAAATTATTTCAAGATATGTGGCTTTCATATTTCCAGCAGAACACACACTTTAAATCCAAAAACTAAGAGTTTTCATTGGTTTCTAGAGCCTTCACAAAATCTTATGTATGTACAAACATAAAAAAATCAGAGAAATCGTGGATTAAAACACATAAATTTCCTTTCTTATAAAATGAGTTCTTGAGTGTAACTTCTTAATTTTTTTTATTCGTTTGATTTCATTAGAAATCTGCCTCTCATTACTTGCATTTTAAGCATTTAATTTCATAAGTTAAAAACAAAATCCACTACTAATGAGCTGACCAACAACACAAAACATTTTCTTCCTGTCAGTTGGTGAAATGAGATAGGTTCATCATATTCCCTATTTTTCTGTATTTAATTCTGAATTACGATACAAATATATGTTAATTCAAATACTGCTTTTTCAACTGTGTAATTAAGCTCAGTCTCTTTCATTATAAAATAATAAAGACAATCAAATAGATATAACTAAAGTTTCTAACCTTTTTGAACCAATGCTCTTAAAGTATCTGTATTGTAACAGTCAGGGGGCCTGCAAGAAAAAAATCACATTCAGTTGAAGATAAAATTTCAAACAATATAGTTTTAAAAGGTTTAGAATCTAATCAAGAAATAAGTATTCATTTAGTATTTCAGTTTTATGGTAAAAATGCAATTTTTATGAAAGATAAATTATAAACAGCCTTAACAGATCATTTCAAATATATAGGTATCTTTGTAAAATGAGAAATGATACATAACCGATTTAAAATAAAGCATTTTTATGACACTATTTCCTAAAACTGGTTCTGCTAAAAGAGGCAAAAGAAAAGGAAATCAATCATCTTTCCCTAATACATTATATTCTCTTGCTAAAAACAGGAATGAGGTCAGGAACACTGCATATTTCAAAGAGCATAGATTCTCAAATCTAAGCATTAAATATCAGTCACCTATTACTATATATTATCATGCAAGCAGTTCAGTTAGAATAAAAAATAATTTCTTTTCATCAACATTTAATAAACAGACATGTAATAAATATTAACTCCATTCGAATCCAAATGTCTTTCCATAAAAAAAAGTAATTGAAAACTACTCTAATATAGATTATCCATAATTGATTAACAAAGTAAAACGGTCAGGTTCCTTGTTTTTTCTTCTATTAACATAAGCTATTCTAAAAGCTTGTTTTTATGAAATTTGATAGTGAAATGTAATAGAAAAGAAAATCCTTTTAAAATGGGAAATAAAGTGGGAAAGAAGCAAGTTTTCAGGTTCCTGTTTTATGATTTTTAAAAAAAAGTCTGACGCCTTTATCTAATTTCAAAGATAGACATCTATTAAAAAGCAAAATTAACAGTAATTGTCCATTTTTCTACTCAAGTTTAAATGTTAAAATTTCACCTCAAGAATTAATCATATTTTCACTGTGAAATATTTGTCTTGAAAACATACAAGACTACCAAGGATTGGATGGATCTGACTATTATAAACCATAGACTGAGGGCAATGTAATAGAAAAAAGATTTAACATCTTACTTTCCTGACATCCACAGCAATGTGAGAGCCATAATCAAATTTAACAAGTACAATCCCCATATATACAATGTACATCAAAGAAATGCAAGCAAAAAACACAATCATCTGCCTAAAACTTAAAAATCCACTATTGTCTGATCCAGTCAAATTTAAATTTATGTCAAAGTATTAAAACAAAGTTTCTCATGCACACCATATTATAATTCTTTTGGGTTATATCAAAGCACATGAGTTAACAGCCATCTTTTAATAAGCTAGAAACAAATCAGGAGGCAGGCAGAAAAGCAATAGTTAGTTAGATTTCAAGCTAGTTATTTTCTATATCAAATTTAAAATAACATTCATACTGGTTGTGAACACTTTAACCATATATTTTACATTAGTGCATGAATACATTCTACGAGTTTTGAAATTTGATACCATAATAATAAGCTACGGAAAAATATAGTTAACATTTAAATGCTGTTACATACAAGGGTCTTGGGGGATCAGAAGCTAAAAGAGTGCCATCATTTTGTACTTGTCCATCATCTTCATCATCATCATCATCCGAGTCGGAAACAATTGGTGGCGGAGGAGGGGGAAACTCAGGAGAACTACCATTTAAAGTAGAATATTCTTCACAGGGAACAGCCGGAGGTAAGTTACTATTATTAGGACTTGGGGCACTATTGTCCACTACAGATACATCAGCTAAATGTGACGCTACCACATCCAAGTCCTTAAAAATAAAAAAAATAAAAATGTGGTTCCTGAATAACAAAAATTTTAAAGATGTTTATAATATTGCCAGCACCAGTTTTTGAAGCATTTCCAAAATGCATAATAAAATCAATTTCAATACATCATTTTAAATTACCAGGAAAAGAAATTTAAATATTTATAAAGAATCTTGATGAACAATGTGGATGAATTATTCCAAACAAATGTCCTTCATAGAAAAACATCTATGGGGGAGAAATAAAAAAAAAAAAAAAGAACAATCGTTCAGCTAAAAGTGCATTTCTCCATGCACAATGTGAAGATTGAAAAGGATAAACTAAATTTCAATTGATTAATGATGCCATCTACTTCAGTTGCTGACAATTCCTATTTTAAGACTGTCCACTTATTTTAAATTATTATGGAGAATTACAGCATCTTAATTAAAATTTTATTGAAGTACAATTTTAAATCTTATTAAGGACAATTTTAAATCTTATTAAGGACAATTTTAATATCTGAATGTGAATTTAAAAGCCAAATAAACACTCGATATAGCCAATTCTAAGCTAATATACAGGGTGACCACTCTAAACATGGCCCAATACCTAATTTCTGAACTGTTAGAGATATGACTGCAGTTGGAAGTGTATGCCTGACACAGGCTTGGAACAAAAAAAAGATGAACTTCATAAATAGTGAATTGTGTCAAACATAAATACCGAAAAGTAAAATAAATGTAATTAATCTAACAATAAAATAAATAAATTCATACGAAAAATGCTTAAGATATTAAAAATATTGTAGAATTATTATATAATAAAAAAATTAAGAACGATAAAATCCGATGCCGAAAAAGAGGAAATTCGCGTTTCTGCGGAAATGTGTCATGTCTGCAACTGAAAAAACTTTAAATGGCATAAATAATTATTATTTATGCTTTTTGAGTTTATAAATGTACTGTTCGAAAAATTATGAAGTCTGAATTTTTATACAGTCTCCCAGTCATATTTAGTAAAATATTCTTGACACACTAAAACAAAAAAAAAAGTTCCACTCTTCTGTGACTAATATTGATCAAGTTAAGGAGCTAATAGGGCCCTATCTCCAGCAGTTTAGAAATAAGCTATTGGGCCTTATTTAGAGTGGACACCCTGCATATAGATATTAATCAAGCATTTTGCCATGATAATAATAATTATTCATTTCTATAGGTTTTTGTGAAGCAAGAAATGTATATAGGGCAATTTAGCAAAAGAAGTTATGATATGTACATAGTACAATCTGAACTTTTGAAGTACAGGTAGATAATAAGTCAATAATGTGTTTAATCAGTGCAATGCATTTAAGTACTTTGTAGCATCACAAAAGTTAAGGGTGTGTAAAATACAAAAAAATAGATGTCCAATATGCAATAAAATCAAATTTTTATATTAATATTTTTAAAAAAAAGATAATTATAAAACATTAAGATTACTTTTCTAGAAAAAATATAATGCAACAGTTTTGTTACTTTAGAGAGATAAGTTGAAAAGTCATGGAAGTTGAAAATTTTTAAAAAATAACTTTAAATATCATACAAGTAATGATTTTAATTCTTGAAACTTTGGTAAAATCCCATAAAGAATTATACCTACTGCTGTAGCGTTTATAGAATTTCAGAACCACAAATGCCAAGAAGACACTTCAGTTTATACAGAAAAAAGGCCTACAGCGAGATCCATCATACTTCCGCAGGATTATAAATCAGATTTCATTCTTTTACAATTATGAAACTAGTAATAAAAATCCTAGCAAAATTTTGATAAATGGCACTTACTAGTCATTAACCATTACCCGCTGGTCTATTATGATGCAAAGGTCATGACAAATGTATATGAAAAATCAACTACCAAACAAATTTTATATCAACAGCACTTATTAAGCAGAGCATATTATAGGGAATATTTCAGTAGAAAAATATTTGGCTTGAACAAATATTTTATTTCTAAAAACAAGTAACTTATTTAAGCATTTTTTGTAACCAAAAAAAAGTTGACATAGTTTTTTCACAAAAGAAATACAATGAGAGAAACTTGAGTGTTAGAGGTGATCTATTTTTAGTCACAGGATATCGCAATATTCCATCAATCAGTTGTTTGTGGTTTTGTGGAGGGGAGGGGGGAGATAACAGGTGCTGCACTGATGCATCATCATCGGTGAAAAAAGGGTAGTTTAGTCACTAACTTGCATCATTAGACACTGTGGTAATTTTTCTCCTTCCATGCACAAAGAAATGCCTAAAACGACATATTTTATGTTAAAAGAAGCTTTTCAAAGATTTTTTTTTTATGATGATAAACAGAGTGCAATGGATTTTATTGTTTCTTCAGAAATTGCAAAAGCTAGCGATGAAGGAAATTATAATAATTTGAATAATGATAATAATGTTTACAATGCAATACTATAGGTCCATTATTCAAGAACGCAGTTGAAACAAGTTTTTGTTTCCCAATCTCATTATTTCTTCTGCAAACTCCCTTTGGAAGAGAAGTGGAGAGTTATCCAGACATAGTAAGTTCGGTATTCAAAAGCCATTACTTGGAAAAAGTGGGCATTTTATCATAAAGTCTGAAGACAACAAAAGACTGCATTAGGAACAATACCATAGTCAGACAGTTTATCGATGCAAAGTTTGTAATGTAGTGTACATCATGACAGTAGTGAAACTTTTCATACTTGAAGCTATTTACTGTAAATAATTAGTAATTTGTAAAAGAAAAAATGCTAAAATTTGATGATAAATTCATTATCTATTAAGTGATTTAAGCTTTATGAAACATAAAACTAAAATAGTTTTCCAGCATTCAACTCTAAGATAACTTCTCACATATTCAATTCAATTTGCTTAAAATTCGTTCTCTTACTCTGCTGACATTGTGTGAATACAACACTCAATTTTTCAAAAGGCAAGACAATTTTTGTCAATTTTAATCTAAATTAACGTTACATAGGTTAAAATCAATAATTAACATTTCTCGTATAGAAAAAAAATTCATCCCTTATAGTTTTGGCAGTTAATGGGTTAATGAGTTAGTATTATTAGCTGCTGAGTAAAAAGCGTTACTGACTAGCAGTCAAATGGTTGACACAAGTGAATCTAGTAACTTGAAAAAGCTAAATTTACTTTTATCACAAGTAATCAAATCATGCCTACCCTACTTTCTTCCCTTACAAACAGTGAATCGTACAGCATATTGAAATGTATTTTTATACAATACCATATTTTTTTCAAAACATTACCCTTAAAGGCCCAATTTTTTTTTTTTTTAAATGATTTTGAAATGTTTTCTGACTTTCATTTCTTGAATAAAACATGGGAAACAATACTTTAAAAAATCCTAATTTGTTTTAAGTTTGGTTTATGGCTAAAAACAGTTTGTTACCAACTGACAACACTGGGCTTTAGTTGAAGAAGAAAAAAAATCTCCTTTATAAAATTCTATAATTTTAAACACAGATTATTTGTAAGAACTAATAATATGGACAAAGAACTTTCTTCAAAATTATAGAATAAAATATGGTATTCTCAAGCATACAAACAAAGTACAAAAGATGCAGCGTCAAGAGAAAATCATTTTTATTTTTTTATCAGCACTGAGTCTGCCATCTATATGTTGTAAACTGATTTAATAACATTTTCAGCATGTATTCTATTGGCAACAACAGGCATTACAGCTTCAGTCTTATTCTCAAGATTTTAGAGGACAAAATTAGATATGTTGCTTAAAGGCAACACTGGGCGTTTAAGGGTTAAACATATAAAAAATATCTATGCATTAAATTTACTGCTTTAGTAACATGAATGTAGCAAAATTAGAAAAAAAAGAAAGGGAAAAAATCTAAATAGAGAGAGAAGAAAATGTAATGTAATAACATTTTGATAGTTATCAATATGCAATCATAACTTTAAATTAAGAAAGAATGAAAAGTGCAAATTTAAAAGCAGCAAAGAAACATGACTGTATTTAGTTAAAGCCAAAATGCTCTTTGATATATTTACATATAAAACAAAAAATTGCATATGTTTGCAAGGAACAAACAAAATGCAACAACACCTTTGGCTACTAAATATTTTTCTGGTCTGCAGTTCTTTTAATATTCTATAAGCATTAACAATAATATTAACATCATTCAGAGGCACAAAAATGTATTGATGATATATAAATTAGCTGAAATTCTGAAGATATTTATTACAGTACATAAATCAGTAATAGAACCTTTAAAAATATTCCTTAATAATTAAATAAATTTTAAAAGGTGATATTTTTTTTTTATCTTACACACCTCAGGTTTTCGGGCTGCAGGTTTTAAAACTGCAGCACTCCTACTGGGGGGCAAGGCTGGAGGCTGTAGCTGTTGATTTCTTGGAGGTGTGGCAGGCTTCTTTTCTTCACCAGGAATTGGTGGCAAAGGTTTACTTGGAGGTGGAGGATCAGGCACAACTACAAATGTCAGTGGTCAGTCAATGGAAATAAAATTTTAATACTCAGCTAACTATCAACAACAAATAGCACTGCTGGTGAAAAATAATTCTTCAAATTAATAGTTCAAATAATCTTAAAATAGTATGAAAATGGTTCAAGACATAATAATGTGACGATCTACTTATCGGCTCAAAACTTGATAGTCTTTCCCTTTCTTGAATAAAAATTAAACTGACAACTAAAGAAACAAACAGTTATAAGTATTCAGCGTTAAGCAAACAGCTATAGAACACTGCCTCATACCCTTGTGCCTGTAACCATTATGGCTACTGAATGCTTGAATAGGTACAAAGATATCAACTTTATTAAGGATTACAAAAAAAGAAAAGAAAGCAAACAGCTTTAGTATTCCACAGGAAAAATTAAAGTTCCAAGGGAAGTTCTAAAATAAGTGAAAACTGTAGCTTTAGTCAATAAATTTAGCAGCCAGAAAGCCTTTATACAAAACACTCTGGCTGACACCAGTTTTGTTTTTAAAAAATGCACTATCCATTAAGGATATAAATAAATATCAGTTTTGACAATTTGCTTCAAAGAACTTCATGTTTCATACTTATTTTAGAACTCTGTAATAATATCAAATTTATATAAAATACAATATTTAATAAAGCATTTCTTGATTTCAAGACTAATTTATTTTCTGATCACACAAACAAAAAGTTATTTTTAGAACATTAATCTTTCAGAATAGCAATCAAAGCTTTCAATAACTTTCAAAATGTTTTCACATTCTAAGCAGCATTTTCAAATTACATTTTAGGTCAGAAAAACATATCATATAGATTTGAGGGAACAAAAATTAAACATTTTTAACCTTCTCCAGGCCTAATATGCCATTTGGCATCACTGGAATAATCCGCTTTTAATATGAGCTGGAGAAAGTTTGATGGAGCCTAGATGGCAACATGATCTGGATACAATGAATTCACTAATCTAGGATAAATGAATGAATTAAATATGAAGTTTTTTTTTTTTTTATCAGCAGGGTCCAAAGTGTAAACTGTCAGTTCATAATCTATGCCAAAGTTTTGAAAAAGACTTCAAGTTCAACTACTGGAGAAGCAAGCTTTGGTTTACCATTTGTTTTGAAAGATCTACACATTTTAATATTTTTCATGGACAAATAAATGCCCTTTAAAAACATGTGAAGTATAAAAAAACAAAGAAACAAGTTCTTGAAATGGTATGAGCAAATCCACATATTTAATTAGAGATCTAAATATTAAAAACACCTCACAGCAAATGAAAGGCAAGCAACTGAACATGAATCTAGATTCTAGTGCGATTTGCTTCAGATGCACATTAAAAGACACATGCCTTTTATAGTTATTTAACAACACAACATAACATTTTCTGCAAAAAAAGTTTGAAATGCAATGAGGAGGAGGAAGTTGTAAATAAGTTACAAAGAAAGATGCTTTGTGCATGCCACTAGTCAAATATACTCGATTTTTTCCACTTACAGTTAAACATCAGAAATAACTATCTCTGGCAGCAAGTTTGGAAATAAACTGATGATTAAAGACTGGGCATGCTAAGTAAAAACATATATTGTATATACTACTTACCAATAAGTCTCTGAGGAGGTACAGGAGGACGTGGTGGTGGCAGAGGAGTGTCGGCAGCTCGGTAATTTCCACCAGATGGAGTCAAGGTTTGACTATCATCTTGGTAGTTTCGCCTTAAAGTTGAATCTTCAAGAATATTTCTAGAGCTGCAGAAATGATTAGTAAATATCATATTAAAGTTGGCATGCAGAATACATATAACAATTTATTTAGACAGATACAAGTCTTTTCAATGTAATTATATTTTGTATAAGTGTACTTAATGTGATGCAATAATTTTAATATTCTTTTCAATGAAATTATAATAAAGAAAAAGCAAATATAAATAAATTTTAAAATATGACTAGTCTGAAAAAATTAAATAGTAATAAAAATTAGAACCTTATCTGTGCAGGAATCATATCATCATCTTCACCCTCACTTCCACTGTATCTATATTCATCATGGTCTCTTTCTTCACCTAAAAAGTTAATGAATATATCTCACCAGTTGAATAAAGAAACTGGGATTTTTATACACTATCTGAATTTAAATTAATAACAAACAGAACTTCTATGGCCAATTTAAGCTTTAATTAAAACAGTATAATAAGAGTCCACCCATACTATATGCAGTAGAGTTGGGTTGATACCAAGTTTTGCGGTATCAGGTACAAGTTGCTACTGATACGCACTTGTACCTGATACTTTTGAATCTGATACAGCCGATAACCGATCTCTTCCTGTCGGTACAGAACTGGGTAGTCAGCAATTGACACGAGATTTCTGCCTTGGCAATGCTAGCATGTGTTATGTGTGTGTTTTTTTTTAAAACTACCTATATATTATTTCTTATCATTACCTGGAATAAAATTATTTCTAACGCATTTTTTTAAAACCTTTTCTTGCAATGTTTATTAAGTATATAAGATTAATGGGACTTTCTATGATTAAATAAATATATTTTGCTTTAAGCATTTCTTTATTCGAAACAAATAAGTAACTCAGACAACAGAATTATTATTAGCAAAAAAAATTGAACATAAAAATTAAGTGCTGAACATGAACAGAATTTTCAGAATATAATGATTTAAAAAATATAATCAAACAGAAAATATTTATATTTTAAAATATAAATATACGATGAAATAATTTAAAAACAAAATGAAAATAAAACTGTTGCTATCAGTCTTTTAAGATTTAGAAAAGTCTTTACTTTTTAAAAATGTTTTAAGAAATAATGTACAAAATTAAATTTAGCAACTAAAGATAAAGGTAACGAGCAATTTTGGAAGAGATGGAGATAATAGTTTTTAAAGCTAAACATCTATTAATATATAGAGTTTAATATGAACTTAAAACAAAAAACATGAAATTTCTCTTTAATTAAGAAAAGAGGGAAGTAGGTATATTAACAAAAGCATAACATTGAGAACATACAAGGTACAACAACAAAAGAGTTAGAGATAAAAATAATTCAATAATTACAGTATACTCTCGATTATCCGGCATTCAAGTATCCGGAAAGCTCAACTAACCGGAAAAATTAGAAAATGAGTTTTTCTAAAAATTTTACATCTGCGCGCCAAAATTTAGCACGCGCGCACTCCATTCCATTCAGGAGGACAATTTATTTCTGGAATGCAACGTTCGTTCCGCACGGAGGGGCGTAGAAAGAAACAAAAACAATATACAGTACTGTGATTTACAGATTTGTTTTAGGGAGGAGGGGAGGTTCAAAAGCAAAAGTGAGAACCAAAAAAATAATAATAATAAATAAAAGGTCCTCACCTTTCGCCGAAAAACAAGACCTAAAAACGAAATCGACAACCAAAAAAAAAAGGCAAAGGAACAGAATCGGTAAAAAAAATAAAAAAGCTCGTGTGTGTGGGGGGGTTACTACAGATTGGTAAGTCTCTTTCTTTTCCTTTATTTATTTACTCTCCAAATACGGCAGATGTTGATTCCGATTACGAAATATCAAGTGCAGGAGAATTGGAGGCGCAAGTATTGCGCAACAACCCTTGCAATCTTCTAAAAGATAATTAATTTTGATATTCAATCTGGGATTTGTTTATGATCACTCAAAAGAGTTTTATTATGCTTCCTGAGTAGAATATTTTTCAGTTTTGTCGGCTATTTTTATATGTTTATATTTTTACAGTCTATATGTTTATATTTTTACAGTCTTTTACAGTCAGTTTATATTTTTACAGTTTGTCGGCTATTTTTCGGCTACAGATCGTACTTTTTTAAAATTTTTATCATCAGTGTCAAATTAAAATCTTCATAATATGTTTTGTAAATACAATGTTATGGAAGATACAGAAGTATTCTTAAAAATTATATTTAATGCACATTTCAAAATGACAAAAACAAATTATTTGGCCGAAAAAATCTTTTTAAAAAAAAGTCTACAATCTACCTCCCCCCCCCCATTTTTCCCGTCACACTCAACTATCCGGAATTTTCAGGTATCCGGAAATCGGAGTTTCCCGAGCATGCCGGTTAGTTAAGCTTTTACTGTATAGCTTTAAAAAACTCATTTTTTTACTTTGTCAGAAGATAATCTTGTTTTTTGTCATCTAAGATCAGTACCACTATTGAAAAAATGAGTTGTCATGGAACGGATGTCACAATCATGCAAAAATCTTTTATGACTAGTTTTTTTTTTTAATACAGAAAATTGTACCTCTCTTCTCACCACTATTTTAATCTTTCTTTAATAAGGAAGTACCTACGCACTTCGGGGATCCTTCTCAATCGAGATGTTCCTACACGCGTGTATGATGCTGAAACCCTATTGTATCTTTTCCACAAAATTAATGCATTACATATCAATCCCACACATACCAATCCCAGCTTGGGAATCCTGTCTTTCGATACTTAACTATTTGTTTTTCTCCTTTCCACCCCCACCCATCATGACTTCAAAACAAAGGCCACATGCACTTCATCATCATACCTCTATCGAAAATGGGAAGCTATCCCCAACCTGGAACTGTATCAATCTGATATTTTGTATCATATGATACTTGTATCATGTTGATACTTCGTATCAGCCAA
Source organism: Araneus ventricosus (assembly GCA_013235015.1). Lineage (NCBI taxonomy): Eukaryota > Metazoa > Arthropoda > Arachnida > Araneae > Araneidae > Araneus > Araneus ventricosus. The sequence continues at coordinate 2,686,306 of BGPR01000020.1, read as the reverse complement.
CCAAAAAGGAACACAATGGAAGCAATTACTTATCATTATCATTCGAGTCCAAGAACTGATACTGAATACCCGATACTTTTGGTCGGCATCATTTAGGTGTATCTGATACTTTTGCATACCTGGTAAAAAGTATCAAGTTGATACATTATCACCCAACTCTGATATGCAGCATGCATACAATACAAGTTGACTTTTTAATAAAGCTCTCTAAATATACTTTTTGAGAGAAAATTTACAGTTTAGTAAAATTCCTACTTTTTATGAAGAGATTAATTTACAGCTGCCTTTAGATTCCCAACAAATGAGTATATGAAATTACAGTAAATTTGTTCAGAACAATGATTTAATATTTACTTTTTCAAAACATTTCCATTTCAGTTAAACATGGCAAAAATTCCCACAAATTAAGTTTTTGACTTTTATTTTGTTTTATCAATTAAGATACTTTTATCCAGCTGTCAAAAGCTTATTGAAAATAAGCATAATCATTTCTTAACAACACCTATAATTTATGGTTGAGATTCAGATTTCTGATCATTTACCTCCTCAAACAAGTTAAACCTGAATATTCTCAATTTTGTTAAGTTCCAAATATGTTATTCTCGTAAGTCGAATTTTGTTTCCAGCAATATAGGATAAATTAACACAAATCTTTTGCATGCTAAGAAATCTAAAGTACCGAAGAGATTTTCATTTGCTCACAAATACTATGAAGCATAAGGAAGGTTTTAGTGAAGCTTTTGTGACAATCAATTAAATAGTTACTTCTTGATTAATTAAAAACTATGTGTCCACTGCCCATGTACAGTCCAAGCCCTTTTACTGACGTACCTAGAAGGCTAAAAAATAATGTAATAAAAGGAAAAAGAATAAATAGTTTGTATGTTATAGAAATAAAAACTACAACATACGTTTTCTTCAAATTTTGTTCACAAATACTATAAAGCATCAATACAAATAAAAGTAAAGCAAAAATAATTTGTATACTATGGAATTCTAAACCGGATGGTGAATCCATATTTATTGTTGAAGAAAAAGTAGATACACCTGTCAAATGGCAAGCCCCTATAGCTCAGTTAGTAAGGCACTCATCGTAGAGTCTATAAGTCAAAGATTCAACCCTCAGATATTTTTCTTTTTCAAGAAAAAGAAAGTTTCAGCATTCTGTAAAGTTGATCTATTTAAATCCGAGCTACTCAATAGATTGTCTTCAAATTTGATCACAAATACTATGATGCATGACAGGTTTCATGACAATGAATTAGTTTATTTTTTATTAATTTTTTGAAGTAATTTGTCAGCATAACACTATTAACTGGTCTTGCTGTTTTTCAATAAGGAATTTGCCACCTTCAGCCTGAGAATTCTTCTTCAGACTGTTTTTATTTTTACTTTTTTTTTTTAGTATAAAGCATTTTTCCTCATTGATTTTTTAAGAAGAATTTTCCGATTATAAATATTATTTGGAGTCTTTTAGAACACACTATTTTTTTAGTTTTCTCAAATGTTTGTAACACTTCTCTTCTTTTGCTAATATGTTTTTAACACTAATTTATTTAATCTGAAAACAGCATTAAGAAAAGAGTGCCCAATTATTTTTGAAAGAACTTCCGATATTTTGCTAGTTCTTAACTGGTTTTACTTTTAAAAAATTGCAGACCATGAGTGGATTTTCTCTATGATAATTTTATAAAAAAAGTAATTTTTATTTTTTATATAAAATCATTTAATTAGACAAGAAAGTACTTTCATACCTAGCAACACCAAGTATAACAGCTAGTTTGAAATAAATCCAACTAATAATCCAGAAATAATGCTTTTGGTAATTATTTTCTTATAAATTTTGCAAATCAAAAAGATAAAGATTAACAATAAATATCCATTGATATAGGGAAGAATGAAATTACAAAAAATATACTTTTAATGAGATATTTTTAGTAATCCAATAAAGTTATGAAATCAACAAAAAAAAATATTATATTTTGCAATGAAGCCTTTCTAAAATAGATAAAAGATCATATTACTCTTACTTTATTTAAATAAACTCAGCATTCAGAAAAGAAATTCTGAAATATAAAGAGTAATTCAAGTAAGATTTACAAGCATTCATTTTATTTAAAGGAAATGGATTTTTTTTATTCACAATAAAAATAACTTGCTTCAGAATGCTAAGAGTAGTAGAGCAGAAACTCATTTTGGAATTTCAAAGAAGAGGGGCGAGACATCTTGCAGTTTGGAATTATTTTCTACCAATAGTAGGAGTATTCTATCTTGTCCAATTTTAAAAGACTTTTCTAATTAACCAAAGTCTAACATAAGCAAAGGTGTTGGGAATTGTTAAACTTACATAAGAAATACACCAAATGGCAGTGAAATCAATCATTGAAAATATCAAATCTACTTGCCTTTCTTATTTTTCCTACATCTGTCTAAATGATCTTTCAGCTGAATTCTTACTTGGCGCTCAGTAGGTTGATCTCGGATAAAAGGATGCTTTAACAGCTGATCAGTATATGGTCGCTGCTGATAATCCTTCACTAGAACAGTTTCAATAAAACTATGAAACTTCTTTGCCCACTTTTTGGATTTCAGGCGAGGTGGGGGATTCCGAGGAATGAGAAACAATGCTCTCATGGGGTGCATATCACAAAGAGCTAAAAAAAAAAAGAAAACAGTTGTAAAATCTGAAGGCAAAAAACAAAAAAAAAAATTGTTACAATATTTTTAATAATAAAATCAGCTTTTGTTTTCAAACATCAGGACAAGATTACATATGAAAATAACAGAACATACATTAATAATTTTTTAGCAAACACGTTAGCTTTAGTAGCAGCATAAATTAGTTACTGGTATGTACACACACCCAGAAGATTATGAAGCTTAAAATGCAGTTATTTTATAATAGCAGATAAATCTAAGATAACTTACGAGGCTGAGATTCGGCCATTTCAAGTGCAGTAATACCAAGGGACCAAAGATCACTCTAAAAATTTAGAACAAAAATATAAATGTTAATATAATAAATAAATTCTGAAAAATCAAACACAGCCAAAAAAATCCCATTAAATGGAAATTTCAATAAATACACATATTTAAGGACTAGAAAAGTCAAGTAAAATTTAAATAAATTTCAAATTATACATCTTTAACCTAAATGCTTTAACAGGGTGGCTACAGAAAATGTGAAAAAAATTTCTCTGATTTCCCTGACTAAACGTACAACATTTCCCTGATTTACGGCTACTAATTTTATTAGTTTCCTGGCTTTCTTCCTACTCAGAATCACTGCATGTGTACAATATACATTATTGAAAACACTTTTACCAGTTAATATGAAAAAAATATTTTTATGAAATTTAATTTTTTAAAAAATGGAATGAACATCCTAAAAAAAATCTATGAAAACAGTATAATACATTTCTTATATGTAAAAAATACTGGAAATTTCAACAAGATACTTTGCTTCTAAAACTACATAAGAATTCTAAGAAACATTAAAACTACTCTTTGCAACACAAGTTAGATTATGTTAACGGTAAAGGTTATCATGATCTTTGCTCAAAACTTTAAAACAGTTCAATAACTAATTAGTGCTCTTTACATGAGTACCAGAATAACATGTTGCAGCATAAATATAAAAATAGTATAATTATACGTACCTAGTAATATATATTTTAGCAAAGATTCAAACAAGAGAAACTGCGAAAATATTACTTCAAATCTTTATTCTTTAACAAATCATAAGAAATTAATTGCTCTAATCAAAAACTCATGCTTTTATAAATGAATATACGCTTTTTTTAAATTCCATTTATTATTACAAATAATGCTAGACATAAGATACTAATTTATAGATAATAACTCAAGTAACTATTAATTTTCCCTGATGTTTAGATATTTTTACGAATTTCCCTGACTTTTCCCTAATTTTTCCAGATCAATAAAATTCCCTGACTTTTCCCTGATATCCCTGATTTCCAGGTTCTGTCGCCACCCTGTTTAAAGAATGTCTTCAACTTCGTATTCATCATAAAGTGTACTTATGAAATTATTAGTATGGTTAAGTTGGAATTGAATTTTTGTATTATGATGACAACCCTGGAGTTTCCCTCTAAATTTTACAATTCACCAGCATGAGATTTGAGATATGATCAGATATTCTGTTAAATAATTGAATTTTTAACAGTTTATGTAAATATAAAAAGAAAAATGTTTAATAAGATAAAAACAGACAAATTATTTTGATGGTATATCTCACTCACTCTATTATCATAGGTAGCATCTGGATTTTCATCACAAGCAATAACTTCAGGAGCCATCCTACAATGAAACACAAAATATTACTCATCATGAAATGTTACTAAAAGCAAATTAAAAAATTCAATAGTTAAAATTAATTTTGGAAAATGACTAACATGTTAGGTAGACAAAGAAAGCACCATTTAGCCAAAAGTATTTATCAATTTAAAAAAACCTAGTGCTACGCTCAAGGAGTTTTTCGCACAGAGTTTACTTAATATAAGCTAATGAAATAATCAAAAATAAGAAACTAAAGGAAAGTAAAGAAAAATTATTTGTATAGGGACTCCTGGAAAAAATAGCACACTCTGAATAATTATTATGTAACCAATACATATTGAAGTTTCACAAATACAATTAATCGATACAAATGTAGAATATTGTCAGTAATCAAAAATGTTTGAATTATTGGCCATTATTTTCCAGGCACTGTTGATAATGCCCACTGATCAGATCACTAACATCGCAAATCATATAAACTGACATTTAAGCAGTGGTGTAGCTAAAGGGGAGGCAGAGGGGATGGTCTGCTTCAAAAGGCAAGAAAGGGGCAGCAAAATCAGATATTCAGGAAAACAGTTTTATAAGTAAGAACAATAGTGGCACTAGTTCAATCATTGTGTTCATAAAAAAAATGCAATTAATTGGTATTTTTTATCAGTAAATTGCCGATATGTGATAGAAATACAGGTAGCAGATGCGTGTTTTTGAAACCTATCTGCAGAGATCGAGAGCCTCATAGGACACCGATGAGATGTTTTCTTTTCCCTCCCTGGAATTATTATTTTATTATTATTTTGAGGTTTAAGTGTCCTAAGTAATTTGTAAAGGAAAGGCATCAGGTTGCAAGTTCGCCGTAGGTGGCAAAAGTTGCAGCTACACCACTGCATTAAGGCATATTCTAACTCTAAGACAACACTCAATTCATTACTTAACAAGCAACACCACCTATCTCAATTTTTTGAAATTTCAAAGAGGAAGAAAACACTCAATTTTTTTCAACCAATAACGAATATTTTTGAATTTTTTTTTTTCAAATCTGGTAGGAACATGCAGTCTTATGTTTATATCCAATGTTAAAAAAATTTACAAATATCGCATTATTGGTTGCAAAAAATTGAGTATTTTCTTTCTCTTTGAAATTTCAAAAAATTGAGATAGGTGGTGTTGCTTGTTAAGTGACAAATAACAATTAGTCTTAGGCTATAAATGTTGTGTTTCAGATGTCCCCTTGAAAAGAAATTGACTGGGATGAGCTCCAATGAGTGTGGGAAGACATCAGCGATATCTCTTCCCCTAATCATCTGTTCATTAGAATTTCATCAAAACATGACCCTAAGGTTGCGATGGTCAAGTACGGATGCTTCATCCAGCTGGAAGCACTATCCTTCATTTCCAAACATTTAAATGTATGGAATATCACATTCATGAATTAAGTTCAGGAAAACATAGTTCAGTAATCACAGTATTCTCAAAGAAGAAAGATCCAATTAACCCAAATGCTGGAAAACCACATAACGTGGCTAACGCCTGATATGATTATACTAGTTGCGTGGCCCAGCATTGCACAGGCTATCTCAAATAATGCGTCATTCCCTGGCAGAGAGAAGAGGTGATGTCACGTGACACAATCCCAACATTCTCTCCTAAATAAATAAGAAAAGAGCGGTTCAAACATTCCGACCGCAAAAACGAGTAAAAATCAACTATTTTAAAAATATTGTTATTTTGTATTATAGATATATACACGTGTCCTTGCAAAATGAATGGTCTATCATCAGGGGTACTCAACCTTTATTCCCTCGCATACCCTTTGAACAATTTATATATTTTCACATACCCCCTCTGTTGACATATCCTCCTCCTCCACCAACCACCCGTCTATCCAAAGAAGTTTTTATCAATAATGTTAAGGGCTTAGGTTAGCTTAAGAGTCAAATGACTCGAATTAATAACATTAGTAACATTCACTGGACTTATTTTACTTTTTATTGCATTTTTACAATAGTATTAGTTACAATAGTAGATCAATGCCTACACAAATGAAATCAGTATTGTAATAATTTTGCATTAACTTATAAGGATGGCTAAAAATTACACTCAGTATTAAATAACTATTCAAGTGGTATAGTTATTAAATACAAAGAATTCATTTGGAAAAACAAAATTCTCCGTGTTTTTTAAATAAATAAATGTTTTTTTGTTTCCGCCATTGACAATTTTATTCCGCGTACCCCCAAATGGTCCTTTGCGTAAACCCAGGGGTACACGTACCCAAGTTTGGGAACTTCTGGTCTATCTGATTTCAGAATTGTTTTTTCTCTGACTTTAGAACGGAGGGAAGGAAGTAACCCGGCATTGCTTGTGATCCATATTTTGTCATATGTCCGCCTCCAGTTTATTTTTCTACAAATTTATTGTTTTTTTCCTCCTAGAAATATCTCCTTTGAATCCTATATTGTTGAATTAAAACTTTCAAATCAAATCAAGACTTTTTATTACCTCAAAACAGTATGGTTTAAATTTTTTAAAAAGATATTCGGAAAAGAAATTTTATTTTATAATTTTAAACAATAAAACATATAATATTTAATACAATTTTAAAATGAACAATTACACTTCCAAAGTTTATAAATTAAAACATGGTATTAAAACAGACTTTGACTCCTGCATTATTTTTAACCAACTCTGACTCCTCCAGAAAAGGCAGACTCCTCTACTCTCCATCCTTGATGTAATTAAACAGATGTAACTATCATTTATTCGAAAAGGAGTATATAGGCATGAAGCAAGATGCAATGCATACATGAAATCTCAAAGTAAAACCTCACGGAAAAACCCTATCTAATAAAAACCCTATTTGAGCAATTTAAATTTCCCCATTTCTTTGCATCAATTACCAAAATCAGCACACAACGCCATCCATAATGCATTGTTGAGGGATCCATATTGTATTGTTGCTACTTTCAACAATGAAACAGAAACACGCAATTAAATATTTGTTTAAACAATGAAAACGGTTTGAATTGTGCTGCAACAATGAAAAGTATTGTTGTAAATTAGTTTTTAATTAATATCTTTTTTACTAATTAAAATTTCGGAATTTAAATGGCCAAAATGTATTCCTTGGATTATTCCCCATCTTTTGGTACTTTCTGCACTCTTCTCCGATCAGCGGTTCGTGAGAAGATAGCCTAACATACATACAGGTTGAATTTTAATAAGATTATATATAGTGTTCCACTGTGATATGAGGATTCTTAAATACCCAGCAATTGTAATTATAAAAAGTATTTGAGTTAATTTATAAAAATGTACTGTATTATTATAAAGCATAAAATTTCAATAACCGACAGGATTCTATTATTTGGGTTGAAATTTACTCTATGGTGCCCACTTACTTTGCTCCTGTTAGGATCGCCAACTCTTTACTGCCAAGAATGGAGATGAGAAAACATTTGTTTTGGTTGCACAATGATGATTTGAATGAGTGAAATGTGCACATGCACGGAAATTTATCTTTTCATCAGTGTTTAGCGCATGGCGTGATATTACGATTCCAGGGTTCGTACACATTTCCGTAAAAGAGAATCAAGGACTATCAAGGACTTTTAAGGACTAAAAAAACCAAAAAATAAGGACCTCTAAATTGAATAAACTTAACGAATTGTCGCAATTTTAAATAAAATGTCTCATTTTTGCAAATTCAACCTATTAGATGATAAATTACATAGCAGATACGTTACAAATTTAACAAAACAAAACTCCTAAAAATATGAGTTAATAAATTGATGAAAAAAACCCCATGAAACTGGTAATCAAATTAAATATCTTTTAATTCCAAACTTTTTTCATTCTATTTTACATCCAAGGTATTTATTTTAATTTCTTTTTCAGAAATTGTTTAGTTCATGCGATTGAATAAATAAATTTATGTCCTTTGACATTTCAGCCTCCTTAGCTAAATCATTTGTTTGGTGTATGTCCGTTTGGAGGAACATTTTCTTTTGTTTTAAAAAATCTATTTCCTCCTCTAAAGCTTTTCCTTTCAGTTGTTTTGTTTCAGTCTCTTCTTCGGATTTTTCACTTTCTAAATACTGCATGTATTTTGCTCTAGATGAGGTGGCAGCCGTCCTCATTTCTTTAATAATTTTTAAGTCATAAATAGTCCCAGACAGCTTAATAAATTCACGATTTAAACGCTGGGAAACATATGAAGCATCTTTCAAATTTTCTATTTCCAGGACCTTGTTCACCAAAAAACCTCATTGTCCATGTGACAGTTTTAATACCATTTTGATAATCTTCCAAATTTTTTCACAATGATTATTGTTAAAATAAATTTTGTAAAAAAGTATCAAGGGAATCACTCTTTGGATTGAAAGAAGTAAATTCAAATGAATTTGGCTTTACAATATTTAACAGAAAATCTGCATAGAGTAAAAAATTTCGTCGCAATCTTTTTCCAAAATACGTTTATTTTGCGACAACACTATCAATACCTTTTTCATTTTTTCCTATGCTTTTTCGGGATATCCAGCCATTACTCATGGATCAATGCAAATCGCAGGTCTTACTAGTGCGTAATTCACAGAACATTTCTGCATGAAATGTTTTATCATTGTTATGATATTTTTCCGACTATCCTGTCTGAGTGTGAAAACATCCTTGTCTGCTAATTCCTTATTTTTTATTTTTTCTTTTATTAGTTGCTCTGCAGCAAATCCTAAATACGCTTAACTTTTATCATTATATAAGTTTGGGTTGCTGAAGTTGAATTTGCATAAAGTCTCAGGTTTCTCAATTCTTTCATTCTCTGGTTTCAAAATTTTGAAATGTTGAATGCAATCATTAACAAGTTTTAAAAACATCACTGGCTAAAAATGGAAGGTTTATCACTTTGGTACTGTTCTAAAAATGGTAACAGCACTTTTGACAATCATTCCTATGGAACCATGGACCAATAAAGGGCATCTGTAACTCCTCCCTTATTTCCCAAGGTGTATGCGATGGATATGTATTCGTATTCGTGAGACCCCATTCCGCGAGAACCACGTCGACCGAGATTAGAGCCGCCGAGAAGGAGGAATTAGAAAAACGATAATCGGTGAAATTTTAAATTTTTTAATAATGGCAGAGTAAAAAGCAAGGACTTTCAAGGACTTTTTAAAAATGGGGCATAAAAATAAGGATTTGAAAGGACTTTTAAGGACTAAATGTAAAAGCAAGGACTTTTAAGGACTTGTAAGGACGCGTACGAACCCTGGATTCGTTTTGATTGGTTTGTTCCGTTGATATGTTTCATGTGATTGATCGATTCAATCAAATTTGTTTTGTCGGTTTTATTTTTATCTGATTTTATCATTTCGTTACGTGCACTTCATACAGCTGTTGTTAATTATGGCATTGGTTCCCTTTCGACCTACCATCAGCTTCAGACAGCGGAAGCCAAAGTTGTTTTCCAGTGGTGTGTGCATCAGGGATTGATAGCAAGCAGATATCAGTGTCGTAAGTGTAAACAGCAATTGGGCAATTAAAATAGGTATGTGAAGTTTTAACTACACTTTTCTCGTTTTTGACATTTTCATTCACTTTAGGTTCAGAACTGTGTATGTTATTCTGTGTTTTCGCTTCTCAATGAATAAGCGAAGCTACTAGTGTCCTGCTTTGCAGAAAGCGAAGCCGCTGATGTTTTTTTAAGTTAAAAAAAATTGCCAGTACACGCTTGAAATGCCGAAGGCATTGTGTGCTCAATCTCTCCTTTTCAAATGAAGCATGCACAGTAGAGCAATGAAAAGCGATCCAAAACAGTATTTGGCGACAGCAAATGAAATTGCACCAAGAAAAATTGGCGAGAAGCAAGTGGGCACCGTAGAGTAAATGTTTACATATATTTGTATTCAATAATCCATGTTAGGACATTTTAATGTAACTGTTTAAGTTATTCAAAATGACCATAAATTTTTAGGACACCTAGCATATTTACTACTACAACATACTTGATATATTACAAGTGATAGCAAATGGACAATTTAAGAAAGATACAGTAAGGCTAACTCAGAATACTACACACTGTTCATAGATCACATAACACACACAATGATTTTTGCTTTACTATAATTATTTATTTTTGAGTGTTTAAAATTTATATTGCCTAAATATTTTTATTAAAAAGATATATACTATTACAATATTATAAATGAAAAACAATTAACTAAAACATTACGATAGCAAGCCAGAAATAATATTTCTTGAACATTTGCTGAATTTGCCCTTAGTATGCATAATACTTCCAAAGAACAAGATATATTTAACAATGTTAATGAGCTTCTGTGAAAATACAGTCAACATCCATTAAGACTGACATCAGTAGAAAGGAATAAAACTTTTTCAAGTATAATGTACAAAGATAGTGAATATACCAAGGTGATTTCTTCCTGTCAAGCGATAAGAAAATCACTAATGCCCTGCACCTTATTCAGAATCACATTTTCTACTTTCCAGTGATAAAAGAAGGATATCTCTTGTAGGATAACAAAAAAACTTTGAAAATCAATACGGCAAAGAAAAATTTCATTGATTTTAATTCAACCACAAATTAAATAAAAATATAGCTGAAAAAGAAAATGTGGAGGGATGAACACAAATCCAATACTTTATATTTCCCTATTTAGATCGTCTTTCTTACAAATATTCAAGCTAGGATCAAGCAATAAAAAATTCTACAAAAGAACTTTTAATACCACATTTTTAAGAATGGTAACAAACCAGTATCATCAGTTTTTACCATTACAGTTTTGAAAATAAATGAGTATACACAGTTCAATTAATACTATAAGGAAAAATGAGAACAATATAAAACATTTCATCATTTTTTTTTCTAATAAAACAGAGAATGTGATAACATACCAATAAGGAGTGCCAATAAAAGTATTCCGCCTTCCTATGGTACGGTCTAATTGAGCACTCACACCAAAGTCAACTATTGAAAATTTAAAAAATAAATAAATAAAAGTTAATTTACTAAAATTTAAAAAGTACAGAGATTAAAAAAAAAAGAAGAAACATATGTGTATGCACATATATATTATATAATTAACAAAAGATGTATACTTTAAAATTGCAATTACTGTGCCTATATTACAGAACCTCATTTTTTTTTCTATAAAAAAATGACATGAATAAACTTCATTTAGTACTGAAACAATATAACTCTTATCTTTGAATCCCTTTTTTAAAGCAATTTAAGTTTTCAATTTTCATTATTCCAAAAGTTGATAATACCAAATACATTAAACAAGAGGACAAATTTTGTTTATATCATTTAAAAGAACTGAACACAACAGAAAAATAAAGGGTTATACTTCCCAACTCAGACATAAAAAGCATAAGGTGTTTGATACTTCCCTCCAGGATTCAAGAAGGGGTTACAGTTTTAAAAAACAATGAAAAAAAATACATAAGAAAGAGCTTTATTTATCACTATAGAGAATCACTTCCAAGTTAGGTCCAAGCAATTCAAAAGTTCAATATGTGCTCTTTTGGTGGTTCAATGTACATCAAATTTAAAATCAAGTTATGCCATGCTACAATCTTTCCTTGCTGCATTTTTAATTAAAAATTTGGAAGTGATTCTGTAAACAGTATTGTGAAAACTTTGCTATCATTTTTAATTAGACAGCTTTAACTGTAATCCAAAATCTATTTTTTGCAGAATTACATCGATTACAAAATGCAGGTGCAAAGGGTTGGCAATAAATATAGTACTAGAATGCTGCACAAAATATGAAAATGCTAATATGAAATGCAAAATATGAAATATGTTTTATGGCATACAATTATACAAAATACTTAATTTATACAATTATTTAAATTATGCTTAAGAAATTCAATATGCAATCAATATTAATATATATGATTAAAAGAAATTCTTTGGAAAATGAAATATTTTTGTACCCAATTTGACTTCAGCATTGTCCGTCAAAAGAACATTCTGCCCTTTTATATCTCTGTGTATAATTTTATTAGCGTGTAAATGACTTAGACCCTGTGAAAGATATATAAATACAATATTAAATGCATAACATACTTTGCTTTACAGTCAAACAGAAATATTCAGAAAACTCAATAAATTAAAAACACTAAAAATGAGAACAAATTGCTTGTTATCATATGATAAATTAATACATAACAAAAAACCACAATTCTTTGATTGAAATGAAAAAAAATCAATAGAAAAAAGTAAAATGTTTTAATTACAGAAGACTATGTTATAATTAAGAACAAAGAATACAGAAATAATATCATGGCATTAAACTGAAGAGAAACTCCATGAGATCCTACACATCTTTAACACAATTTTTATTTATCATGTATGAGTTTGCCTCTTCATTCCTGCCCATAAATAAGAATACAAAAATTACCCAATTTCAAACTGAATATTAGTTTTAAGAAAAGCATAATTTCGTTTTGTTAAGTATTTCTACGAAAAGAACACGTCTACCTTGAAATCAAATTGTATCATGGTCCTAATCTAGAGACTTATCAAATTGGATATTTCAATAAATACTTCTAACACAAGTAGCAATTTACCTAAATTCTTAAATAATGCATTTTTATATAATGAAAAGATATACAATACTTCTAAAAAATTACGGGCAATGGTTTATAGTGGCCGATTTTCTACGGAGTTAAGCATACTCACCATGTTAAAACAGAAAATGGCATCCCCTAATGTCAACAAATTTTTAGCATTAAACCACAATGAAGATATGATGACAAAGCAGTCAATAGCAAATACAAAATGCTACTGTATATGGTAACTGTATAATCAAACACAACTCTAAATTGCTTAATTTTTGAAATTTGTGACAGTGATACCAAGTTCTCTATTTACTTCACATCAAACAATAGAATAAAAAAATAAAGGAACCTGAGATTAACTGAAGAACATGACCCTAGATTACTTCTAACTGCCAATTAAATTTCTATCTAGTTCATCAGTTAACAGAAAAGATCAATAATGGAATATGCAAGAAGTGTTCCAAGAGAGAAACTAAACATTATCTCTAATGAGCAATCAGACTCTAGCCAACTCCTACACAGTCAATCAGTTCATTTCAGTTAAGAGCAATAATATAAAATTAAATAATAGCCCAAATAAAACATAATAGCAAAAAAAAAAAAAAACCAAAAAAGACATATCCATGTACAGTATTTAAGATACATGGAATATTGAAATGTGAAAACATTGAAGGCTTGTTTAAATTTCAATTTTATACCCAGATTTAAATCAAACAGACTTTGTAAGGGATGACTGATAGATATGTGGCAAATAGGAACCTGCTTTTTCTAACTTATTAAAGCACAAAAATTGCATTGATATAAGAATGAAAATTCACAAAAACATGCAAACCATCTAACTTCTTCCTCTAGTATTAAGGCAGACAGCATACTAAATATTTTCCACATATGCATTAGAGCTAGAGAAGGGAAGGGAATGCCACCCAAGAGGTCTAATTTTTGAGTCCATTAACACATGATGAAATATTTTATATATATATATATATAACAAGATGATAAGCAAATTAATTTAAAAATTTCATTCCATTTATTTCGTTACAAACTAAAAATAAACTGCTTTAATATGCAATATGTATATTTTATTACTAGGGGGAAAAGTAAATCATAAGTTGTGAAAAAAGACACATTTTGAAAAATGTTTACAAATTCTTACAACTGCATATTGAAAATAATGCATTTGTTTCTTAAATAAAGTGATAGCACAGAAACCAATAAAAGTTTTGACACAAATTAAACTATATAAAGTGCTAGATTTATGACTCAATATGTATAAGAGGAAGAAATTTCTAGAATACAATGTAACATTTTGTATTATGTATTAACAATTTATGTATTAACATTTTGTATATTTTGCATTAACAATATTAACATTTGATATAAATTTCTGCCCACAATTTTATTTAACTATATAAGATATCATACACAACAGCCAAAAATTATTAATACATGCATTTTAGTGATATGAAATAAATGCTGTTAGGTAGTAACATAATGACAAGAAGGCACAATGCAGCTAATCAAGATTGACAAATTAAGTGATTTTTTATGAATTTCTAATGGTAAAAAAAGCCAAATAGCTTTTTAATGAAAGCAAGCATAATCAGAATATATTTCGATAAGAAAGGTATGTAAAACATTTAATTCTTATGCAAGTTTATTGCTACTATGAATTACTTAATATTTGAAAGACATCGCGATACAAGATTCGCATTAACTTCCGTTCAATAAATTTAATTGAACTACATACATAAGAACTAAAGCTATACTAACTCGTAAAATTTCTCGACAAATATAAGCAATCCATTCTTCTTTAATTGGCTGGCCTTTTGTAGCTAAAAAGTAATTTTAATGTTAATTAAACAGGCAAATTCAATACAGAAAATTTTGTACAGAAAAGAATAAACAAACAAAATTAACTTACATTTAACTAAATCGGTTACTGATCCTGCTCCACAATATTCCATAACAAGCTGGAAAATACAAATATATAGATATAAATAAAACATGATGTAGTAAGTCTTCCATTATTCCGGGAGAGTATGGAAAGATCACAAATTTTTCTCCTTAATTATGACCTCATTTTACAAAATGATTAATTTCAACTGCAAACCAAAAAAATAATTAAATAATTTTTGAAAATAAAGTCTCTTAGTAATCCAGTAGATATCAGACCAGAGGACTGATGGATTAACAAAAGTGTTCGATTAGTGGAGGTTCATCCAAAGAAATGCATTTTAATAGCAGAACCTATGTTCGTTACACAAAATATATGAAATTATACAGAAAATCATACTATATATAATGATACAAAATATAATTTAAAATATGAGCAGCAGCCCAGTGGCGGCTCGTGCGCTCAGAAATGAGGAGGGCTGCAAGATAATATTTTTATCAAGAGAATACATTTTTAAAAAGCTGCTTTACCTTTTCAGTAGGCCAAATTTTTTAATTCCAAAGCCAGATATAAAATTACCTGCTTTTCAAACAAATTAAATAACTAGCACATGACATTTACTACTTGTTTTACTAATAGAAAGTTAATTGAATGTTGACGTGACGATTCTCCTGACGAAAAAAAAATCGTACACACTTCCCTCCTCACCCACTTCACTCGATAACATTCTTCCAAAAATGAATATCTTCTTCAAAAGAAATCTAGCTTTCTATCAAGAAAAAGCAAATAATCAACCAAATACGTTTCTGTCGACGCAACACAAACCGAAACCAAAACCCATAAACAGCCAATGAGATTGACTGTGGGAATGAGGAAAAAAAGAAAAATAAATTAAAAAGAGCATCTTTTCTCATTCAGTTTGCTCCGTGCCAGCCAGAGCTGTTCGCCCGGCAGCCCATAGCCCATCTAAGTTAAAGGGAGAAAGGGTTGCCTCTTCTCGCCGGATTTTCTGCACAGTGAATGAAATGGGAGACAGAGTACTTTGCAGCTCAGACCTGCTTTTCTCTTACTTGTTGATTCATTTTCTGTCTTTTCAATTTTTTATTACTTTTTTTGCATTTTCGTAAGTCATGGAACTCTGAGAGTAAAAAAGTAAGCGAATAAGATTAAAAACGAAAATACAAGAAATACAAGTTTTAAAAAAATTTCAGGGAGTACTGCAGCCCTACTGGACAAGCCGCCACTGCTGCAGCCTATTGTTTAAGTTATCTCATGGTCACTGACATCAGCATGCAGAAGCTGGATCGGCACAGTCAAGATTATAGAGACTATACCGAATTTTTTTATAATTTTCTTAACAATTTTAAAAGGAAATTCAAAGATAGGTAATATTACTACATAAAAAAAATTGTATAGTCATTAAAATAATGCTTTTTCATCCTTTTTTATTACATATGTATTATTTCAAATTATTGATTTCTTCAATTATCATTCCAATTTGAAGCTACATGAGAGATAATGGATGAATTTGGTAATTCTAAACTGCCAGTGCAGGCATCCCATCTCCAAACTGGTACAAAATACTAATATGAGCTTTGAGCCTACAGCCTTGCACATAAATAGCATTTTCTAAGGAATCAAGATTCCGGATCTCTGAAATACTGCCAGCAGAACAGACACTTCATGACTTAAATAAAAACTATCCCAATTAACTCTGGATAGGTCGCATCTCCGAGAGTTTAATTGTGGGTTGTGTGGCATCCAACTTATGCCACCTTGACTGGAAAATTGAAAATGGAAAGGAAACATTCCGGAGGAGTATGGGTAGAACATTTTTTCAACTACAGAATGAAATAAAATTCGTGTGCCGTCTGTCAAATGCCAGCGGCCTCTCCAAGGTTAATAAAGCTTTCAATGAATGAGTGATTGCAACAGCTAAAACATACAGCAAGTGTATGCATCATAATTTTAATGAAGAAAAGAAACCCTAATATTTGTGAGTGATTATTAAAAAAATAATACAATAAAATAAAAGTATTTGATATTTGATTATTAATTACTTAACTGAAAGTTTCAATGTTAATCAGGAGGATTTTATTTATTTATTAATATCCCAATTCTGAAGGAACAAGACTGCTATGTATTCAAAAGATATAGCTGCCCTAAAAACTCATTCGATTTTATATCAATGAAGAGGGGACTGGGAGGATATACTCGGAAAGTTCAAAATCAATTGTATTAAATTTATTTCATAATTGTCTTATTTTTTATATAAAACATGCTTATTATTTCTTAATTTAAAAACAAATTACCTTTAAAATAATCAATATTTACAATAAATGCAAATAGATAATTACACTTAGAAAATATTATAACCTCAATATGCCATGAATTCCACATATTAATTATAGTTTTAGTAATCACACAGATAGTGGAAAAAATGCATAGATGCACTTTTAATGGATATATAAAATTTGTTTTACAAAGAACTCGGAGATATTGAAAAAACATGAAATTGAAATCATATCTAATCCTCAATAATATAAAGGGGACAAATGTATGCTTTCATTTTTGCTATCTTAAAATATTGATTTTTATTTAATTCTGAATGCAGTTTCTATCAAAAGCATAACATTGGAATTTTATAAAAGCATTTTCTTACTCCTAAAATGAATTTATAACTTTGTAGAAATTAATCAAGATTAAGAGAAACAAGATAATACACGAAGCCTATAAACTTTAAGACTTACCCATAACTTATCATCTTTCCCAGGAGGGCTTTTTTGTATAAAAGCTCCATAATATGTAGCAATATTTCTGTGGTGAGAATACTATAAAAAATAAAATTTGATATGCATAAATTTTGTGACATTTCTTTGTCTTTCAATCGAACTTGTATCATAGCTTGGATCAATAATAGAAACATTTTTAGCTATCATTTTCCTTCTACAAATATTATTTAAAAGCATTTCATAAGATGCTTGAAAACTGTGCTTTCTGTATGGTTAAGTAATTTTTAAACTAAAAACAAATATGCAGAGGTCTCCTTGTTTGAAAAAAAAATGATAAAACATATGCATGCATATAGTTTTAGATAAATTCTTATTTTTTATTCATCAAAATTGAATAAATTTTACATATTTTATTGTTAATGATTACAAAAAAGCACAAAATCACAATTGCAAAACAAATAACAAACCAAAAACAATAATTTTACCTTTTTCAAGACATTTATTTCAAGTTTTATTTCTTCTTCTTCATCCTAGAAAAAGTATTTGTTAGCATTTATCAAATCTAAAATGATAAATCAACTACAGACATCATCAATATTCATTTAATGGTTAATCTCAAAGTACTCTAAATCATAAATTTACAAAATACGTTATAAGAACACAAAAATTTAAGAAATAAAACTCGTGGAAAAATTAAGGACCCAAAACTAAAAACAAGTTTTAAGATACCCATTGAAATTTAAGGACTTTCAAAAACTATAGAAATTTTATAGTATGAAGAGAAAAATCATCCGATTAAAACAGATTACAGAACTTTAAAAAATAAACTGTCAACAATATATGTTTATAATGCAGCTTGGGACAGAACATCTACACATAATCACGTAATAAAGGCATATCTAAAACTAGATATTCACGATCACTCCACACAGCACAAATTCAGTCGTCAATGCAAAAATTCGATGAAAATTGGTGTGGCGTGGTCAAAAGTTTGAAAATCCAACTTCGCTTGAAATCCAATTGGACTGAAGGGCCATAAATGCTGAAATGTAACCGGTGTAGATACATGAATGAATCAGGCTTTCTAACACTAGAAGAAATCAGAAGAGAAGAGGGTTCGTGTTTTGAAGGCAGGGAGTAGGTGCATAAGGAGAACGGATTGTGTGGAGTGGCCCATAAACAACCTACCTAAATGGATGGGCTGAAAAATGGAATGGTGTGGAATGCCACCATTTACGTGGAGTGATCATGAATATCCAGCTTAATTGCTTAAGGACCGAGTTACTTTGTAACCTACAGTATTTTGGATGAGTTAACTTAGGATAAGTCCTTAAGCAGTTAATAAAAATTGTGGATATTTTAAGTATTTAAATAATAAGTGAAGTTTTAAAATAATTGTTTTTAAAACACACTGAATACAAACCTCAGTAACATCCATAATCTTAATAGCAGCAAGTTGTCCTGTTTTAGTATGACGACCCTAAAAATTAAATGCAACATTAGATTTCTAAGAAAAATTAAATTCAAACAAAAAGTTGAAGTAATAAAAGATTATATAATAAAGTATTAGATAAATAACTTACAAAGAACTTTTAGTAATCAAAAGTAACCTAGTTAGCTTTACTATTGACAAAATCAACACAAAAAATTGAACCAAGGTATTGATACAAAAAGATAACAGGAATTTTAAAATAAATATATGTACAATCCTAAAAAGTTTAAGCAAAACATAATAATAATAAATAACTAAATAAAATAAGAGGGATAAATTAAAAATTTTGAAATGAATAACAAAGCCAAGAACAACATTATTACAGTACATGCTAATGAATGTAATGAGGTTTCTGATATTAACGCAATAATATCATCAAAACTACAAGGTCCTCAGCCCTGTTGAACCAAATGAATGCTAAATACATTACTTTTTATAATTACGACATGGTTTAAGGGCATAAAATAATGAAAGTGTCAAATTACCAGAATTTCACTTTCATATACAAGAATGCAGGCTTCTTATGTTACAAGTGCATCTTTATAATGGTTCTGAAAACTCCTTTTAAAGGAGGAGGTGAATAAAATGTAAGCTAAGAATTGAATTGACTTTTCTACAGCTTTAGCTTCAGCCTTGAAAAATGGACATGAATAAAAGGAAAGATTTATTTCAATCACTTTTTCAGAAATTTACTGCAAAAAGAAAAAAAGCAGATACAATGAAATTAACCAGATGATTAGAGGTTCAAGGATGTTCACTTGATAAGACCTTTGCCCAGCATGCTGGTATACATCAAACCAAATAGACAATTCAAAATGTAATAGAATTAAAGTAATAATTTAATAAAAAAAAAGTAGCAAATAGCATGGAATGTTCAATTTCACTGGCTCAACAAGTGCACAGGATGGAAAAAAACATCCTGCTCCTCACATTATATAGAATTTAAAGAAACTGAATTTTAAAAATTTTATTGTAAAGAACTTTTGAACTCCTTCTGAAAGCAGCCCACTTATTTAGCAATCAGAATTTTGCAAACAGCTTCATTCTAAAGAATCGGATCGTTAAATATATAGCTCAAACAAGACTATTCACTCTTTGTGCATCTTTTGTCATACAACAGATGTATCCTAAAAATGTAGATTATGAATACGAAATATCAAGACATTAATTTAAAAGAGAAAAAAAAATGTCATAAAACAACAATTAATGACAGAAGACGAGTCAATACAGTTAAGTTTCTCAAGTGTTTTATAGCAAAATAACAAAACATGAAAAGTGAAAAAAATAAGTATATAAAAATATATATGAAAAATTTCAGAGGAAAATGAGAAAAAGTGAAACAAATATTGAAGTTGTGATTAAACATGCAAGGGATATGAAGATCAATAAACCATTCCGACAGTGGAAAGGAAAATTTTGACTTTTCAATATAAATTTTTATTAATTGAAAAAATTTCATGAACTTTTGATAATAAGTTGCTAGGCAATTTCCTCAATTTAATAATTTATCAATAACAAATCATTTTAATTGAGCAGTTTTATGACTTGTCTGGATTCTGATCCGAGTCCATTCAGCAGCTTCCTTATGCATTATTTCATGAAGGTTAAAGCAACTATACTTCACTTTTACTATCAATACATGAATAGATAGATACAAAAGCTAATTATTTTTACTTGGACTGAACTTAGAAGACAAAGATAACCCCCATGTACCTCATTTCAAGAAAGGCTGATGCTGTCAAGCGATCTAAAATCAGATTCTGAATAATAAAACTTGAAAGAATTCTTGAAAATAAGAAAAAAGACCCAAATATATTTCCATTTATGATTTCGTTTAATGTTAAGATAATATCAAGATAAGCCATTTTTAATTAAATTGTCTTAATTTTATATGTAAATAGCATTTATATTGTCAAAATCATTATATAGTAAGTTGAACATTTTTAGTAACCTTCAAAAGGATATGTCAAGATATTTAGTAAGTTACAGCTAATATTACTAATAGGAATTTCCTAACCACCTTTAATTAAAAAATCATGCACATTAGCATGGTTATTTCACTGAATTAAAATCTTCATTGTATCGAGATGTAAAAAAAAATCACACACATGTAATTGTATGAAATATAAAAACTTCTTAGTAACAAATACCTTATAGACTTGGCCATATGTTCCATTGCCAACAACTTCAATAAGTTCAAATATGCCAGCTGGGTCCTTCAAATGAAAAGAAAAGTATGACATTAGTTCATTGTAACTAATTAAATGTATAAGAAAACTACCACTTAAATCAAAAGAGACCTTCATCAAGAGTTATAATAAACATAAAATTGATAAATATAAAATCACTAGGACATTTATTAATTTTTTATGGCTCCATTTTAAATTTAAAATAACTTCATGGCCTTAATTTCCATCCCTGTTTCAGCTTTATTTTAAAATAACTTCATGACCTTAATTGCCATCCCTGCTTCAGCTTTATTTTTAACACAGTATATGTGCACAGTATTAACATTAGGTGGGGGGGGGGGATTAAAAAGATGACCAATATTTCTCTGAGGACTTTTCCAATTTTCTGTTATGCTTTTAATTTGAAGTATTCAAATACATAAGAAAATTCTACTAATTTGGTTTGTAACAAACTCTGAAGTATAGCTTGAATTCATATGAAATTACACCAAAACTGCATAAACATTTACATATAATATAATAAAAAAAAATATACACATAATCTATTCTATTTATTTTAAAGTAGATGCTAAATTTTAATACTATTTCATGGCACACCTAATGAAAATAGAGGTCTATAACAGAAATGTTGGTTGGGATGTAACATAATGGTCTTCATGTTGAAAAACTCATGATTTGGAGTCATGGACAGAGAGCAAGGATATTAATATGAGTATTTAAAAGTAAATAATAATCAGCCTATTAAAAAAAACCTTTGAAAATTCTAAAATAATACTACGTAAAATTGAAATTACTTCTCAATTTCTAATTATTCTTTATTGGAATGATATAGTAAAACTTTCTATAGAATAAAAGGGATTCTAGAAATTCTTAAAATAATATTTTCATAGCATATCAAGCAACATCTGTTAGCAATTTTATTGTATTCAATAACCATATAAAAATAATGCACAAGCAATTAGAATCTATTGAAAATATAATCTCCACTTTTTTAAATATATGAACCAATAAAGAAATAGCTAAAAATGTAAACAACTGACATATTCAACTTTCTGTTCACAATTGAAGGAAACAAATTCTCCAAAACTATTAAGAGAATATGATGCTATCACTAATTGAAACAATTCACACAAGTGTATAAAAGCTTAGCCTTTTTTTGTAGTTAATATACTGAATTCTGTGAATAATTCACATAACAGATTAAATATACCATTTTTAAACTGACACACTCACACATGCAATTAGTAATCCAATAACTTCATTATGATTTGCCATACCTTGATAGATTTGTTAAATTTATCAATTTCTTTTATAAAATTGTAACTCATGGCTATTAATTCACTTCAACTTGGGAAGTGGCTGAAGAAAGACAAAGACACAGAAAATAAGAAGAATATTATAATACACAATCTGATAAAGGGGATGCCAGTTTATCGAAAAGCTACTTAACAACAGAATTAAGGCTTTAAACTCGCACAGAACATTCAAGCCTTATCTGGGAATTGAACCTGGGCTTCCTATATAACCACCTATAATAATAAGCATAACCCACCTTACCAGACCAGGTGGCATTTAATGCTCATGAATTCAAGACATAAAAAGGCTATTTAGGATAAACTTTGTAATTTAATGGAATAGTGAAAAAGATGGGCAAATGACAGAACCTATGCACAATGAATTAAGTGCTAGTCAATGTCTTCATAGTTCGCTATAAATGAGGGATCAACATTTTGTTGCACTGATTATTATAAAATATGCATAAGAATCAATATTTAGGAAAATATGGATGTTTTATACTTTTAAAGATTATTTTCCCTAATGAAATACAAATTGTCATCAATGACCAGAAACAAAACTTATTTCCTGTTCAACTCAAATAAATGACCATAACTAATTGCAGAACTTATTCACCAGGAATGAATCAAACAGCAAAAATAACAATTTTCTGATATACATTCATCATTCCATGTGCAAATGAACATTTTTTTTTTCCAATATGAGAAATGAAATCTCTTGGTTTGTCTGTTGCACTTGATCTAAAGCAAAAATCTCAAAATGCCTACATAGATGAATTAACTATTGGATTTTTCATTATAGCCTGAATGATCGATTCACTATAGCCTAATTGATATTTTAATATTGTTCTTATTGATTTGTGTTTTTACGTTAAATGTCATAATTTTTATTTGTTTATTACTGAATGATTCAGAATATTAATGTTTTTGCTCATTATAATATTCAGTAAATGACAAGTTTTTTCAACCACTCTTTGCGATGAATTTTCTCAATGAAGTTTATCTCTCCTCAAATAACCGTTTAATCCGGCACAGGCTAAGAACTTTGTTTCTGGAGCATACGCTGGTGACATACCCTCATCCTTCCTTCCTTTCCTCAAATTTAAATGAACACATAGAAGAAATTAGATTTCCTTTACCATGATGATATTAAGCTGAGATTGTATTAACATGAAGCGCATTCAGGGAAATAAATAAATGCAATATTATACATTGCCTTTTATAACTTGACCGATTACAACCAAATGGAAAAATATGGCGAAGTACTACAGTAAAAGCTTAACTAACCGGCATGTTCGGGAAACACTGATTTCCGGATACCTGAAAAGTCCGGATAGTTGAGTGTGACGGGAAAAATGGGGGGTAGCCTTTGTTTTAAAGATTTTTTCGGCCAAATAATTTGTTTTTGTCATTTTGAAATGTGCATAAACATAATTTTTAAGAAAACTTCTGTATCTTCCATAACATTGTATTTACAAAACATATTATGAAGATTTTAATTTAACATTGATGATAAAAAAAAAAAAAGTATAATCTGTAGCCGAATTTTTACCGTAAATATATAGATTGTAAAAATATAAACATATAAAAATAGCCGACGAAATTGAAAAATATTCTACTCGCAAGCATAATAAAACTCTTTTAAGTGATCATAAACAAATCCCAGATTGAATATCAAAACTAATTATCTTTTAAAAAATCGCAAGGGTTATTGCACAATACGCGCGCCTCCAATTCTCCTGCACATGATATTTCGTAATAGGAAAATCAACATCTGCCAGTATTCAGAGAGTAAATAAATAAAAGAAAAGAAAGAGATCAATCTAGAGTACCCCCCAAGAGCCATTTTTTTTTTACCAATTTTGTCCCTTTACCTTTTTTTGGTTGTCGATTTCCTTTTTAGGTCTCATTTTTGGGCGAAAGGTGAGGACCTTTTATTTATTTTTTTTTTTTTTTTGTTCTCACCTTTTTTTTTTATTATTTAAAACCCACACTGGTCCGGCCTGCCCGAAAGGGTGTAAGGCCTTTAGCAGACCGGTTGGGAAATATAAAAGCAATACAAAAATATCAATATGACATAACACACAAACACAGCCTAGAACGTTACAAACATTACAAAAAAGGGACAACAACAAAATAAATAAAGTAACCAGGGTTGTCGATTTTTTTGATTTTTTTCAAAAAAATCGATTTGATTTAAATCAGATTTTTTTTTTATTTAAATCAAGATTTTTTTGATTTAAATCAAGATTTTTTTTATTTTAATGATTTTTTTAAAACTACATATGCATAATTAACATTTGTATATTAGACAATGAGCCCTACAGTCATAGCATTATATATATATATATAACAACATACCAGTCATTAAGCTGTACTTTCTTTAAAAAAACAAATTTAAAAAATTTAATTAAAAAATGTAACAACTATTTAAAAAATAATTGTGAACTAAAATATAAAAATAATATACTGTTGAAATATAAGACAATTTTATTAAGGAAAAATATAATAAAAATTGCCATTTATTGACTATAGATATATTATTGAATGTTAGAATATTGGAGAATTTTACACTCGGCTGTTTGTTTCATTGCAAACACAAGTTTTGAAGCTTTCTCTAATCCTAATCTGTTTCACCTACAACATTAAATAAAAAATTTTCTAGATAAAATTTTTCAATTCAGGCTTCGAGGTGCATTGAGTCACCATCAGGACTACCTGTGTGCCAAATTTCATGACTGTAAGTGTGATAGATTCGTCTGGACATTGCGCACACGCTCACAAACATTGCCTTTTATAAGTATAGATCATAGTTTAAATTGCACTATGTAGATGTTTGTATTTCTTCTGGAACATTTATATGCATTACTTAATTATCTTACATTTGAACATTATTGCAATATAAAAACTTTGTTGTCCCCAACACTATTTAGTTTTCTCCAGTATTAAAATGAAACTCACTGCATTTTATTTTACTATGTTCTTTCTTTGTGAACATGATCCTTTCACAATATTTATTTATTTATTTTATAAAAAAAAGGAGCATCTCATACTTTGCATTTTATTGTGTTGCTCATTAGAGATTTATTTAACCCTTTGCGGCGAAGTGTGCCAGTTAATGGCACACCTAATTTCACTCGCTTCTCAACCGTTAAATTCAACTATAAATGGAAAATAATAGGTTTAGGATAGGGCTAATAGTGCTCCTTTTAGAATATATATAGCAGTCTTATGAAATTTTGTTTCGGAATAGGAATTATTAAGAGATAAAGTTTGGGAAAATTCCTTGACTCGGAGATAAGAAATTTTTCAGTTCTGGATGTTTTAACAATTTTAGCAAAGTAACTTGAAAATTTTACTCCAATATTCTTGAAGTTTTAATTTATAATTTTTTGTAAGATTCAACAATAACTTTTGAGTGTATTAAGGTGGTTGTATCTAAGGGGTTTCTCATGAAAGGGATGACTCGAAAGGGGGCCCTCAGTATGAAGTAAGTTTTTTAAAAAACTTTTTTTGTAGATTCTATGTCTAGACAATAAACTAAACCCATTCATGTTGTTTTCTCATCATATTTTCAAAAATTTATTGCCTTGCGCCGCAAAGGGTCAAAATCTAATTTGCTTGTGTTCTCAAAAATAAAGATATAGAAAGTACTCTAGTTACATGAATTCAATAAAATATTTTTTATGTTCTATATATTCTTTCTTTAAATATACATTTTTTCTTTAAATATACATTTAAAAATACTTTAAAATCACTATTTAAAGATGCATGAACAATTTTATTTCATTAAAGCAGATTAACTTGATATTTAAAATAAAGTGATTTAAATCAGTGATTTTTTTTAAAAAAATCAGTCGATTTAAATCGTGATTTTAATCGACTGATTTCAGTCGATTTAAATCAGTGATTTTAATCAACTGATTTAAATCACCGCAACCCTGAAAGTAACCTAAAGCATAATCACAAGAGAAAAAAAGAAAAGAAAGTACGCCACTGAATCGATATTACACTTGGAGAGAACCATAAATTAATTGAATTCTGTTTGATTTTTATCACCAGATCTGGAACCAAAATTAAAAATATTCAAAACACTCAAAAAAGAGAAGCCCCCAATATGCATCCAAATGAGCAAAATGAAAGCACAAGCTCAGTACAAGGCACCAGTAAAAAGGAGGCAATAAAATCTTTTGTAAAATATCATTAAAAAACCCACAAAAGAGCATCAAAAACAGACCCCGTGGTCTCTCACCAGTCTAGAAAACAATAAAATCCATCTCAGTACACATCAGTCAAACAATAAAAATACAAGAGCAGAAATGCCAAACCCCCAAAAACAAGAAGAGCAAAAACAAGGCCACCGACCGGGAACCCCAAGGGCGAATGCCCAACAAAATGCAGGACACTAAAACATTTTAATAAGTCCAGGATTAACGTAAAAACAATATAATCAGTTAAAATTAACTACGTAAATAAAGTGTTAAAAACTTGGGGTAGGGTGCAGAGACAACCTAGTTAAAATTTTTTAATCAGTGGTGTTAAGGTAAAAGAGTCAAGATATCTTAAAATAATTTAAAAGCAATTTCACTCCGAGGTCTTAAGTAAATCACAAATGCTATTGCTAATAGTATATGCTTTCATTAATTTATTTATTGTAATTTTATTATGTATTAAATTCTTAAAACATATCTTTTTATTTTGCTCTGCAGGCTTCTTGAGGTGGAATTCTTCGGTGAGCGTACAGTCAAATAAACAATTATCTACATCGCCCACCTGACCACAAGAACAACTTGGAGAATTCAATAAACGGAATCTATGTAAATAGGCCGGAAAAGGACCATGCCCACCAAGAAAATATATTAAATATTTACTAATGATTAAAAATTTTTTGTCCATGAATGTTCTGACTCTAATAATAGAACTTGAATTGAGTTGGTTCCAATAATTTGCCCATTCATGAATTATAAACTGATTTTCAATTTGACATATGAATATGGGGCAAGAAGATCCAATCTCACTTTTGCTTTTGAACCCCCCCCCCCCATAAAACAAGTCTGTGTACGACACTGTACAGTATATTGCTTTTTTCCCCCTTCTACACCCCTCCGTGCAGTGCGGACGTTGCATTCCAGAAATAAATTGTCCGTGTGAATGGAATGGCGCAGGCAGGCGCGCACATGTGAAATTTTTAGAAAAACTCATTTTCTAATTTTTCCGGTTAGTTGAGCTTTCTGGATACTTGAATGCCGGATAATCAAGAATTTACTGTAATTAAAAAACAGAGAATACTATCATCACTGCAATTATAAAATATATGTTATGATACTAGTGTTTTGGCTCTATCCTCTGTTGTGGTCAACAAAGTGAAAGTAGAAAGAAAAGGTGTTTTAATCAGTTGGAAAGTTTTCAGAATGTACTAAAATTGTAAGCTTATGATATAACCAAAACTTATGTTTCATATAAATATTTTCCAGTTATATAACTTCATGTTTTCAATTTATAATACAATTTTGTTTTTTCAAAAACCATATTAATTCCAAGTGATAAAACTATCATCCTTTTCTAGAAATTAGTAATTGATGGCTCCCAAGTCAAACTATCATATTCTGATACAAAGAATAAAAATATATCATAGGAAGAATAATTTTCACTCAAGTTTGCTAAAACTGTTACATAAGTGTATAGTAGAATATACCAGAAACTAAAATATAAAAAGCAATTTATTTCAAGTTCATATTTTCTCAAATTTTAATACTTTCTCAAAGTATAACTGGCAATAGAAAGTCTACAATCTACTAGTAAAGTAGTATAAATTCAAAGTGGCAATTTTCTAGTATGAAATGCTACATAGATGTCAATCTGATAATCAATTTGAATGCCAAAATAATCCAATAAGTGCAAGTCAAACTAAACCTAAAGAGAAAAAAATATACTCGTATATATTTAAAAACAAAGGCTTATACTTATGCTAAAAAATGTAAAATCTAAGCAAAATCAAAATTTTGTATTCTTAAGAAAACAATCTGGGAGATGACTACATAATCTTTATAGTTATAAAAATATATAATAAATGAGTAATTCATGCTAAATTATCTCTTGTAAAAATACAAAAAAAATGTAAAGATAAATATAAAATAAAGACATATAAAGATAAGAAATGTATTTTTGTAAATTGCCGTCACTACCTCGTCATTAAAGGTGCAAATAAGCAACCTTAAACACACTATCCTACAGATTTTTTTTGATAAATCTGGAGTCTACGGTGCCGGCCTGCTTCTCACCAATTTTTCTTGGCGCAATTTCATTTGCCAGTCACCAAATACTGTTTTGGATGTGCAGTAAGCTTTTTATTGCTCTCTTGCGTATGCATCACCTGAAGAGATTGAGCAAGCAATGCCTATGGCATTTCAAGTGTGTACCGGGCAAATTTTTTAACTTAAAAAAACATCAGCGGCTTCACTTTCAGCATAGCAGGAAACAAGTAGCTATACTTTTTCATTGAATATTAGGAATCTAGTTTTTTCTTTTAAATTCCGAAAACAAGAATTTCCACACACAATGCCTGCAGCATTTCAAGCATGTACCAGGAAAGATTTTTTAAGTTGAAAAACATCAGCGGCTTCGCTTTCAGCATAGCGGAATACTCGTAGCTTTGCTTATTCATTGAGACAAAAAAACACACAGCATAACATACACAGTACTGAACCGATATTCAAACCGAAGAATTCCAAACGAAGTTTTATTCAAATTCGAATAAATCGACCAATCGCATCGAAGAGATGAACAAAACAGTCCAATCAAAACAAAGCGCAATATAGTGCGATGCTCAAAACACAGATGAAAAGATAAATTTCTGTGCATGTTACTTGTTAAAAACATCATTATGCAACCAAAACAAATGTTGTCTCATCATCGTTCTTGGTGGCGATCCTAAGAGGAAAGAAATAGGTGGGCACCGTAGACTCCAAATTAACCTTTTTTTTTATGGTGGACACCAAAACTTTTAACTATATACTGATATTAAGGGTATTTTTTTCATTAAAAACAAGCATTTAATAGGATCATTATCTCAAAAGAATCACTTTTCAGATAGAGGTGATAACTCCCCTCCTCAGCTTCGCTCCTGCATATATAAGGATCAATCTGAGGGAGGAAGGGTGATTATTGGTCATCTTAAACAATAGCAACATTAAAATTTTTTTAAACTGTAAAATCTAAGTACTTAGATGGTAGCAATGAATTCAGATGTCTTGCCAGATATGAAAAAACTTCCGAACTGATAAAGAGGGAGAAAGTTAACAGTGACTTTTTATATCTAGGAGTGAGAATTCTTAACAGAAGCAAATTCCCAGACTATAAAAGACAAGGGAGAAAGCAGATAGTGATACTCTTTATCTAGATGATAGAATTCTCAACAGATATAAGCAACTTTCGGATTGATAAAGGAGAGGAAGAAAGATCAGTAAACTTTATCTAGATAAAACATACTTCAAATGCTAAAGGTTTTTGTGTGTGTGTGTGTGATTTCATAAATCTTAAAATGAGAATTGTGACGATCTTAAAATGATAAATTGTACCAAGACTGGACGAATTTTTATTTATTTTGCTAGTTATAAAGCATGCTCAAAGATAAATAGAATAGAAACAACAAATAAATTTGTCTTGTATGATGTTGTTTAAACCTCTGATCACAATAAAATATAAAACTTCAGAATTTATTGGTGTAAAAAAATGTCCCATAAAAAAAAAAAATACCCGATGTAAAATTTCACATATTATTAGATGCTTTGATGACATTCAATAAAACCAACATCTTTTATTTTAGATTTTTAAAGGTTGCATATCATTTTGGAAGTATTGATTAAGTCATTAAGTGAATAGATTGTCCACTACACATCATTAACTGACATTCATTTTGAGCTGAATAATCAAAGCAAATAATTCCACTTCTTTGAAATTGTTGAAATTTAAGTTATTTTAATAATTTTGTTTAGAAAGATACAAGACATTTAGAGTCACCTAGTCCACAATAAATATTTTAGAACCTTATGAAATATTAAATCAAAACTTTAACTATATCTGCAGAACAAAAATATATACATAAATATTAAAATTTAACTTTTTAAAAACGATATAATTATAAAGTTAATAAAGCATGAAAAAAATATATAATTTAATTGTTAATGAATTCAAGCAATGAATGAGGTATTTTTAACTATGAATGTTTGGCTTCAAAGGAATTTTTTAATTGTTTTTAAAATAATTACTAAAACAACATCAAGGAACAAGCATAAAACAGGTACTAACACATTTTAGGATTAGAATAAAAAATAAATATGTTATTGCATGAAATGAATGCAAATACATATGCTGTTATTCCCCTTAGTTGTGGGAAGGAGCTTCATTATTTCAAATTTTTATTTAACAAATACTATCATAAATTAAACATATGCTGCACTTATTACTGAATTTAGAGCTAGTACAATTAGCTCAAATTTGGCAAATTAAGTTAAACAAACATTCTTTTGACTACGCAACTTGAAATTAATATGAAATGAAATATTTGAAAATTTTTCAACATATTTTCCATTACAATAAAAAAAAGGTTCAAAATTAAATTAGCAACATAGAGGGAAAATTTTAAAAGTATAGCATATACAAAATTAAAACACTAGGAAAATACTAATAAGAGTCATATCAGCTGTTTTACTAACCTAAGAATATAAATATAAACAAGAAAGTAGTCTCTGAACCATCTAAACTTTTAAAAAAATATTATTGATAAGTGCTTTCTGACTAGAGCAATAAATGATTAAACATATTTGATTTATAATTACAAGGATAATATGAATTTTAATACTACAATTAGAAAGTTTATAAAAGGATCTAAATCTGAATTTTAAAAAATTAAATGAATGGCAATGTTCCCCTCTCATTTTTTCTAATATACCAAATAATATGCATACAATTGTAAGCTTTAATTTCTGTTTACATTTCTGACATAAAAGGATATATTCAATTACAACTTATATATAGCTTTTAAATACAATATAACTCTTGAATGTCTTTCATTATCATATCTCATTCTTCTTTGTAAAAAATAATTCTAAAATAAAAGTTCATAAGCAAACACTAGCACTTAAATTATTCATTATAATAAATATTGCATGCATACAAAAATGTTACACAAACTAATTTATTTACATGAAGAATGGGTAAAAAGACAAAGACTGTACAAACTACTGATTCTCAGATTTAATATGAATGTCCAATTCATTTAAACAAAGTAATAAAACACACATATTATTCCTTTAAATACAAAAGAAAATTTTTAAAAAATATTGCATCGATAATCTGAGGAAATAAACAGATTAATGAAGCTGGTTAAAAGATCTATCGTCAAAGCAAGCCAGTTAACTTTTAATCAAAAGTTAAGTCAGAAAATAATGACAATGACACGGACGATTATAAGTTTTAAAAAAATAATCAATTTAAAATAAAGCATGAAAGACAACAAAAGCATTAAAAATCGTTCACTGTCAGTAAACTTATAAAAACATTTGTCGACTTTTTCTATGACAAGATGGAAAGTCTGGCTAAAAAGAACAAAAAAAAAGATTAACAAGGAATTCAGAAAACAAGAGTTCAATCGCAAAGAAAATGTACTGAAAAATAATTTTCATAAGAACACTCAAATGAAAATATAATCTTGGTTAAGGTGCCCTTACTTTTAAACTATTTAAATCTATATCATCTAAACTGCAATTGACACTCTGTGTGACTGCCATTCTAACAGATTCGGAAGCAATTTTATATTGCTAAACAGCAATTCATAAAGTTAAGTGACTAGACAGCAACTATATTTTTTGGAAGCCGATTATAGTTTAAATTACTCAAAAGCAATAATAGTGACATCGAAGTAATAAATTTTAGCGTCCGACATATACAGATCTAGTAAATCTCGGATACAGAAAACAACTCTTGTCAAAAGTATGCGGTTACGGCTACTGCAAACAGGTAGTAGTTTCGAATTCTAAAATGCAGAAGACACAAATGGCAGAATAATGCATTTGGAGAATTTTACCGTCATCTTCAATAAACTTCCAGTAAGGTGTTGATTTATGTAATTTTAATAATGAATTTTTTCCTCGAAAAATAACAAGCTTTCGGTTTGTTGGTAATTCTCTTTCAAAGCAATATTTGTTAAACTCTGTCTAAAATGAAAGTACTTATTTTGTGATAAACTGGTCTATTCTGGTACCCCCGGTTGGGTTGGGAGACGTCACTTTTCCCGCTGTTAACGTGCGGAAAAAGTGACGTCTCCCAACCCAACCGGGGGTACCAGAATAGACCCCATAGTCACACAGGAACTATACGGGATGGCTGATTGTAACAATCAACCAGCAGTCGAAATTCAATGTTAGATATTCTTACTATCTATATTAGAATAAGCCAAACATTTCTGTAACGCTCAGGAATTTGGCAGCTTATGGGATCATAAATTTCCCTTTATCTGTCTACAAAGCATGCACGCAGGATGCTGTTTGATTGAAACAGGAGTTATACTAGAATCAGTGGCGAATCCAGTGGGACTATGGGGCTGCATCCCCCCCAGAGCAAGCCAGAATTCTTGATTTTATTTAAAATCACTTCAATTGTTTGTTCTTAATTTCTCTTTTTTAAAAAGTATAATAAAAACGTGACAACATGGCTTTCTGGCTTGACAGGCTCGAAAATTTTTGCTACTTTTCTAGTCATTCCACTTGTAGCGTTGACTCGGTCGAAAACATATTTTGGCTACCCAGAGCACGTACGTTTACAGGAAGTTTGATTTTTACTTGATATTACCTTGTCATGACAAATTTGACGCGTCAAGCTTGAAGCGAACTTGTGGCAAACTAACAATGTAGAATCGTCACCCTCGCATGCAAAACGAGTTTGCCACAAGTTCGCCGTGACAACTAGCGCCACCCCCACCCCCCAGATAGCACGTAAGTTTGCAGCAAGTTTGATTTTGACTCGATATTACCTTGTCATGGCAAATTTGACGCGTCAAGCTTGAAGCGAACTTGTGGCAAGTTCGATGTGACAAATAGCGCCACCTCCTTTGCAAATCAAACTTGCTGCAAGTTTGCAAAACAAGCTTCCTGCAAAGATAGCACAATAAAGAGATAATTATCTTTGTCTTTGTTTTAAAAAACATTCGATTTTAATAGCATCTCCTAGACCGTAATTCTTTTTTATTAATTCAATAAATCAATGATAATTTGTGAAAAAAATAACTTTTTTATAAAAAAAATTTTTTGAAACATTTTCCATCTTTTTACTAGAACTCGCACTTTAAAGAAAACTATCGCCTTTTTCTTAATGTTGAAATTTTAACGTTTATAAACAAAATTAAACCGAAAAAACAGTCAATGCTTGTTGAAAAATAAACTTATACATTTTGTCCCATTTTTAAAGTAATTACTTTTGAACCCTAATTTCATAATTTATTCTACTAGCAAAACGTAGTTATTAGCGAAAATCGCTCTCTCTTTGACTTCAAATCATATTCTCAACTCAAAAAATTAATGAAATCAAGAAAACAGTTTAAAACAAATCGTATACGAATCGAATCGAACGATGTATTAGCGAAATTTATCTTTTCCTCTCGGAGTTTATCTGGCCGAGTGGTTAAAGCGTCCGCTTTAGAAGCGGTAGGTCGCGAGTTCTAATCTGAGGTGTTTTTTTTTCGTACTCTATTTTTGCAATGTTTGCAATGAGTTTGACGTGGCAAGCTTGCTGCAAGTTCGTCGCGTGGTGACTTCGTCGCTTCTGCAAGCTTGTTTCACACTTGTTTCAAGCTTGCACTCTTGTCTTGTCAACCTTGCTGCAAGTTTGCTGCAAACTAAAATTAATATCTGGGTAGTTACTTCATTGCATTTTTTATTAAATTATCGAAAGTATTGTAGTGTTCTTTATGATTCTTATTGTCAGGTGAGTAAAGTCTGTAGAGGTAAAGTGTTTTGGTTTACACCCAGATAGCAATTTTAGTTTGCAGCAATCTTGCTCTGCAAAATCTGCAAGCTTGCAACAAATTTGACATGACAAGAGTGCAAGCTTGAAACAAGCTTGTAGCACGTTAACTTCAGCTTCGAAGTCACCACGCGACGAACTTGCATCAAGCTTGTCACGTCAAACTCATTGCAAGCTATAGCAAAAACAGAGTACGGACACAACCCGGATTAGATCTCGCGACCTACCGCTATCTAAGCTGGAGCTCTAACCACTCGGCCAATGGCGGATTTCAGCACAGGCGTTAGGCGGCTGCCTCGAGACGTTAGGGGGCCTCAAAATCTATGCTAGAAACATCGCAGTGCTAAGCCGACGGCGAACTTACGACTTTGCAGTCTTGTTTCTAGTATAATCCTCTCCTCACTGAAAAGTTTCTCCCTCTTCGCTTTAAAAAATTAATGAGTGAACGAAAACAGCCAAACGAAACATTGGGGTGAATAAGTCACTTAATAAATAAATTAAATACATTACTTAGATTGTAGTTCGTCGATAACTATTGGAAGATTCAATTTTTTTAAGTATCATTTGTGGGAAAAACCTTCATCGCTTAACTTCTCTTAGAGTGCAAATAAAATTCACACCACTGCAATGCAGATATCTTTCTGAATTTTAACGGTATTCAACTGTAATTTTCATATAAGTTGCCCTATATATCTGGCTTTGAAGTTTTGAAAGAAATTGTACTCTATGTCTCGCACATATGCAGTAAAAAATTATTTACTGCAAATACTCATATTTACTCTAATATTCATTGTATTAACTTCACATTTTAATGGAACACTTCTGTAACACATTTTCAAGTTTTCTGTAAGTTTTGTATCATTTGATGGAAAATTCTGCATGTTATAAGCAAAAAAACATGAGGGAAAATTTAAGATTTTTTAAGAAAACCTTTATATCTCCCAGAATATACTTGTTACTTTTACAAAATACATGTAGGCAATGTACTTATTAAACGTAACCATTGATGCAATTTATATATCATTATCAGATTTGTGTGGAATAGGGTAACCCAAATTTTTTTTCTTTTTCATTCAATTTCTGGTCAGTCCTCTAAATGCCATCGTGACCGAATCTTCCCTGTAAACTGAGAGTTGAAGCCTCTTCTTTAGATGATCGAAGTTCTAGGAAAATCCTTTCAGCCTTTCAGGAGATATTTGAAAAAAAATGTTCAAATCCAAAAGTGTTCGCATGATTCTTGTCACCTTCCTATACTTTTGATTAGTTATATTATATTTGAAAGTCATTGTTTTATTTTACGATTAGCATTTTCATTTTTTTAACAAGAAAACTTTTTAGAAGAAAGAAACGATGAAAATAGTTTTAATGATTTACTTTGTAGAGCTTAAACTGGATATATATTTTTTTTTTTTGAGAAATTATCTTAATTCATTTCAAGGTGCTGTTAAAAAAATGGGAGGATACTTTCATTATTTCTCTCCTTTTTTGCCTGTATTGTTATTAGAATATACCATTCTGTCCTTTACGCCAAGGTGATAAGAGTCGACTTTGTTCATTCAAGATCGAAATTTAGAAGAAATGCAAAATCGTTCTCAGTTTATGGTAAAAAAAAGTTATAATATAGTAAGTTATAATACAGTTAGTTTATAAACGTAAGTTGGTGATTTATGAGCTCATTTCTCCTTTTTAACTGAATAAATTTCCTTTATTAAGCGTAAGTAAACAAAAAAATATTTATTGAAAACAATTTTGAAATGTTTATTCTATTTAATATAAAATTTGAATGTTTGGACACTGTTATGACCAACTCATCTAGATAGACTCAAAAACCGAAAGAAATCACTACAATTTAATTATTTTATATTATCAAACGAAAAATATCGCTGTTTGGAGTAAAATGAAAAATATAAAGGGAAGCAAAAGAATTTTAATTTCTTTACCTATTTGATATAGTATACATATAATGTTATGAAAAATGACATATCATATATACTTTACCAAGGCTCAAGTACACTATCTGATCAAAAGCATTCGGACACTTTCAGATTTTCACATTTTTTAGAATTTCTCCGGAAAGGCTAAACTGACTGCCCTGGAACTTCTATCATATAGACTCTAACTCACATTTTACAGTGAAGATTCGGTCACAAGGGCAATTAGGAAGGACTAGCAAAAAGGGATGAAGGCGAAAATGAAGTTTGATCCATCCTGTTTCACAGAAAGATGATAACGCGATGTAACTTTTCATTTTCGAAAAATTTTATAGAATTTAACAAAGATTGCATATGCTGACTACCCAGGCATACTTATAAATAAAATTCATAATTTAAATTGCAATTATTATCTGAGGATTCAAGTTTAAAAAATATTAGTTTGCGGATAAACTGATGGTGGTGCAGAGTGTGGCAGCAGTTTCTTACGATGATATAACAAGGAGCCACAGATTTGAGAAGACTAATTAATGTAATTAAAAACATTTAAAACTGATAAATGAACTCGACTCGAGTTCATAAAGAAAACATCATAATAATACATACATAATCATCATGATAACTCATCATATTAAAACACCACTCCAATTCTGCTTTATATACTTATGAAATAACTAAGCATTCCCATCTTTGGAATGACATCATAACGAATCAAGAACCGAGGTTAAAATCCTCTTCTTCACCAAAAGCAGATAAATCGAACAT
Organism: Araneus ventricosus; assembly: GCA_013235015.1. Taxonomy (NCBI): domain Eukaryota; kingdom Metazoa; phylum Arthropoda; class Arachnida; order Araneae; family Araneidae; genus Araneus; species Araneus ventricosus. The sequence continues at coordinate 2,649,108 of BGPR01000020.1, read as the reverse complement.
TATGCAAATGTGAAGAACAGAAATTGAAGTTTCGTCCAACATAAACCTTCATCATTGTTTATCTTAGAAAGAAGCAGAAATTCTGTTCACTGCAATGCCGATATCTTTCTAAATCTTAATGGTATTCAACAGGAGTTTTTATGTAAGTTGTCCTACATATCTGGCTTTGAAGCTGTGAAAGAAAAATTACGCTATATCTCGCATATGCGCAGTAAAAAATTATTTACTACAAATACTCATATTTTCTCTAATATTCAAAGTATTTATTCCAAATTTTTACACAATACTTCTCTATCATATTGTCACTTTTTCTGTATTCGCATAATTTGGCGGAAAACTCTGCATGTTATAAGCAAAAAATAAGCGTGAAAATTTGGAATTTTTTAAAAAAAACTTTATAACTTCCCGAATATTTGTGCTGTGTTTACGAAAATGCATGTAAATATTATACACATCAAACATAACCATTGATGAAAGTTACATTGCGTTATCAGCTTTCTGTGAAACAAGATAGGTCAAACTCCATTTACGCCTTCATCTCTTTTTGGTGGCTCCCTAATTGCCCTCGTGACCGAATCTTCACTGTAAAATGTGAGTTAGAGTCTATTCTTTGCATGGTAGAACTTCCAGGGTAGTCGGTTAGCCTTTCCGGAGAAATTCTAAAAAATCTGAAAATCCGAAAGTGTCCCGATACTTTTGATCAGATAATGTATATTCTTTGTAAAAATGAGGGAAAATAAATGTTAGAAATCAGATGAATAGCAATACAAGAATTAGCTTCGAACTGACTGACGAAGATAAACATAGACCTAGAATTAAAAACATAAGTAAGTTGTTTTAAGTTACACGTTTGTGTCGTCAATGGACCTTATGCATGTGACGTCACATCCTCCGACACGTAACCTGCCGGTGGCAGCCATTGGTCAGTCTGAAACAGCTGACTCAGAACTGCTTTTATTTCTGAGTCGCTTATAAGCCGATCGTTTTGTTTATTCCTCCACAGCTGTTTTTCTATACTCTCGAACCTAAACGGTGCATAAGGTCCATAGAGTTTTTTTAGGAGGGGGCCTCAAAATAATTTTGCACCTCGGGTCTCATATAGTTAAAATCCGCCACTGCACTCGGCCATTTAAACTCTGAGAGTAGAAGATAGATTTCGCTAATACATCGTTCGATTTGATTCGCATACGATTTATTTTTAACCATTTTCTGGATTTCATTAATTTTTTGAGTTGAGAATATGATTTGAAGTCAAAGAGAGAGAGAGAGAGAGCGATTTTCGCTAATAACTACGTTTTGCTAGTAGAATAAATTATGAAATTAAAGTTCAAAAGTAATTACTTTAAAATGGGACAAAATGTCTAGTTATTATTGTTCAACAAACACTGGCTGTTTTTCAGATTTAATTTTGTTTATAAACGTTAAAATTTCAACATTAAGAAAAAGGCGATAGTTTTCTTTAAAGTGCGAGTTCTAGTAAAAAGATGGAAAATGTTTCAAAAATTTTTTTTATAAAAAAGTTAGTTTTTCCACAAATTATCATTGATTTATTGAATTAATAAAAAGAAGGACGGTCTAGGAGATGCTATTAAAAATCGGATGTTTTTTTAAAACCGAGACAAAGATAATTATCTCTTTGTGCTATCATTTTTGCATCAAGCTTGTTTTGCAAACTTACAGCAAGCTTGCATTGCAAGGAGGGGTGGCGATTCTGCAATGTTAGTTTGCCACAAGTTCACTTCAAGCTTGACGCGTCAAATTTGCCATAACAAGGTAATATCAAGTCAAAATCAAACTTGCTGCAAACTTACGTGCTATCTGGGGGAAGATTTCACTAGAAGGAAACAGATTATATGTATTTTTAAAGTTCCTTACTAATTGTTTTCAATACAGTTTTCATAATTAGTTTTGATTTCAGTGTTGGTAAACAAAACATAATTCATTGGAATTGTTATGAAATTACATGCACCGATATTTTTTTTCCCTTTTATTCCTTTCACGTATTTAAGTTTTGAATTGAATATTTAAAAGGAAAATCGTTATCTTCAATGTTATAAATTCTTTTTGAATTAATTTTCTTTCAGCATTTTTTTATTTTGTATTTTGGTTATGCATTTTTTTCTGTTAGTGGATTTTGCATTATTTTCACTCAGATAAAATGAAAGTTATTGATAAAAGTAAAGTTATTTACAAAACGAAAGTTAGTGTCAATTGAATCATCAGTTCTGTTTTTCATGCTTTTTTTTATTTCTTTAGCACTCTGCCAATGTACATGAGATTTTCTACTACAACTTTCGTTAGAAAATCTATAACAATCAAATCTGAGATATTGTTGGAAGGTTAAAAGCCCGTCTTAGATGGGCACAAATCTTCTAGTAACTTTATAATAAGTATGGGTGGGTGCTATAGCATTCCTCTCTTTAACCCCTAGACTCCAAGTCAGATTTTTTTCACTTATAAAAATTGATTAGAATATTCTTAAATTGTTAAACTTTTAATTTTATTAGATCTTCCTGGTACACTAAACAGTATTGGCGATACTATTGTGACATGTCACTTTGCTTGAAACATCTACAGGGGGAAGAGCTAAAAGGCTTTTAAAGCTTAAGATATTCATCGAAATGTTTTAATAAACTAAAGACTAACATATATTTTTTAAAAAAGTTGTATATATAGATTCAATGAGCCAACTATATAATCTTAAATATAACTAAGTTTAAAAATTCTTACTAGAATATTATTAAGTCCTATTTGCAGGTAAAACATGCCTATTTCTAAGAAAAAGTTTGTTTGACATGTATAATGCAGACATTATGGACGAGTTTTCTGTTTTGTGTAATTGCGTTAAAGTAGGACATTCGCCTTACCCATCAACTTCCGGTGATAATGTTAAGTTAATGGGAACCTCCAAAATTTCAACAGTCTGTTTGGAGTGGAATTTTCCAATTTTATGGCTTAAAGATACTCCGAAAATATTAAATTTCATTTTCCTATTGTTGTAGTGCTCAATGTTTACTTAAAATAAGAGCCTAATTTTGTGGAAAGGTTGCCATAATTTTTCTTTATCGCTCTTTTTGGTTCTTTGTGTACTCAAGAAAGAATTGATTCGAACCTGGCGCTTGATATGGAATCCAACTGGATTTGGCGATAGCTTAAATTTGAGGGTTACTGGAAAACGGAAGTGAACCCTGACTACGGAAATTCTGTGAAACCAAACTAGACAGATAGAAAACTCGTCCATAGAATTAAAAAAAATATGTTGGTTGAGTAGGGGGAGCGCCATATTGTTACCATGCCCGGTTAGTAAAGTCACTTCGGGCCGCTTCTGTCAATCAACCAATAGATGCTGCAATAAAAGGTTTGAAAGAAATAATTTAATTATCGAGCATAATTGTTGTAATAACAATTCTAAAATTTCATACCCTAACTGTAACAGTTCATGCTATATATTCACTCTTATCTGCTTACACTGATCTGGCATGTCCTATTCGAAGCCTATGGAGAGAGACCCCTTTAGGTGCTTGCTTAAAGGATTCCCAATTGACTCTGACAAAGACGAAATTGCAGCTGAACTGGCAATCCTAAAACTTCAAGTCGTGAGAATCTCCCAACTGAGGAACTTTAGAATGCAGTCCCTTTACCCGTTTGTGGCGGTTCACCACCAGCGCGGATGAAGACGAGGAAAACCGACTCTCGCAGAGAACGATTGAATGAAGCGACAAACACTCTTCCTTGCCGACGCGAACGAGTGAACTACTATGAGCTATCCAGGAACGCGAACTATCCAAACTGTAAATATTAATGCTAAATTGTAAATATTATCATCTTGTGTAATGCTGTTTAAATATATCGTTATTCATGAAATTTCTGCTTCTTATTTGGGTGCTAAAAACCCAATATTGGTGACTTAAGGACTTAGAAAGAAACACGTGCATCCTGGAACATTCTTTTTCCATCGGAGTAATTATATGGTGAAATATACTCAAACCTGGCTTATGACTATTCTTCTAGCGAAGTGCTTAAGCAAAATTAATCGTTATTTTTGTTTTTATTTGTGAATAATTATGCCTAACGACCAAAGTGCAAACATAGCACGTGTCGCCGTGAAAGCCCCGCCATTTTGGCGTGCCAACCCGGCACTATGGTTTCGACAAATGGAAAGTCAATTTACGATGGCCTGTGTGACTTCGGAAATCACAAAGTTCCATCACATTGTAGCTGCTTTACAACCAGAGGAGTTGGAAGTCTGGCGATATCATGTTAAATCCGCCGGCAGACGAGCCATATGATGCGCTTCGGAAAAGAATGTGTTCCCAGTATGCCGACTCGGAAGAACAACGATTGAGAGACTTGATTTCCGGTATGCAGCTCGGCGAAAGGAAACCGTCTCGCCTGTTACTGGAAATGAGGAGTAAAGTCGAAAATAAAATCAGTGAGGAACTGCTGAAATCTCTGTTTTTACAGACTCCCAACACACGTGCAGCAAATCTTGGCCATTTCCAACTTCAAGCTGGATCGATTATCTGAGATGGCAGACGGCATAATGGCAGCTGCTACAGATACTGTTGCTATCCGTGCAGTAACGTCGGAAGAAGCTAATTTACAAACAACGCTGATGGAGATCTCTTCACGCTTGTCTCGCCTCGAAACACGTTCTCGGTCCCGTTCCCGGGAATCTGGAAGGCGATTTCGACCTAGATCAGCTAGCAGAGAAGTGGGAAATCCTGCTCACTGCTGGTATCACCAACGTTTTAAGCAGAGGACTCAACAGTGCAGACCACTTTGCTCATTCCAGTCGGAAAACTAGGACGGCCGTCACTCGGCCCATCGGGTGACGGCTCAACTGAAATACATCGTTTATATCTTTCAGAAAAATCGACAGCTTCGAAATTTCTGATCAATACAGTGCAGATATTTCAGTTATTCCACCCTCAACGTCTAAACAGCACTGTCAAAAATCGAAACTACAGCTTTTTGCGGCAAATGGAACTGAAATCCCAACTTTTGGCCAGCTTCTCCTCAAGCTAGATTTAGGCCTGCGTAGAGCTTTCCATTGGCCCTTAGTCATCGCAGAAGTATCGCAGTCAATTATTGGCGCAGATTTTCTCCGCCACTTTGGACTGTTGGTTGACATTTGTCAAGGATGCTTGATGGACCCACTTACAAAGCTACAATCCCGAGGAAATGTACAGTGTGGAAAGGGTGCTGATATCAAAACAATCAGTGGAGATACAGAGTTCCATCGACTGCTGTCTGAATTTCCTTCCCTCACTGAAGCTAGTTCAACACGATAAGCCAATCATGATATCAAGCAATGCATACAGACTACGGGACCACCAGTTTTCTCAAGACCACGACGACTCCCCCCTGACAAACTAAAGGCCGCGAAACAGGAATTTGAATTTCTTGTTGCGACAGGAATTTGTAGGCCATCAAAAAGCTACTGGGCATCACCCCTGCACATGGTTACGAAAAGCAACGGAGATTGGCGCCCATGTGGAGATTACAGGAAACTGAATAGTGTGACTGTACCAGATCGCTATCCAGTTCCTCACATTAAAGACTGTCTGCAGGTGCTCGAAGGGAAAAAGATCTTCTCCACTCTGGATCTAGCAAAAGCCTATCATCAAATCCCAGTGCAAGAAGATGTGCCCAAGACAGATGTTGCAACACCATTTGGACTTTTTGAATTCCTTCACATGCCATTTGGACTTTCCAACGCTGCTGCCACGTTCCAAAGGTTTATTCACCATGTCTTAAGTGGAATGGACTTTTGTGTGCCATATTTTGATGATGTCCTTGTCGCATCAGAGAGTGAAATCCAGCATTTGGAGCATCTGAAACAAGTATTCCAGTGCTTTGAGGAGTATGATGTGCGGCTGAATGCTTTCAAATGTGTCATGGGAAAATCATCTGTGAAATTTCTTGGCCACATTGTAAATCCTGAGATGGTATTACCCCACTTCCAGAAAAAGTATCGGCTATCACGGATTTCCTTGAACCAAGTACTGTAAAAGAGCTCCGCAGATTCCTAGCACTTATAAATTTTTACAGACGTTTCATGACAAATGCAGCTAGAAAGCAAGCCGTGCTAAATGCTTATTTAAAAGGAGCCAAGAAAAATGACAAAACACCCATCACTTGAACAGAGGAAGACAGAAACGCATTTGAAAAGTGTAAACATGACTTGGCAGAGGCCACTGTCTTGTACCATTTTTCTGCTAATGCCACTCTTTCTATAGTAGTGGATGCATCAGATAATGCTGTTGGAGCTGCACTTCAAAAACATGTTACCACTGGTTGGCAACCCCTTGCATTTTATTCCAAGTCTCTTTCTCCTGCTCAACGGAGATACAGTGCATACGACAGAGAGCTTCTGGCAACCTACATGGCAATTAAATATTTTCGTCATATGGTAGAAAGTCGAAGTTTCATTCTGTTTACCGACCACAAACCACTGACGTTTGCTTTTCGGCAAAAGGAAGACAAGTGCTCACCTCGACAACTGAGACAACTAGACCTAATTGGCCAGTTCACAACCGACATTCGTCACTTGAAAGGAACTGACAATGTCGTTGCGGATGCACTTTCTAGGATACGCATCTCTACTATTGGATTACCATCTGCAATCGACTTCCAAAAGATGGCTGAGGAGCAACAGACAGATCCTGAATTGCAAGATATTTTGTCTTCAAATACAACTTCACTGGTACTGCAACATCTCCCAGTAGGTGAACCTCCAGTTACCTTACATTGCGATGTGTCCCTAGGACGTATCCGCCCATTCGTCCCAGAGAATTTTAGACGTGAGGTTTTTACAAACCTACATTCACTTTCACATCCAGGAATAAAAGCATCAGTAAGGATGATCAGCGAAAGATATGCCTGGCCTTCCATGAAAGCAGATGTGACATTGTTGGCTCGTACGTGCTTACAGTGTCAACAAGCAAAAGTGCCACGGCATACTAGAAGCAAACTTAGTGACTTTGTTCCTCCTAGTACTAGGTTTGAGCATGTTCACATCGATCTAGTGGGACTTCTTTCCCCGTCCGAAGGTTTTAGATATTGCCTCACCTGTGTCGATCGCTTCTCTAAATGGCCAGAAGCGTTTCCTGTAGTGGATATATCTGCTAACACGATTGCAACAGCTTTCTACTCAGAATGGATCTCCCGGTTTGGACCACCACTCCGGTTGACTACAGACCAAGGTACTCAGTTTGAGTCTGCTCTTTTCCAAGCCCTAACCAAGTTTCTCGGTACTGCTCGACAGTGCACAACATCATACCATCCAGCTGCGTATAGTCAAGTGGAAAGATTCCACCGACAATTGAAGGCTGCCATCATAGCACATGGAAAGGTTCAATGGTCTTCGGCACTACCGACTATCCTCTTGGGATTCAGAGCCACATGGAAGGAGAACCTGGAGGCAACAACTGCAGAGATGGTGTATGGAGCTCCCATTCGACTACCAGGGGAATTTTTAAGCCCGACCAGAGACAGCCCAGATCCATCTACTTTTGTAGGAAAATTGAAGGAAGTGATGCAACGTCTACTACCTCCTAAAACTCAGCACCATGGTCAACACTCAGTGCTTGTTAGTGTTAGGCACAGGAAGCGAGTTTGCCAATATCACTTGTTAGTCTCGTAAAAACTATAATCCTTGTAGTAGAGACAGGCAGCTTGAGTAACACTAGTTATGAAGAGCTTCTGGAAAATAAGCTAAAAGCGTCCTGGCTTTTGCAGTGGAATTTCTATGAGATAGAGCATTTCTTATTGTTTCAGAAATGACGAATCATACAAGTTAAAAGAGACATTTATTTGGACGACCACATTTAAGAACATATTTACAGATTACCACATTTCCATTTTACAGGATTGATACTTGTCCTACATCTTATAGGTACAGTACCAGCAGTAACTTACATAGCATTGAAGTCTCTCCGAGGAGAGAATGCTTAGACGACCTACAGACCGTACCCTTTAAATGACATAGTAGAGACAAGTATATATACTCTGCTAATAATCAGTAGATCTACATATCAGCTTCGGGAATCGAATAGACAACGTCATACGATTCCGATTAAATAGCTGCTAATATAGATGTCAAGTGAAGTGACTAGCTCAAAGAAATGACGTAAAAATCTTAAAGAATGCTTCGAATCTTAGAGTAAAGGTACGAGAGACAATTTAGAAAAGATTCGTAGCTTAAAATGCAGAATTTCCTAACAGTTAGCAAAGACCCGAGTTCCTGCAGCTATGTGTTTCTCCGGACGGACGCACTCCAAAAGGGGCTTCAGCCTCCTTATGGAGGTCCGTTTCAAGTGCTTGACAGAAACGAAAAAACCTTCAAGATCAACAAAAATGGGAAAGAGCTCACAGTGAATATTGATCGTGTGAAACCTGTCTATGTGTTGCGTGACTGTGACTCCACTCGACTTGACTTCCTGCATCAGAGTCCCCAACACCACAGGAGAACTTGCAAGAGGACAGAACATCAGAGACACCAGCAAGGACTACCCGACCTGAAACTTTAACTCGCTCTGGACGACGAGTAAGTTTCAATCCAAGGTATGCTTAATATCTCGCTGTCGCTGGTGGGGGGATACCTGTGGCGGTTCACTACCAGCGCGGATGAATACAGCAACAGCGCGGATGGATACAGCAGCGCGGATGAAGACGAGGAAAACCGGTTCTCGCAGAGAACGGTTGAACGAAGCAACAACACTCTTCCTTGCCGACGCGAACGAGTGAGCTGCTATGAGCTATCCGGCAACGCGAACTATCCAAACTGTAAATATTAATGTTAAATTGTAAATATTATCATCTTATGTAATGCTGTTTAAATATATCGTTATTCATGAAGTTGCTGCTTCTTATTTGGGTGCTAAAAACCCAATACGTTATTCCTTGTGGAGATGAAGAAAACTGAAAATAGTCAAAATATCTTCAGTCGGAAATCTCTGAAGTACCTCAAAGGTCGAACTCTACAGAAGAAAAGCAAGAGCCACAATGTGCTACCAGTGTGCCGGATTTTTTTCACAGAGCTCGGAATTGCAAAGGCAATCCGCGCTAATTAAAATGCAATGGAACCCACCCAACCAATGCTTGCGACATCAGAGCTAAGATCCAAGAACCCTTTTGCATTAACTGCAAGGAAAAAAGGGCATCTTGACTCCTGGAGGAGGTGCAACGCATTTCCAACTATCAACAACTTCTCTCAGCAAAGAAATTCCTATGCGCAAGCAGCTAGAAACAGTTCCAACAACAAACCGACTGAAAAAACAACTGATAAATTCATAACCAATCCAGAGAAACCTGAACCCAGATAGCAATTTTAGTTTGCAGCAAGCTTGCCACAAATTTGTCATGACAAGAGTGCAAGCTTGCAGTAAACTTGCAGCAAGTTAACGAAAGCTCCGAAGTCACCATGAAACGAACTTGCAGCAAGCTTGCCACAAGCTTGCCGTGCAAACATATTGCAAATTATAGCAAAAACAGAGTACGAAACACAACCCGGGATAGAACTCGCGACCTCCCGGTTCCGAAGCGGAGACGCTAACCATTGAGCCAGTTGAACTCTGAGAGGAGAAGATAGATTTCGCTAATACATCGTTCGATTCGATTCGTATACGATTTATTTTTAACCATTTTCTGGATTTCATTAATTTTTTGAGTTGAGAATATGATTTGAAGTCAAAGAGAGAGAGAGAGAGAGAGCGATTTTCGCTAATAACTACGTTTTGCTAGTAGAATAAATTATGAAATTAAAGTTCAAAAGTAATTACTTTAAAATGGGACAAAATGTCTAGTTATTATTGTTCAACAAACACTGGCTGTTTTTCAGATTTAATTTTGTTTATAAACGTTAAAATTTCAACATTAAGAAAAAAGCGATATAGTTTTCTTTAAAGTGAGAGTGATATATTTAGTAAAAAGATGGAAAATGTTTCAAAAAATTTTTTTTATAAAAAAGTTATTTTTTTTCACAAATTATCATTGATTTATTGAATTAATAAAAAAGAATTACGGTCTAGGAGATGCTATTAAAAATCGGATGTTTTTTAAAACAAAGACAAAGATAATTATCTCTTTATTGTGCTATCTTTGCAGGAAGCTTGTTTTGCAAAATTGCAGCAAGTTTGATTTGCAAAGGAGGTGGCGCTATTTGTCACATCGAACTTGCCACAAGTTCGCTTCAAGCTTGACGCGTCAAATTTTGCCATGACAAGTCAAAATCAAACTTGCTGCAAACTTACGTGCTATCTGGGAAATCTTATATATTCTTTCCTCACTTCTTAAAGAACTAAAAACCTTCCAGAAAGAATTTCCTGAATTACTTGAAGTCAAAAAACTGCTCAAGATAGCGAAGACTAAAGAAAAAAAGAAAATCATCTTTTTTAAAGCCCTTATGGGTAACTAACTAACTTGTCTGCATTTTCTTAATAATTCTCTCTCAGGAGTGGCATTAGAATCTGCCCGACGAGAGGCGGGGTGTAATGAAACTGATCTCAAATTTTCGCCAGAAATTTATTGCGTGAAAGGGTACAAAAATTTTCCCCGACGGGGGACACAGCATCCCCGACAGGGGGCCGTGGCTCCCCTGGTCTCCTAACATGCGCCATCCGTGTTCTCTCTTACTTCTACTTCCAAAGTTGCACCGCCCCTACGGAAGAAGAAGCCTTCCCATTGGACAACAGCTGCTCCCATATCGTGAATATTACAAAAAAAGATCAAAGAAAGCACACTTCCCTGTGGAAGACCTTTAAAAAAAGAGGCTTAATTTCAGAATTGGTGTTTCGCCATTTAACCTGAAGCGTTCTTTCTAGAAGGAAATTGTGTATCCATTTAGCAATATTACCTGTCATCCCAATTTGGAGGCATTTATATATGAATTCACCTATAGACCTAGAGTCATAAGCACTTTTAATATCGAGACTGACACTCATAAAATATTTTTTTCTTTATTGTGCTTCCGAAATTGCTGTATATATATTATAAATGGCGGTGTGATTATATCTGAGGGGTATAAAACCATGTTGATTTATGTGAAGCTCTCTGTTAAAAGTTAAGTATTGAATAATACTTTGAGTTAAAATGCGTTCAAAAATTTTGCAAAAAACAGAAGTAAGAGTTATTGGTCTATATGAAGATGTTTTTGTTTTGTATTTATTGGGTTTGGGAATTTGGAGGATGTAGTGACATGCTTCCAGTTTTTTGGAATTGGAGAAAAGCTGAGTTATTGTTTGAAGATATGAAGGATTTTTAATAGAACTGAGTCATCGAGTTTTTTGAACCAGGATGCTGTTATTTTATCTGCTCGTGGTGTGGTGTTTTTCGTTTTCTGAATTGCTCTTTTGAGTTCCCGAATCTCTATACTTTTTAAAAAATTTTTGACATCGCTATAGTCTAATGGGATAGGCCCATATTTAATATTATGCATTGAAAAAATTTGCAAAATGTTTGCTTTGAATTTTTGAATTGCTATATATCTATTGCTTCGAAAAATTATTTCGTTAGTTTTGATATTCGGGTTATTACGATTAGATAACGTATTTAATATTCAAAAAAGCATTCTATGGTTTTTGGAAAATTTACTTATGCTTTCTCAATATTTATCTTTTGCTCTTTTAACGTGAAATTTTAATTTGCCTCTACGTTTTTTTTTATATTGTATCCAGTAAGACGCAGAAACATTCCTCCTTGCTTTTTTCCACACGTATTTTCTTAAACGACTAAAATTATTACATGCTGCATTCCATCAAGGTGGATAATCTTTATTGAGTAAAATTTTATTTGTAGTGTGATTACTTATGATTTGCGAAATTTTTTCAGTAATTATTTCAGCAGTAGGTTGGACAAATGAGTTGATGATTTCATTTGATTCATTAACAGTTGGGTTCCAGTAAACAGTTTTGAGGTATTTAGAGACATTTTTTAGTTTTGACCATGAATCAACAATTGGCAAATGATCACTTTCAAAGGAACGGTCAAAAATATACCCAGATAGCAATTTTAGTTTTCAGCGAAGTTGTAGCAATCTTGCTCTGCAAATCTGCAAGCTTGGCACGGCAAGAGTGCAAGCTTGAAACAAGTTATCCACCACGCGTCAAACTTGTCACAAGCTTGCCACGTCAAACTCATTGCAAACTATAGCAAAAACATAATACGAAGACAACCTCGGATTCGAACCCCCGACATCCCGTTTCCTAAACCTGTCGACCTAACCACTCAGCCAGCTAGACTCTGAGAGGAGAAGGTAGATTGCGCTAATAGATCGTTCATCTATACGATTTATTTTAAACTGTTTTCTTGATTTCATTAATTTTTGAGTTGAGAATATGATTTGAAGTCAAAGAGAGAGCGAATTTCGTTAATAACTACGTTTTGCTAGTAGAATAAATCATGAAATTAGGGTTCAAAAGTAATTACTTTTAAAATGGGACAAAATGCAAGATATTATTTTTCAACAAATATTGACTGTTTTTTAAGGTTTAATTTTGTTTATGAACGTTAAAATTTCAACATTAAAGAAAACTATATATCGCCTTTTTCCTTAAAGTATGAGTTCTATATTTAGTAAAAAGATGGAGAATTTTTCAAAAATTTTTTATAAAAAGTTAGTTTTTTTACAAATTATCATTGATTTATTGAATTAATAAAAAGGACGGTCTAGGAGATGCTATTAAAAATCGGATGTTTTTTAAAACAGAGACAAAGATTATCTGTAAGTGTGCATCATCTTTTCAGCAAACATGTTTTGCAATCGTGGTGTGAAGTTTGTCATAACAACTTCAGAACAAACTTGTTTTGCAAGTGGGTTGGTCGATTATGCTTTGTTACTTTGCAGGAAGTTTGCTACAAAGTTGTCACATCAAGTTTGTCATGACAAGCTAATATCAAGAAAAATCAAACTTGCTGCAAGTATGCATACTATCTGGGTAGCAATCAATCTCATCAAAAAGAGGCGCAGAGCAAAAAGTTAAATCTAGAATTTGAGTAAGTAAGATTTGAAGTACCGAGGATTGTAAAATTAGAGTGTTTAACCAATCCACAAATTCTTCGCTGTTAGACGAAAAGATATTTCCACCCCAAAGAGGATGATACAGATCGAAATCTCCAAAAAATGAAAGTTGAGTGGTTTAGACTATTTAGGAATGGTTTGATCTGGTTGATATTAAAACCACGTGGAGCGTAAATATTTACGATTGTGAAAATTTGGTTTTGTGTTCGAATTTCAACAGCAAGGATTTCAAGATTCAGATCATTTACATTCTCGTGAACAATCCTGCCAGACATATTTTTAGAATTCCATTGAGTAAGCCACCACCTAACTTATTGTTACGGTGGGTTCGAATTTTGTTTCTGTTTTGATATGACAAACGATCATCTTCTTTTAATCTTTCAGCGGGCGCACTTAGGCTATGTGCATACATGCAATTATTAATCGGGCAACAGTTTAGTTGCATTTTAAAAGACCATGGGCTCAAGTTAGAGTGAGCATACATGCAACTTTATAGTTCGGCAACTAAACAGTCGTAAAACCACAGCGATCGCCTTTTGATTAAAAAATCGCACAACTATCGTAAAGTACACGGGTTTCTACTGGAGCGCGCATACATGCAACTAAATAATTGCTCTGCTCTGTTTATTCAAGGGGTGAAGATCACAAAGCGAGCTCAGAAATTGGCGCGTTAACTAGACGGGGTGTTTTAGCGTGCGCTATTCTTAAAATAATTTAGCCCTAAAAATGGCTGAGATTATTAGGATTGATATGGAATTATTGATTGAGTGTATAGAAAGAAGGCTTGCGCTATATTTGTTATCAGTTATTACTTTTAAAATAAATAATAATTTTGCATACTTTTAATAATTGTTACTCCATTTTTATTAATAATGCATGTGTTTTATTACATAATTTTAATTAGCGTAATTGGTCTTTTCTTAGTTGATATTTCAGATGCTTTGAAATCAGTAATTTTAATTTTATCCTTTATATTATTTATCTCTCTTTGTCAACATCCTTTTTCTCAACTAAGCGATGAATGAGATATCATTGAATAGGACTTTTTAAATGACTTCAATGAAAAAGTAGTCATTTTATGTTAAACACAATTTTTTGTTTCAAAATTTGAATGAAAAGAAAATTTTTAGTCACAAGAGAAGCTGTCATTTGGGCAAACAATCTAACTCATGTGACCTGTTCTATAAACATTTGAAAACTATGAAACATTTTTTAAAACATTTGTTAAATATGAAACATTTATTTACTCAATAGACTTCATTAATAGACAAAATATTTTAATTATGGTGAAGTACGCTTTTTGGAATGAGCTCGTGCTATTTAGAATCGTGTCCCATTCTATGTTTTTCGTATTCATTGTGCACTAGCCATCTTCGGCGACTAGCTTGTTCACCGGGAATATAATTTCAATTGAATCTCTTATGCATAATTTAATATTCATGGTTCCCTTAACAATTTCAAATTGTGATAGACATTTAATTCATGTTCTTTCAGTAGCTTTGCATCTGTTCTGTTCGTTGTCTGTATGAACATCCCTAATAGAGTCAAGTGACTGGCTGTGTCATGCAACATCAAACTGCACATTGTTGGCATCAACTTCACTCTTATTCCTCTTCCAAAATATGTATTAGATTTTAACTTTAAGATGGCGCGGCACATTTTACTTCCAGCCTCATGTTAGCTGGATGAAAATGTGCTGATTAAAACATATCATTAAACATTAAGATATTACCTTATCTTTCAACAATGATGGAGAAGCACGCAATTAAATGTTTGTTTAAACAATAAAAACGGTTTTAATTGCGTTGCAACGATGAAAAGTATTGTTGTAAATTATGCCAAAAATATTTTTAAAAATTCATTAAAATTAGAGAAAAAATTGTACGACAACTTAATTGATATCATTGAAAAGGTAATTTTTTGCACTTTCAAGATGGCGTTATGCTGTAATATTTTCGGAAGTTATAAAGGAAAAACGCCGAAATTTCGCTTAATATGTAATTAATTAAAATTCTAATTAAAATTTTTAAAAAGGGCTCCGAGGTGCACATTCCCACCCTCCAAAGTATGTTTGTGCCAAATTTAGTGGCTCTAAGTCCAGTGGTCTGGCCAGTAGAGCGCCAACATACACAGACAGACAGACATTCTCCTTTATTATTAGTAGAGATTTACTAGATAATTTTGTTTTAATAATTTCTTTGTCTGATTTCTTTAATTTTTCCGAAATTTGTATTTATTTATTTATTTGGATATTTATCGAATGTTCTTTGAATGTCTTAAAACGGGCAGGGCCGAATTAAGTCCTCTAGGAACCTCCCGTTTTCCCTACTCTAACTTCTAAAACCAAATAATTTTGCATTTATTGTAATTTAATTTCTATATAAGCAATTTTAAGTTGCAAATTTTAACAAATTGAATTGACAAATCATTTTACTTCACATCTTTTTCAAGACAGTTGGTTCCTGTATACTGAGTATAAAGAAATGTAAAATTAAAATTTGAAAGTAATTTTATACAAAATTAGAAAAAAGCGAAACTTGTTTTAACATAATCTAAATGCTATTTAATTATAGGATCGAGCATTTTTTAAATATAAAACATTTTTTAGCATTATAAAACAACATAATATAAAATCTGCAAAAAGTAATTAATTAGGACTATGTTAAAATGATGTACCAAATTTGAAATTAAATTTAATCATATTGAAATTTTAATGCTGAACACGTCTTAATCAATTGTAACACATCTGCACAAATATACTGTCACTGCTCGGCTACTTCACTCTACATGTACTTTGATAAATTGTTCCGCGAACTATTTGGAAATTGAATATTGATAACAAATTCGAATTTGGTTAATTTGAAACTGAGGGATCCACAATAAAAATTAGATGTATCCAAAAGTTCGAATTAAGAAAAATTGGGTTTAAAAACAAGCACAAGAGATAATGACAGTTTTTATTCTAAAAACAGCAATAAATGATTTATTTTAAAGTTTTAATGAATACTACGTAATTAATTAATAAACAGTAAATAATTTTGATCTATAAAGCAATAATAGTTATTCCAATAAATAAGAAAGTTATTTAAATAAAGAAATATATGTACAGCACCTAGAGTGCAAAAATTGTGTAATTATTTCTTAATTAAATACATAGAACAGGAGCTAAGAGCGAGTTCGTGAGTTAATTATTGGCCTTAAAGATAATTCGCTGGCACTTATAAGATACGGACGTATTTAACTAACGAAAACAATTCAGAAATGAGCACGTTTTCAGTTTTGACCTAAAATTAGCCTAAATAAATTCGAATTATTGGCTTATGTACAGAACTTGCCTATTACTAGTAATGATCATCAAAGCATTTGATAAAGAAATCAATGAAAACGAAAGTTCACCATTCAATGTAAGCATTGAAATGATAGCTTCGTGAGAGAATGTTATCTGAAAATGAATTTGAGAAAAACTAAATTGTATCACTATTAAAAAAATCATTTTGGAGCTCCCAGCGCGTGCGCAGTGCGTTCGAAAAGACAGCGAGCGCATCCAAAAATGAAGAATCGAAAGAGATTAAAAATCGTATGTATGCGCACCCGTCGCAACTAAACAGTTTAGTTGCCGTGAAATCGCGCGGTGCAGGCAACCCGACTAATCTGTTTAGTTGCCGAAGGAATTGCCTGTATGCGCCTAGCCTTACGCAAATTTTACGACATATCGTGAATCGTATTACATTAAATATATCGTGTTATTTTACAAAAATAAATGCAACTTTTATTTATGTTATCTGTATTTATCAGCCTAATAGTTAACACAGATTTTATACGTAAAATTGCACTTAAATATATAAAATAACGATATAAATATGTAATACGATGCACAATTGAAGTATCTCTTGCAAACGCGCGCCCGCTGGAAGGTTAAATAAGTTTCCTGAAAAATCAAATTTAGACGTTGAAAAAGAAGGTTGGTTCAGCCAAATTTGCTTATTTTTAACTTTCTGCAGTTCCACTGCAGGAAAGACGTTAAAAACTAAAATATTTATTTGTAGAAAAAAAAGCAGAAAATCCTGTTTTTTGAAAGGAAAACAACAACAAAAAAAAAACCGCGAAAGAAACTGTGTAAGCAGACTTTTTTTGCAAAAAATTAAAGAAAAACCCCATAGAGCAATTACCCTTGATCTGGGTTGTGAGCAAATTATTCATCATTATTAACAGTTTCAACAATAATTGGGGACGAGTCATGTCTCGAACCCATTTTTGATAATTTTCCCTTTCTTACTGGAGAATTATTCTGATGAAAACTCTTTGAGATAAGTGAACTCGTGTGATTATATAGAACTTCCAAACTTTTTTGAAGGTTTTCGATTAGTTTGCTAGATTTAATCTCAAGTCTTTCAGTAAATTTCTGCAGTAGGAGGTCAAGTTTCTTAACCACTGACGCTTCTTTTTCAATTGAAGGATGAATTGTTTTTGCTGCTTTTGCGCACTTGGCTGATACAGACTTTTGATTATATCTTCTCCGTGTTTCGGATAATATTATGTGTTTTTTGCATTTGATATAAATAATTTCCTGTTCCCTAATATAATATACACAGAGCAAGATTTTGAAGTTGCATTGTGATATCCATTGCAATTGATACTTTTTGCAGGATTAACACATGGTCCGGGATGAGAATATGCACAGTTAGCACAAATATCTTTGGTACATATTCTAATAGGATGCACAAATCCATGACATTTCATACATTAATGGGGTCTATCTATGAAAAGTTGGGTTTGAGCACAGGTAAACCAAATCTTTACGGTCTCGGGTAACACAGTACCTATAAAAGTAACTAGCACTGGTGATGGATAATTATTATATTTTTATTTCAAGAAATCTCCTCAATTCAACCATTTCGATGTCATTTGAATTAGCCAGTTCTTCTAAACCTGTGTCCACAGGTATATCGGAAATAAAGAACCTGCTGGTGATATTTTCTATCGTTTAACGACAGTTTTTTTAGCAATGAAACAGTCAGAACTACAATGATTAGAATTAGAACAAAATAAACATTTTTCTTGCCTGACATCTTTCCTCTCGCTTTAACGAGCGCAGCACTTGTAGCACAAGATGGTTTCTCCATGACGGGTTTAGACATCTGGCGCTGTGGGGCACCTAATCCAGTACGAGCTAATTGGATAATTTCTTCCGATTCCACTTCTTTGTGAAGAAAAGTTATTAATCCGTTAAGCGAGTGGTTACTGTCGTAATCTTCCGACGATGAGTCAAAGCTCCGACATATTTCCCAGGCTCGCAGGACGGATTCTGGTAAGCAAGACTTCACCAGTGTCTCTAAAAAAAATCGGCGAAATTTTCTTTAGTTCTCCCCAACAATTCAAGTGCTAACAGTTTGCTTTTCAAAGCATCATAAAGCTCAGCGAGATCATACTTAATTTTCCCACATGCATTTTGCATAACTAATGCGTGCAAATCTGATATAAATCTGCACAAGGAAATCTCATTCAAATCTTTCTTTCACTTACTGCATAGCTTTAACGTAGTTTTCTTTTATTGGTGGGAAACTGCTGACCACAATAGCTACTTTTGATCCAGGAACACAGCATTGAATCGAAGAATGCTTTTTATCTTCATCTGGAATATAAGTATCGCTATGTATTTTTTTCAAATTGAGACTAAAAATTAACATAGTCTTTAAGTTCATCAGTAGATTTCGTCAGTTCCAATTTTGGAAGCTTGAATTTTCTCGTCGCATTATGCGGAGCTACAATTTCACCTGGCAACATTTCTACTTTCATTTTGATTATATATTCTAATTCCGCCGAAAACTGGTTCAACTTATATCTGTACTCCTCAGCCTTTGCAAAGTCATCATCAAACATCTTACTCAGCTGTTCATCGCCCAGGAGCATTTCTGAAATCGCTTCCTGAATGGTATCTAATCTTCCGAATGTATCCATTAATTGCTTCTGAAGAGAATATAAATTCGTCTACGAAACTTCATCATCCTTCAAGGCCTCCTGTATCGAATTACAACACACAGTGAAACTTTTTCTCAAAGACTCTCGTTTCAATTTTAGACTCTCTACCGCCATAGTTGATAAAAGTCGCGGACGCCAGCAAAACAAGATATGTAGCTTACAAAAGCTTAGTTACTAAAGCAGGTTCTAAAATAGCAAGTAGAAAAGTCATTATAAAATCCAATAAATATGATAAGTTCACTGAAACAACATTTATTACAGAACATCTTTAAAATGGACACGTACAGAGTAAAACCAGAATATAAAAAAACCTTTTTTTAAAAAATGGTTACAATGAAATCGCGTAAATAGTTTTTCCGATCATGAGCCACCCATCTGGCCTGGTGGATAATGAAACGCAACAGGCATAATGAATCGCAAGATATTGTAATAATATCTGCCAAAGGCCATTGTTTTTCTAATTTTAAAGTACTGTTTATCTATATATATAAAACGCTAAGGTACGTTTCGGAAAAAAGAGTTTAATTTCTCTTTTGCCAAGGGCAGCGATCAGTTTGTTAACAAACAAAACCGGTAGCCTCTGCCATGTTGGGCATAACTTCATAAGAATAGCCTGCTGCTATATTCGTTCTTGCGTGAAACAACTTTTTCTTGAAAAAAAAAGGAGTTTAAGATGTACAATTTAATTACATAATGTCCTACAATATAATGACAATTTAGATGAAATGATTCAAAAGAGATCAGTTAGAAACAAAGCAGATGGGCTTAGGCGAGCCAGAGAATGTTCAGATCAACGTCAAAATAGTTTAAGTCAGCAAACAGAAAATCGTGTTAATTCACAAATTGAGATGACCATTATGGTACTTACTATTGTGAACATTGTATCTTCGGTACTTTTCCGTTATATAAACTGTGATATAAAGGAAAGCTGAAATCAGAAAATACCCCGTTTCACCCTCTACCCGTAGTCTCGATAGTACTGTCGTCAGCGGGTCACATTCATAACCTAGCGTTGCGAGTTCGATCCCAGAATAGCAGATTTTTTCTGGAGTGTTTTCACTCGCTATCATTACCTTTTTCTTCTTCCCACAATTCTCTCATCATTTTAGTATCACCTTAGGAGTTTAATGATTTATTTTTTATCCTTGAAAATTAAAAACTTTCAAAAATCTTTAAACATTGTTCTTCCTAAGACTATTCATTAATAAATTATCTTCATTTGGTATATGTATTAACTAAAAGGTATAATTTTCATTTTCATAAAGCCATATCAATCAGATTTACGGGTGATGATGCCTGCAGCCCCAATGAACCGTCAAGTACGGGAGTAGAATGCGCCAGTTTGGATAAAAATGCATGTTGTGCGTATAACGGAGCACAGATGCTCTGTGCGGGATCAACTAGTAGGAATAAAATTTGCTTCACAAAGAAGTCAACTACTCTTACTCACGTGTCTGCATTTTTTTATTAGCAAACATGGAAAATACTTTTTTTAATAATCGAATCTGAAAAAAAACTCGTTTCAGAGATGCGGTAGTACGGAAACCTTTATTTGTTATCAATTCGACTGCAGACATAGCTGAATTTCTTCAGAAATGCTGCAGGAAAATAATGCATTAAGCCATTAGGAATTTTTAGTGATATCTATCAGTAACATAATTTAACAGCTACCCGGTATAATACTTTTAGATTGGCATCATGCCTGGAGCATATGTCATGGCTTCACAATTTCCATAAGGAAATATATTCGAAAACCTCTCGAAGAAAAAATTTGTAAAAGTTTTTTTAAATAATAAAATTTTACATATTCTTAACTAAAATGGAGCGAAAAATTAATTTATATACTGTAGTAAAAGAAAATTACGATAAACGAACTGTCATTGGAAAGTTCTTTTTCGTCACATTTTTGATGAATGTCTAAGAAATAATGAAACGCATCATAAAAAGTTTCCGAAACGTTTCCTTTCTCTATGTTCTATCAAGCAGACCATGACCGTTTCACCTGGACTGCCAGATAAGTAATGATTGCTGGATAAGAGTGAGTAAGGAACTATCGTTCATTAACATTCTACATTACGAAAGAATTGGTGATCTTTAAAAGCATTCATACCTCGAAGTCACCATATAACAGTCTCCCTATTAAATGTCACCAAGAATTTTTTTCTGACTGCTTGAATCATCATTGTAATTTAGATGTAAACTATCGGTATAAAATGGAATGACTTTTGGTATGATTGTTTTCCATGTTAATAACAGTGGTGTAGCTAAAGGGGAGGCGGAAGGGGAGGTCCGCCCAGGGCAGAACTTCGAAAGGGGCGCAAAATGCAGGAAAATAATTTTATAACTAGGGATGTATAATCCACGATTTTTTGAGTACCAAATATTTTTGCTATTGCTATTTTTAAATATCTATTCCAAATAACTGTTATTTCAATCACACTTTTAATTTTTAAAAAGTCTTATTAAGTATAAGTAAAAGGTTCTAGAAAATTTAAATACAAAATTGTTTCTTTTAATTATATTTTCTATTTAGTTCTTTATACTGTCAACAGATGGCGCCAGCGAAAATTCTTTTGAATTTTTGTAGTCATCCTTCGACGTCACAGTCGCAGTTTTCGACGCGATCACAGTAAGGAAGCTTTACCGCGATTATTCTTTTTTCGGAAAATTACAGCTATTCTGTCAATCAAAGAGAAAAACGAATACTTGCTCCTTTGAGTTCCGACGAAGCTTCGAATTACAAAAGCGGCGTTATCATTAGAGAACGCATATCACCACTAGAGGAGTTATTCACAGATAGATTTCTTAAACCGCGATGGGGGGGGGGGGAGTGTGAAATGTGATATAATACGAATGCGAGAGGGTGATCTGGGCGGTGAAGCGTGACATGCTTATCTCGAAGGTCAAGGGTGAAGTCACTGTTTCTCTCTGAGTGGGGCGTGATGATGCCCCCTCCTGTGTGGGAAGGTAGTTAATGTGAATATATGTGAGGGATTTTAGAGTAGTGTTTTATGGCGCTATCTGTTGACAGTACATAGAACTAAAAACTAAAACCTTGTAAAATTATATTAAAAAGAAATGAAATTAAAATAAAAAAAAACACTTTGAGTACATTTTATACAAATGACTGAATCACACCTTTTTGACAGTAGTATTCATCACTAGTATTTGTGATTTTTTGATATTGCGTAGAAAATAACAGTTCGTCAAATATTCGTCATCCATATTTATAACTAAGGTGAGCAGCGGTACTAGCTCACTCAATCTGTACATGTGATTAATTCGTAATTTTCATCGTTCGTCGGTAAACTGCCTATATCTGAAAGAAAGACTCGTGGTGGACGCGCGATTTCGCAACCTATTTGTAGAGTTCGAGGGTGTCAAACGAGGAATTACATACTACTCCAATGCTTTTTTTCCTGGAATTTATTTTTTTATTGTGAGGTTTATGTGTTCTATGTAACTTGTAAAGGAAGGGCAGCAAGTTGCAAGTTCGTCCTGGGTGGCAAAAGTAGCATCTATACCACTGGTTAATAAACTTTACGCGAGGCCTCTATGTATGACACGGTCTCCTCCTTATTCATATACATCCACCACCGGGAGTCAAACTGACATTTATTTCGTTCTTGAATATGACAGATTTTCACTGCGATCTCCTATGTACTCTCACGTGTAGGTGTTAAACACTGAAATGTCGAGAAGTTTTAAGTCCCGAAAAATGACACTATGTGCTGGATTTATCTCATGTAGACGATTCAACACAAATTTCAGTATGAACTAGAGTCCTGTTATGCTCGAGCCTGCTTTTTGATGCTCGAGCAATAAATTTAATTTTCGTTTAATCTCGGCTCGAAAAATAGAAACGCCAGTCGAAACCCTGCTAATTTTGTTTTCATCTATTGATTTCTTAGCGAAAGTAGTGGAGACTCTGAATATTGAAGTGTATTAAATTAGCTGTAAAGTAAATGGAGGTCTGAAAATAAAAGTGAATAAAATTAACTGTAATATTTTATTTAAACGAGAACACTGCCGAAAGGTGCAGGCACTCTATATAGTTCTGAGACAACACATGCATGATAATTGCAAAATATTTTAATTGAAAATATTTCATCATATTTCTTATTCCATTCTAGTCCAGAATTATCAAAAGTTCCCGGTCCGACTTGCCCTGCAAGGTATCTTCTCTGAACGTCTTTGGCCAATAACAGCGTTTTTGAGGATGGGAACATTTGCCTAATTGTATTTTTGAAGTTTTTGTTTTTCAGTTTTTTTAAATGTTTCTTTAGGAGATTTAAGTCTAATTGTAAAGTAAACGAGTTTTAGAATGAATTCCCAATGGCAAACTCTGCAAATTACTTTGGAAAATTAAGTATAAACAGATCTGTTGAGTTCTTGTTTAGTCGGTCTTAAAGACTCTCTCTGTATGGCAAATTGCTTCATTTGTAGGAATAATTAAAAAAAATCTTGGAATTTGAGTTTTTAAAAAAAAATTTATCAAACAATTTTTTCACAATTGATCTGCGTTTTTATACATTTTTACTTGCTGCAACAACGTTGGCTAGATTTTATCGGATAACTTAATTTTAACCATATGCATAGCGCAGTTAAACCAAGGAAGGCTCTTTCTCTAAAAAACCCAAACCAAACCATGGAATTCGAGAAGACTGATGAAATAGGACTTAAGCCTCTTTATGTATATATAGTTCTTCCGCAGATCTACTTGAGAAATAGAAACTTAAACATCACCATATAAAACTTTTACTAATAAAAAATCTGTTTATAAGAACTTCTCAACGAAGTTCTTTAATCAAAGTTTTTAAAACTTGCCACGTAATCTGATTGATTATTTCTTGTGGAAACAAAACTAACCAAATTTTAAACAAACAATAGAAAAATAAAGTACTGTACAATTTTTTTTCAAAGCGCAGTTTTTAACCTGTAACTATTTTTTTACAGAACACATCAAAGTTGATAAAAAAATCAAACAATAAAATCTCAAAGTAAAATCTAAAATATTTATTTACACAACTTTTTACTGACATTAGTTGTAAATCTTTACATAAAATATATAGAATACAAATATAATAAGTGGTTACACTTTCAAAACAAAACTCTTAAACACCAAAATAAAGCACTTTTTAGAATATTATAACTCTGAAAAAGTATTGCAAACTCAGACATCCATTAGCTATATTATATATTTGTAAACCAGGTTTCTAGAAAATCATATCGCTCTTTATATTTTGTTTCAACTTTAAAATCTGTCTTGCTAGAACCTGAAATAGGAACCAATGGAAGTGAAAGTAATATATATATATATATGAAAGGATATGAAAAAACGAATTGAAAGTATAATAGTTTCATTTTACGATTTATACTTTCTCTCTCTCTCTCTAAAGAGACAAAATTAGGTGAAAGAGAAATTTCTAATAGAATTCAAGCCTTCCATAAAAAATTGGGAATTAATTATATTAAAAAAGTTTATCCTCACATCTTTCTTACACCAAAATTTCACAAGAGTCCTCTTAAATTTAGAAGTGTTACTAATGGTTGCAATACTTATATTACGAAATCAGGTAAACTCTTGCAAAAATACATACAGACAGTGATAGAGAATTTAAATAAGCAAAAAGATACAATTATAGTAAATAATAGTGTAGAGATATTAAATGTAATTAAAGATGTAGAAATAACTAGTGTACATACTTTTGACTTCCAGGATTTATTTAATAGTATAGATATTGATGATTTAACTAATACACTAGTAAATATACATAAAGATTATGATATTGGAAAAGATATTAACATTAATAATTTTAAAAATCTTATTAATCTTGTTCTAAAAGAAAATTATATCTTTTTTGATAATAAGATTTTCCACCAAATTAAAGGATTACCTCAAGGAGGCCCAGCTAGTAATAGTTTAGCAAATATTTATCTTCACTACTGTGAGAAAGATTTGAATAATTATAGCCATAGTATATTATTCCGCTATATAGATGATTTAATACTATTCAATAAAGAAATTGGCATTAAGCCACATATTGACTTTTATCCTGATTATTTAAAACTTATAAAAACTAATGGCAATGAATTAGCTGCAGAATTTTTAGATCTAGATATTAAAATCATAGATAATAAATTAGTAACAGATATCTTTGATAAAAGAAATGCATTTAATTTTCAAATTAATAAACTCCCTTTCTGGAATAGTAATCTTAGCATTACTGTCTTCAAGAATTTAGTAAAAAATTATATAATTAGAAATAATAATTTAGTAACAGACATTGATATTAGAATTAAGAACATAAGAAATTTTTACTCCATTTCCCAGGATTATGGATTTCCTATAGGTTTTCTAAGAGTATATATAGATAGGAAATATTTAGGTCATTTAAAATAAATCACTCATATTGGTTTATAAAAGAATATTTTTATTTATTTGTTAGTGGGATAGTGTTTTCACTCATTCTACTCTTATTGTGTAGTTTTATTCAAATTTGGCTATTGATTTATTTGTTTCAGATTTATTACATAGATGGCGCCAGGATCTTTCAAGTGAAAAATTCCGTTTTAATAGACATTTTTAACTTTTTTCTAATATTTTCTAGATAACTAAATTATTACAATTTTTAATATAGTTTTGAGAATTTTAATATAGGTATCTTAATAATTCATGATATCAGAAATTAATTATATTATTTATTCAAATATGCTGATTCATGGTAAGATTTGTGGTTGTGGCAACATGTGATGTCAATATGCATGGCGGGCTATATTGAAAGAGATGAATTCTGGTAAGTTTAAGAGGAGACACAGATTAGTTTATGTTTAATGTAAAGTATGGGTAATTTATTGAATTATATATTTACTGTCTTTAGTGCAATATCTTAGTGCAATATAATGATATTTACATATTCTATCCTGATTTTTAGTCGTTTATATATAGTCATGCTTTATAGTTAGGGTTAGTAGAAGATTTTTCTTTTCTGTTGTCTGTCTGTTTTTTCAACAACAATAGTAACAGGGATGGTTTGTACAAGAAAATTAATTTAACCTGGCTAAAGCTTGTCCACAGCCAAGCTGCTATTTTAATTGTTGAAAACTCCATTTACTTCGATTGCCTATTTCATTATTTTTAATAACAACAGTGTTTTTTCACTTGTTGACATATAATGTTTAAACTTGATTTTGTTTATGGTATCATTAGTAATTTCAATTTATTAGATTTTATTTAAAAGTGATGTATAGTTCAAATAATGACTATTTGATATAGGATTTAATTCTTGTTTATTTCTGTATGTTTGTATACTGGTTTTATTTGGATTTAGATTATATATATATATATATATATATATATATGTTACCGTGAAAGACCGAAATTTGGAGAATGTCGACTTTCACCGGTGAATGTCAACATTCACATAGTAATGTCACCGGTGAATGTCAACATTCATATTTGGAGAATGTCGACTTTCACCGGTGAAAGTCGACATTCTCCAGTTTCGGTCTTTCACAGTAACATATACATATATTAACCTTCCTACTCTGAATGGGCCATTTCTATAATTCATTTTATTATATCTCCCATCTTCAACAATTTAGAAAGATTACTGATTAAATTGTTAATGTCATTCCTATCCATAAACCACAAATTCTGGAGGACCGTATTTTCTGAGGTTACTACTCTAACTCAATCTGGTAAGAGTTTAACACCTGAACTGAAGAGAAATACTAACCGTAAAACCTTTTTGATTTGTTTTTAAATTACGGAATATACTTAAAGTGAACCATCTGAAAGAAGATTACTAAAGCAAAATAGTAACCATTATTCTAAATACATTTATTACATAAGAATAATGGAAATTTGACTAGTTACACATGAATAATAGAAATTTAACTAGTTACACAAGAATAAAGGAAATTTAACTTGTTACACAAAAATAATGGAAATTAGGGGTCTTTTTGGCGTTTTTGATGCTGATTACTTTTTAAAAACTTTGCTAGACGCTAATGCATTTATTATTCTCCTAAGAAAACCGTTTTAATGATATAAGAATGATATAAACGAAAAATTCTTAAGCGTTTCAGTTTCCTGTTTTCTGACCCAAAAGCGCGACGCTGTTATAAAAATAAGCGTATGCTGTTGCAGCAAAAAATTATAAAATATGAAATTGGTAACAGAAAAAGCATTTCATTTTTAATAATCCTTTCATGTTCGTATATTTTTACCACTCAATATGGTTGATTATGACGTAAATTAAATTTGTCTACGAAGGAAATATATAATCTGTTTAGTTTTCAATGAATTTATCAAATTAATACATTTGTCCCTAATGATAAGGAACACCTATTTCGAATTAAAGAGTGGGATTTTTTTGTTGTCAGCTATATCAAATAAAATCCAATTTCTAAATGAAAATGTTTAGATTAATATACGATTGCAGTAATCTGGGAGTAGAAACTTGGCTTTGAGAATCGAATTCACTGAAGATTCGCCGTATATGCGAACTTGATATATATTCAATCTACAATCGGGAGTTAAATGTTCTCAAGATGATATGGCGGGGAAATTCGAAGAGTATGGTGTAGGCTCATGTGTCGTTTCATTATGCGACTTAGTAAAATTCGCTATATTACGGGGCGCGCTCAAATTCCGCTATTTTCTCTAACTCTTGTTAAATTACGCAATACGAGGTGAATCGACAATAATGTACAGTTATCGAGAATTTGAGCAAATCTAAAAGGAATTAAGAACAGAAGGAAGGAAGTAGAAACGTAATCACGTATAAGTATTACGGAAGGAAGGAAGTATTTAACTTTACTTATACGTAAGCTAAACATATCTCAACTGTGTCGGTATAAATTTATAAATAAAGATAGATAGAAAGACAAGATAGTTCAAAGATTTAACATTTACTATTGCTAGATTTTAATTATAATAGATTATTTATTAATAATTCATTTTTTGAATAATAAGGCCGTTAAGCAATTACGTTTGCATTTCTGTAATTATTAATTTAAAAAATGAATTATATTCTTGAATAGATTGATATTACTCAGAGTTCTGAATGAAACAGGCTTTTAGAAAAAGAACATAACGAAAATCAGATATACATGCAAAAATCAGCAAACAAAGTTATATTTTACGGTATGCATTATACAATATGATAAAGAAACATACGATAATGATAAATCTACAGGTGAGAAGGCACAAAATTTACAAATCATGTCGTAATGAAGAATAGCATTCCAATGAGGCACTGAAAACATTTTTATGATAATACCCTTTAAATTTTGATTTTTAAAATCAGTACATAGTTCACGGTGATGACACCTCTTGGCAAAGAGGAAATTTCAAAAAATATGAATCCTTTGTAACTGCAAAATTTTTCTAAAGAAAAAGGGCTTGCAGAGAACTAATTGTTAAAAATGATATAGTATTTTTGCTACCATTTGTTTTTTATGTAAAAGGGAGAATATAGCAGTATTTTTTTAGAAATCATCTGGTTAAGCAATGAATCAAACATAGTGCAAGTACATACTTGGATGATTATGATGAATGATAATGAAGAGGAAACTCAAAACGCATATAAATGTTATATGCAAATGAAAGCGATAATATTTCAGCCCTCATGTTTAATGAATTTCAGTTTGTACACTTATACTAGGAAACTCAATATTCTGCTGCTGGTTTACAGCAAAAAAAGAAATAT
Organism: Araneus ventricosus; assembly: GCA_013235015.1. Classification (NCBI taxonomy): domain Eukaryota; kingdom Metazoa; phylum Arthropoda; class Arachnida; order Araneae; family Araneidae; genus Araneus; species Araneus ventricosus. The sequence continues at coordinate 2,620,392 of BGPR01000020.1, read as the reverse complement.
GAGCTGCATTAATGCTTATGCAGTCACAATATTCTAAAAAAGCACCCGAATCGATACATGAGCGAGCCTAGCATTAACGTTCTTAGGTAAAAGGCACTTTTGAAGTAATTGAAATCAACCTGAATTCCAGCATGCAGTGGCGTAGAGACCAGGGAGCAAGGGAGGTATAGATGACCCGGGTGTCAATCTTGGGGGCTCCTTGGAGAAAAAACAATAGTGCGTTTTATGTCGCCTTTTAAAGCCAAATATGATGAGAGAGAGCATAAAACTAATGCCATGTCCTGGGTACCATTTACACTTGCTAAGACACTGATGACGACTGACGGGAAAAAATCATTATGCCTATAGCACCACTTATCCTCGCTACGTCACTGCCAGCATGAGGCATACACTTCATGCAAACAACATGCACATATGACTTAATTCAAATCAGTCTGAATTCTAGCATGAAACACAGATATCTTGGATATGCGCTGAGTCGACGGAAACGGTAGTAACTTTTAATAGACGATAGATACCTCTTAAAATATTTATTACCATAACAATATGGCATAGATGTTTTATGAAGAAAATTTATCGTTTTTCAACTATTTTGTATGGAAGCTTGGTTTAATAAAACTGGAAATTTGCAGAAGAATACAATTGAGGAACAGTTCAATAATAGGAAAATGGATAACAATATCAACATTCAAACAGTTCCATAACTTTCACAATGATTTACATCGACTCCAGCAACGGAAGACTATACTTTTCCATGTAAATATGGAAAAGGTTTTAAAAATGAGGCACGATATAAAAATAGAAACAATTATGCCGAATAATATCAGCAGTTGAAGCTGTATTTCAACAATACGATGACTTCGATGAATGTCTTATATCGATTCCAGCTGAAGGTGATATTGCAACTACTTCACTATTTTCAACAATATTAAGCGAAGCATCCAAAGGACATGTTGCTGTAGAAGCTGTGGAGAAAGACCAATTATCACAGTCTTCTAACCAAGAGTTCTCAGAATTAGCAGTTGATATGCTGTTGGAACTTTTTCTTTCATTAGAATCCAGCATTAAATTTAAGGCATCAAGAGCTGGAGACTGTTCTTGATTGTGTTCACTAAGAAAGTCAGTTTTGTTTTCACAGTTCAATGATTCAGGTTTGAATGCAATGTGATTTAAAGATAAAGATGGCTTTATCACTTGATTGGACGAATTGGAAGTCACATTCATAAGATCACATATCTTCTCACTCGTAGGAAGTGTTTGTTTAGATGACTTAGACGCTTTGCGGACTTGTAAAGGCAGCTGATAGCCATCAGAATCCTCATTATCCCCTAAAAGCTCTAAATATTTATTTATAGCTGCTACAGGATTGTGTTTGGTTGAAATTCTTGTTGCACTCAGAGGATGACTGTCAGGTGATTGCAACATGGTACTTGTCCATGACAGGGATCTGCGCAGGGACAAAGGATTTGCATCAAGCTGCAAAGAAAAAAACCCGCAGCATTAGTTTTATCACGGTCGTAAATACTCTAGCCTAATTTATCACAGCGCAGTGTCATAAATAAAAATATTTTATAGCTGAAAATATTAACGGTCTGAGTAAATACATGTTAAATAGTTGCAATATTCATGAAAAATAGTATTACAGAAAAGTGTTCGAATCAGTGGTGTTGTCGCAAAAAAAGTAGAGCCGGAACGCTCTAACCTGGGTGACAAAAATCGCGCAGTTTTAAGGAAGTTTCCACAATTTTTTCTTATTTATTTCTCGTAAAACAAAAGCAGTGCCGGAACGGCGTTCTGGTGCGTTCCTGCTCCACTACACCCCTGGTTCGAATGAGCCAACACATTTTTTTGCAAATATGTGTACTCTACAGGCTAACAGGTTCGTCTATTCATGGAGGTGCGAATGCGATAACTTAAGGCACAACAAGTTAGATCAATGAAATTTGGTATGTGATTTTAACATTATAATTTTAGATCTGTATCAAAATTTTGACCCAATTGGCCGAAGGGTAGAGGTCCAAATGCAAGTCAATTCTCTTCATCGTACTCTGAAGCTTAACAGAAAACGCGCCACCATATTTGGGGTTTACACGAGAAAATCGAGGGGCAAACATTACTGCAGTTTCAGTCACAATTTGTACAAATCTTGTAAGCACTTTCGAAAATTGTGAAAAACCTTTTAGTTTGGAACACCAACAAAAAAGTTCATTAAAACCGGAGTTCCATATTTGCACATATCCGTTGTAGCCTTATCAGATTTTCTATGTACTATATGAACGTAATTTTATACGAATATCTACGTATATGTGTGTAATTTTCTATGTATATGTATGTAATTTTCAGTGTATATGTATGCATTTGTCTATGTAATCCAACATTTTTGAAAAACTTACTGTAATTAAAATAAACGAAAACTTTTATCTGGGCTGAAACTTCAGGGACATTCAGGCGCGTATTAAAGGCTAGGCGCAACAGGCGCGCGCCTGGGCCCCCTGGCCAAAAGTGGGCCCCGAAATGAAGTGGTGTTTTTGTTTAATATCGCAAAAGATAATTTCCCTCTAAGAATCTGTTCACATGTCCGATTTTAACTGAGCAGGTCCGCGTTTTATTATCACAACCAGAGTGCTTGAACAGAAGAAATCTCGTTAAAGATCTCGTTAATAGTCGTTGGGTACTGCGCACATACCTTCCGCACTTACTCAAAGACCTTATTGCCGGTACGATTCTCTTCCGGTTTCCTAGGGAAAATGCTGAGCAAAACCACCGTTGATTATTTTTACAGCATCACAGGAGGTCTGTGTGCAATACCCAAAAGCTATCAATTTACTTCACGTATTAATAGCTTCTCCGGAATTTAGCGGTTAATTCCTTATCCGACACAAATCGTATGTGTACACCAGATCTAAACGTATGTAAAAAATAGTTCAGATAGTGGCCCAGATGACCAAATATTCACTTTCCCAGGCTTGAGAAAGAAACCTAATCGTTACGAAGTAAACATTTTCTCAGGAAACTGTAGTTTCAATGATTAGAGTGATTGATGTGCTTTTCTTTTCATTGAATATCATTAGTCATTAGTAGTAATTGTTCAGTATATAAGACCCCTGTTCCCCTGCACTCCTTTAATTATTTTAGGGGGTTGAATATAATTCGTTTATCTGTTTCCCGTTCACAGTTGTGTTAAACATCTTTTAAGTGTCCTTTGAGAATATCCATCATCGTTTAAAACAGCTTTTTACTATCACAATCAGTGTGCTTGAACAGAAGAAATGTCGCTAAAGATTTAAATATCCTAATGAATCTATATCGCGTTAAAAAGGAAAAAGGGTGGGAAAGTGTACTGCATTTTTGAAGCTTACACGCATTTGAAAAGCGACAATATCCAAAGCAGTTCGTACGGCTGAAAGACGGCGAGGTAAACTAAGGCAAAATTTTAGTCAGATTTTCATGAAGAAGATTGTGATGTACATTACACAGTTATTTTAAAAAAGAATTCTTCTTCCATTGGGGAATAGATCGAATAAGGTATGCTTTATTTAATTTATCATGATAGAGTTTAATAATGCAGGGTGTTTCAAAAATATCTGGCAAAAATTAAAGGGTAGGTCAGGCATACGATAAGCATCCAAAATCACTTAGGAACATGAGTGCGCAAACGCCATCTAGGGACAGCAGATGTCATTTAAAATAAAACAGTGCTGGCCAAAATGTCGATATCTTTTTGAATCTTAAAGGTATTGAATTGGAATTTTTATATAAGTTGCCCTCTATATGTGGCTCTGAAACTTTGAAAGAAAAATTAGGCTACCTTTAGCGCATGCGCAGTAAAAAATCAGTTACTACAAATGCTCATACCTTCTTTAATATTCAAAGTATTTACTTTACATTTTTAGACAATGCTATTCTAGCATATTGTCACATAGTCTGTAAGTTTCATACAATTTGGTTGAAAATGCTGCAAGTTATAAGCAAAAAACATGTGAACAAATTTGGGACTTTTGAAAGAAACCTTTATATTTTTCCGAATATTCCAGCTATTTTTACGAACATGCATGTAAATATTGCGCATAACACACAAAATAATTGACGAAAGTTGCAAATCATTATCAGATTTCTGTGAAATGGGATGAGCCAAAATCCCTTTTCGACATCATCAATTTCTGGTCTGTCCCCAAAATGCCCTCGAGGCTGAATCTTCAATATAATAGTGAGTTAAAAACTATTCTTTATATGGTCGAAGTTCGAGGAGATATTTGAAAAAATGTGCAAATTTCAAAAAGTGTCGGCAATTTTGGCAAGTACTGTATTATTTTAAATGCCATCTGCTGCCTCTAGATGGCGTTTGCGCACCCATGTTCCTAGGTGATTTTGGATGCTTATATGCCGATCTACCCTTTCATTTTTGCCAGATATTTTTGAAACACCCTGTATATGGTAGTAAATATATAATGGTACTACATAACTTAATTCAGCTTCAGAAAATAAATAATATCGAACAAATTTCCTACAAATTCTAAATATTTATATATATAAAAGTTTAAACACCACATTCATAGTTTTATTAAATAAATTTCGAAATAATAACCTCACGGCTTACATTTAAATTCAGAGTAAAATTTTCAATAATTTTTCAACAAAAGATTTCCTTATATTCAGTAAATTTCTTTATTATTTAGAATGAAGAGTAAAAATTTGAATCTGTGTTGTATTCTCATGTTTTTTTTTTTTATCTTGGCATTGATTGTGATAGAAGATTACTGAATTATTTCCGTATATTCAATAGAAATAATTCAGTAATGCCGATAAAATTAAAAGCCAAATCTATGAAGTATATTTCCTCTAATAAACAATGCATTTCAAAATTACCTATGAAAACATACTTCAATTAAAATCTTCAGAACATTTTTAAATAAAAAAGAATTCAAAATCAGTTATAAAAATATTTTTCTAATGTTTATTTTTTTAAAAATATGGTTTTGAAATGGATTTCTGAATTTTTTAGTTCCATAGTTAAAATCTAAGAGTTATCTTCCCTGATCTGTTGAAAAGTTGTCTAACTTTTGATTTATAATGGTATTTCGTTATTTAAGTTTCAATTTTTGGGATTAAATTAAAACTTTTCTATTTAAATTCCTCAAAAATGTGCCATAATACTAGAATATTATTTAAGAACTAACCTTTGATTTTAATTTATAAATCATGTATAAATCATTGTTTAGTTATAATGCTTTGCAACATTTAATGCAAATCATTAAAAAATAAAATATCTAGGCAAATTTTAAAATAAAAGGTACAAGTTCTTTTAATGTAAATGAAACTGACAATTGATTTTGTAGGCTAATATATAATTTAATTTTATAATACAAGCAACAGTGAAACTTTAGCAGTTGATATTTCACCTAATAATATGCTTGATTTAATTATGTGTCATTGATTATAATCCTACAATAATTAGTTAGTGTTGTGTTTTGTTTTGTTCCCATGTAGAAATAATTAATCTATGTAATTAATTCAGGAATTAGAAATAATTTTCTTAAAAACATTGTCTTAAAAATAATCCATTTACGCTATAAGGCTTAAACTTTATTATGAATACATTAAATTTTTTTTGAGAAATAATTCCAATTAGTGAAGTAATATTTGTGAATGTTAGATTTTTTTTGCTTATTTTTTCCTTAAAGATTTTTCTTTAGGAAAAAGCGAATTACTTTTATTTTTATATAATGGATCCTAAGTTATTTCGATAATACTTCATGTGAATATTTATGAACATGAATTTCAGATATAAATTTAAAATTACTAAATAGAAAACATATTAATTAGCGACAAGTATTAATTAAAATAATTAATTAGGTACTCAAAATGAATTAATAGATTAATTAGAAAAAAGCACTTTTAATTAACAAAAATTTAGTTACTGTGATTAAAAATATGCGAAATTATTTTATTTTAAATCATCATAACTGACAAGTTGAAATTTTCAAATACATATACTTCATACTTTCAGAGAACCCCCAAGATCTTCAGCGCCTGGGGCCCCCAACAAGCTTAATACGCCCCTGGGGACATTTAGAGAGAAAAAAATTAAAAATCATTCAAATCTGTTAAAAATAATAAAAAACTTACTATCATTTCTGATAAGGCAGGAGGCACACTTTGTGTACTTCTGGAATCAAAGTGTGGGTCTAAAAGCTTATTTTCATCATTTTCTTGTGGATCATACCTTCCAATATAAGTACCTGAAATAAAATATGTAATAATACAAATGCATGTACAGAACAGATACGGAGGAACAGTGGAGTAGTCGTAAATTAAGTAGTGGCAGAACACTCAAACCTGGGTGGTATTGTTGGGACAGGGATGAGGATGAAGGACAAAATGGAGTGTGTGATTGGGAGGGTAAGCAAGGGATCACTTCAAATAAAATGCTTTTCTTACATTTAAAATGCATATTTATTTTATCTAGGTATTGAAATTGTGAGATAATAAAATTTCAACAATGAAACAATGCATATTTTGCAGTTATAATTTTATATTTTATTTTTGATAAAATGTTAACATGATACATACTGTAATTCAAATCATGAATATAATGAAAATGTTAAAGAATAATTATTTAAAATCTACGTTAATTTCAAGTTATATTAAAATTTAGTAATTTCAGCTTAAAGTCATCGCATGGTTTGGCATGGGTTTTTTCAGAATCAAAATATAAAAACATTAAATATTTATAATCTAAATGCTTTTAACCCCTTCCCGTCACCGCTTCCCAGTAGAGCTTATTACTTTTATTAATTTAAAATACATCTTTGTTTTCGAGGGTAAGGATTATTCGATAACAAAAATCGCGCTGTTTTAATTAGGTACGTTAAATTTTTTTCTTATTTATTTCTGGAAAAAAATAATGGGGGAAAATAATTAAAATAATCAGTGCCGGAACGGCTCTCCGATGCGTTCCGCCTCCAATACACCCCTGCGGTGGATGCAGCAACTTATTTGCGGTAGCTGTAAATTAAGTACTGCATTGAGAATGCGTTAATGTCCAAGATTAACCAGTTAAATATTGAAAATAATTTAACATAGAAAATTATAATTTAAACAACAATTAAAAATGTTTTACTTTATTAATTAATAGACAGGTTATCAAAGTTTACATTAAAAAGAAGAAATTGTGCTTTAAAACCTATGTGCTTTTTCAGTATAGTCTGGCTTCATGCATTTTTGTTCGATAGTGCTCGACTGTGCTTTTGATTTTGAAAAAAAATTCATTTATAAAAGAAATAGGCTTGTACGTTTTCCAAAGAATGCGTGCATCATTCATGTGCATTTTATTACTGAAGTGCAGAAAAGGATGATTTTTAGAAGTGCCTTTTAACACCAAGTGGAAAGATATGTGCATATATAACTTTGAATGTCATTTTCTACCTGCTGTTGCTACACTGTAATCACTATTTTCAGATGATGAAACAGATGCATTCAAAAGGCTTGCGCAATATCCTAAGTTGTCAAAACCTGATAAAAACCAATTCAAAATAGCGTTTTACAACATACAATAAAAAGCATCAAATTCTTTACTAATTAATGAGAATCACAAAAATTAGATCATGAATAATAAATCCAATAACATGCAGGTATTTTCTTGATTTTCAGTATGATGAAACAGATGCATTATACAGACAAGGGGATCTTGTGTCGCCATCTAAACGGAGGTACTTAAATAGCTGTTGGGGACATGAAAAGTTTAACATCACTCGCTTCTGTGAGATTTTTCATTCGCAAAAAAATGATCAAGAAAATCATTTTGATTTAAACAATACAATCGTTAAAATTTATTAACTAAATGTATTTAAATAATATTCTTTTAATTTATCATTAATCTACGCCTCATTAGCTTGTTTTAATTTAGGTATATTTACTTTGATAAATATACCCGTACCAGATACCACGATTTTTTTCAGCCACAAAAGCCTCACGAGTTGAAAAAGTCCTGTTCATGTATTTTTTCTTTATATGCAATATATCCATTTCTTTCTATTGTATTTTTCTGTTTATTTTTTCCTAACATAATATAGATGGCAGCACATGTCTGATTCTTCTCCATCTGTAAATCACTTAAAAATAACGCTTTGCTAAAGTTTTACGGGTCTATTCTCGTACCCCCGGTTGGGTTGGGAGACGTCGCACCGTTGTTAACGGCGGGAAAAGTGACAACCAGCAAAACAGAGCCCCTTCGAGTCCGTCTAATATTCCAAGTTTATAAGTGCAGCGGGAATATTGTTCGATTACCTTTAAGCAGATTGGAGAGTTCAGAGTGAAAGAGGGCCAAGTCCTTGAGATTCATTTCTGAGAAAACAGACATCAAAGTTGATTAGCTGCATTTAAAATAACAGTGAACTTTTTATTATACCTGTTACCTGCTGAGGTAGCACATGTTGCCCGATATTGTACAATATTGTTCGATATTATATAATATATGATATTGTACGATATTATACAATATTGTACAATATCTTTGTGCTACTGGGGTGGTGGGTAAAGAATGGATTATGGACTTGAATCATTATTATACAGAAAACGTAACATTCTACACTACCAAAACATGTACTTGGTTCAATTTAACTCTAAATCCTCCTATTGTTAATTACAGTCTGTGTGCATTTAGATACAAGCTTGCCCAACTGTTGATTACAGCTTATATGTATTATATGCAGTTGCTTGTAAGGGTAAATGATAGGTATCTAGACCATCCCCACAGTGGCGCAGCGAGGGCATAATATGATTTTTCGCTCCCTGTGTTCATTAGTGACTTACCAACTGTAAATGCAGCTCGGGACACGGTATTACTTTTTTGCAACCCTCATAATATTTGGCTTTAACCCTTAAAAGCCCGATTTTTTAAAAATTGATTTTAAAATGTTTTTTGACTTTCATTTCTTGAATAAAACACGGGAAAAATATTTTAAAAAATCCTATTTGATTTTAAGTATGGTTTATGGCTAAAAAACAGTTTTTTTAAAAACTGACAACACTGGGCTTTATTTCAGAAAAAAATTTCCTTGATAAAATTCTATAGTGTCAAACATAGATGAATTTTAATAACTAATAATACGGATAAGGAATTTCCTTCAACATTGTAGAATAAAATATGGTATTCTCAAGCGTACAAACGAAGCTAAAAAGATGCAGCCTCAAGTGGAAAAATGTCAATTTATTTTTATTTTTTATCAGCACTCAGGCTGCATCTATATGTCGTAAATTGATTTAATAAAAATATCAGCATGTATCCTATTGGCAACAATAGGCATTAGAGCTTCAGTCTTATTCTCAAGATTTTAGGAGACAAAATTGGATATATTGCTTAAAGGCAACACTGTACCTTTGAGGGTTAAAAAGTGACATAAACGCACTAACGCTTTGTCTCTATGGCGTCCCCTCAGACTTGCGCTCGGAACGTCTATACCTTCCTTCCACTTCATTTCACTACGCCATTGGTTGTGTGTATGTATAGTAAATCAGTGAAAACTGTTTTGTTGGAATAAAGGACTTTAACGGCGTCAACACATACAAGGGCATCAAAAAGCCCTAAAGATAGCCGAGGAACCACGAGAATAATTTTTTTTTTTTACGGTGGAATGGAAAGGTGGAATCTTTATGACCCCACCACCGTCTAATACTGAGATCCCGCCACCGCAGAGACAGGGAAAACTCCGTCCTCTAACTATGCTATCTACGAACCTTGAGTCCGTTGCGGACCAAGCGCCTTCCGTGCAGGGTCCGCCGTTTCCGCTTCAGCAGTTTTTCGAGCTCCATGATTCAGACTGACTCCATAGTTGAGTCAAACTTAACTATGAACTCAATATGAAAATATTTAGCATCCAGAGTGTCGTAATCAATTTTTTTTGTTAACAAATTCGGTGACACAATTAAAAACTCAAAAAGGAATGTCACTGTTGACAATAGGGTCACGAGCGTCCCCCTCATATTTCAGGACTATTTATTAGGATAATGTTTTTAAAAATAAAAAATCTATGTGAAATTCATGTAAAAAAGTATTTAAATAAATCGTACTCGTCTAGTTTCGTGTTCATAAAATATGCCCCCCCCCAAAAAAAAAAAAAAAAACGGAGAGAGAAGAGTCAAATTGATTCCATGTTTCTATTGAAGGGTGACAACAGTGACGTTTCATCAGTATAGTTAAAACATCATAAAACAAATTAACATTTATGAATAATTTAATGCCACATATTCACCATAATTAAAAAATAATCTCTGCTTTAGAAATAAAATGAATACAGAATGACAAATAAAAATGTGAAAAATTTCGAAGAGTGCATACCAACATTCCCTTGACTGAAGTAATCAAAATTATACACTGGCATTATAAGGGGAGACGACGCTAATTTTGTTCTCAATTCTTGTAACACTTCCAAACAAGAACAGAACGATGGCCTTCTGTCAGCATCATATCGCCAGCAATCGGTCATTATCTCATATCTAAATGAAATGAATATACGTGAATTGTGATTTAAATGTGATGTCTAAAAAGAGTTACAAGCATAGCAATAAATTTACGTTAAGATAACTCTTTAACCCTTCAATACACGATTTTTTAAATTTCAAAATAAAAAAAATGTTTTTGGCATGGGAAGTTCACATATAACAGAAAAATACACAAAAAAAAATCAAAATAGAATTGTGATATTATTAAATTGAATTTAATGAACGTATCATGTCACTATTTTTTTTTTATAAAACAATAAAAAAAATATTTTAACTCTTTGCGGCGCAAGGCATTAAATGTTTTGAAATATGATGAAAAAATATCATGAATGGATTTTGTTTATTGTCTAGACATATAATCCACAAAAAAAAACTTATTTCTTTCCGAGGGGGTGTCGTCCCCTTTTGGAGTCAGCCTCCTCATATGAGAGCCCCTTTAGATACAGCCACCCTGTTGCACTGAAAAATATTGTTGAATCTTACAGAAAATCATAAATTAAAACTTCAAGAATATTGGAGAAAATTTTCGAGTTAATTTGCTAAAATTGTAAATGTTCAGAACTGAAAAAATTTCTTATCTCTGAGTTAATGAATTTTCCCAAACTCTATCCCTAATAATTCCTATTCCGAAAAGAAATTTTCTAAGGCTGCTGTATATATTCTGAAAGGAGTACTATTAGCCCTATCCTAAACCTATTATTTTCCATTTATAGTTGAATTTAATGGTTGAGAAGCGAGTGAAATTAGGTGTGCCATCAGCTGGCGCACTGCGCCGCAAAGGGTTAAAAGTAATATCAAATGGTAAATACCTGTAGAAGCAATTGATGAAACCATCAAAGATGCAAGACTCCTTTTAAATACTAAATACTGCGCAAATATGTCGATAGGTGTATCAGGAATTCAATGACTGACTACTACAGACTTATCAATAGGACCTGTACTGTCCATGGAAAATGGAACGAATGATTATTATCCGTTCTCTGGAGATGTTTCTAATCTGATACAGCGTGTACACAAGTGGACAAAAAAATTTCTATTCATTATTAACACGAAAAATAAATTTTGTATCCAACTTGATACAGTATGCAGTGAAGGGTTAAAATATCAGAATGAGTCTGTTCATTAAGAAAACGAACCTGTATTTTTTCAGGAAGCTGTACTGAAGTTTAGAAGAATTTTTCTATCAAAATTCTGGCGGTTGAAACAAAAATTTTATAAGTGTGAGCCGCTGTTAGAAATGCTTTAAGTAAATTGAAGTTTTAACCACACATATAAAATATCTTTTAATTGATGAGGAATTTTCTTTCGTATGATATTCATTTTGGCTTACTTTTTTATCATATCGTTTTAAGCGCTTAACACGCTTTTGGGACTTCTGTCTTGATCTCCAGATTCTACATAAAAATATTTTTTTTTTTTACCTTTTACTACAATAATAAAAGAGTGCTTTAATTTTTTAAAATATTTTTTTGTTTTCTACTTTTTTAGTCTTCTACATATTTCATAATTTATTACTATGGAATTTTGAAATAGGTTTTTCTCAAATTCACTACCAGTTAGTGACTCTTGTATGGAATCGAAATTTAATTAAAATTAATCGACTAATTGATAATTACGTTATGAACATACCAAAATATTGCATTGCCATCGGAGACACAAAAAACTGTACAAAATATCATAGCTCTTGTGCATCAGAAAATAAGAAAAAAACTATTACAAAATTCATCTTTACTGACATGGTAGATATCAAGTTAAATAAAAGCATGTAAAAATGGAACCCTTCTATTTAACATAATATTTTCGAAACTTCCAAAAATACTTCACTTCATTTCTCTCCGTTACATTTACTGGTGAAATAGTTAAAAAGAAACTATATGCTACTGTGTATTATCCAAAATGGAATAATCTCTCCAAAGAATTCCGATAATTTAGAGAATCTTGGTTTTGTATACATTAGAAATGAGTGAATAACATTTAACATGGCTATATTCAAGAATTTAAAAATGACCATACTCAGGAAATTGCAAATAAAACCCTTATTGACAATATATATATGTGTGTGTGTTAAAAAAGGGCCCGAGATCTCTGATTGTTAATGAAGCATTTTTTAATGCACTTACAGCTCATCAGGGCAGTTTTCGGGCCTATCCAAACATCCTCCGCTTCTTACATAATAAAGAACTTCCATATTCGAACGTGCAGGATACGGCTGCATTCCCAGCGTTATGACTTCCCAAAGCAAAACGCCAAAGGCCCTTTAAATAAGATATGGGGAATGAATGAAAAATTTCAATCAAGTATTAACGACTGAAAAATATTGATATAAATATAATACTTAAAATATCTGATATAAATATAATACTTAAAATATCTGGAATATTTTCTCACCAGGTGTCGCTTTGTATGGTGAACACACCGTAAACAAGCGATTCTGGAGCCATCCACCTTACGGGGAGCAATCCCTCGCCTTCTTTGCGATAATAATCATTTTTGTAGATATCTCTCGCCAACCCAAAGTCTCCAATTTTCACAATTCTTTCCTGCCGGTCATAGCTCGATACAAGGCAATTCCGAGCAGCCAAATCCCTGTAGAGTAGAATAAGCTCTAGTTATTAAGAGATGATAATTGGCAAAGAACATGCACAGTTTTTCTTCGCTTTGATGTAAATCTCAATGGAGGGGCATATCATAAAATTTTATTGCAAAATCAGGTTGCAGATGGAACTAGGTTTGTCTATCGATGGAACTAGAATGTTAGCAGTTGTTGTAAAACAGTTAATATTTCTCTTATTATAGCGTCTCTCAATCATCATGAAAACTTTATTCAATAAAAAATAACTCAAACAAGTAATCCAAGGTGGTAAAAAATATCCATAAAACATATCTTACCTATGAACGAAATGCATGTCTTCTAAATATTTGCAGCCTTTGGCAACGTCAATACAGATCCCTATTAAGTCATTCATTGTTAAATTACTTGGTTCGAACTGAAATGAAAAATAATACAGTTTGAATATACAAAAGACGATAGTATTGTTTAAAAGTAATTTAACAAGTTAGTCGCCACGAATCACATCTGAGATTCGAACCATCTATTTAATTAGATGATTCTTTCTTTGCCATTTCTGAGCTGCAGTAGATGAGGGGTAATTTGATTAGATATTAGGTATGAATCCGATTTAATCGCCGTGTGAATCATATTTTATTCACATGGCGGTGAACGCGTTAAAATAAACAAACAAAATGCAAACATAGACAAAGAAAACTAGAAAAATGAATGGCAAAATAAAACAAATGAAAACATAGACAAAGTTAACTTTCTATGTAGGGTCTTTTATCACTTTGATATCTATAGCGCTTAAAGAATTTTGAAAAAGAAAATTGAAAATATCTAAATGGAAGAAAATTTAAACGATGATAAATCATTTACTTATCACTGAATACAGCTGAAATGCTGTTATTGACAATTTAGATTTAGTCAATTTTTTAAGCTGTTTTATATCGTAATTAAGAAGTCTGCTGATTTGAATAACATCTTAGAGAAATATAAAATACTCTAAATATGGTTGGTTGCTGAGTAAGGTTTAATAGTGCAAGAGCTAGATATGGCTATGCTGTGTCAAATACATGTAAAACAGACAATAAGACTCTTTACGTGTAATTCAAATCGTTTGCAGCGCTTACAAATTTACGTGATAATTTTAACTTAAATATAATGCTACATTCCCACCAGGCTCAGTGAAGAATGTTGTGACTAATGAATTCACAAAGAGGTGTAAAAAGATGAAGAGAAGGAGGCTCCAACAGGAAAGGAAATGGAAGAGAGCAGGAGGTTTCAACGTAAAGACTACTATACAGAAAAAGGAGAGGAAGCAGTGAAACGCGAAGAACAATTATATTACACATTTTTGGAATATCTTGCATAAATTACTTACCATTGTAGGCCTGTTGCTTCTTAAATATGAAAGAAGATCACCTGCTTCCATCAACTCAAGTAAAATGAAGTTAGGATTTTTATCAAAGCAGACGCCTATAAGCTGCAGTATGTGATCGTGCTTGAAATTGCTAAATAAGACAATTAAATGTATTCAAGAAATGGTATGTCACATTCTAGAAATTATTCTACAAACAAAATACGGGTCGAAAGCTTGTAAAACTACCATTTAAATGTGCAATTATAATTTTGAACTATAAATATTTGCTAAGAGATATAGAGATACGTTCCATTCAATACCTGAAAAAAAGAAAGCGATAAGAATGTTCAAACAACATTTGATTTATATTGCTCTGATTGTTATTCTTGAGATAGATTAATCAAAATTAATTCAGTTTCTTCAATGTAATTCCAGTATGTGACAAATGCGCTCTACATCACGGACAAACGCACTCGTACCATTGGTTAAGAACAACGCCGATGTATAGTGTGAATTGCAGCGTGTCAGACTGAGCTGAGATAAGACTCAGTGACATGTACCCAAACCCCCGAGACTAAAATTTTGTAAATGATAGATTTATAATCTAATGTTTTTACCTCTTTTCAATGTTCTGACTTTGTGTTTATATGAATGTCTAATTTAAAGCAACACATTTAATTATTTCAAAACAGCTAGCTCTTGTCATAAATTAAGTTTAAAATAATGCCACTTTTTAATAAATTAAAATTAAATTCTACTGAATAAATGTCGAATGGTTAATTTTCCACGTAGTTTAAATAAGGATAGATGGAAGCACAAGTCAGCTGCCTGTGAGTTATGTAAAAAGTCCTTGAACAGAGTAGGCGCGTGTGTTAGAAGCGTTCTAAGGGAGTCACAAGATTAAGACCTGGTGCACACCAGCCGATTCGTGTCGTTGAAGCTATAAAAATAACAATAGTAAACCCCATTCCCCCTGTGGAGCCATAAAGGGGCAACGTGGGTAACTATTGTTATATTTTACTGCTCAACGACACAAATCGGCTGGTGTGCACCGGGCCTAAGAGACGACTCCTGACAATTGAAGTTACTACACGTGTCTGCGAACGACAGAGAAACGTCTTAGGACGTTGGCTGCAACTTCGGTTGTATTGGCATGGCTATATCTTCTTTTTTGGTAAAGTTTAACCACTCTCTTTAACTTTAAAGCTTCAACTGTAAGTAGTTCATTTCTCTGTATAGATGTAAATAATGCTAATGTCTCTTAATAAAGATATTCAGTTTTCTAATTTGAAGTATTCCTTTTCGTCGTACATTCCCCTAGATGTTCTCAGCCAAAACAGCCATTTTCTCTAATTAGGAGCGGTCTAGGGGTACGATTCTTGTTTTGGGTGCGAGAGCTTGCTGGACAAATATCCTACAAGTGATGTCTTTACCCTGGATTATTTCACGCGACGAACACCCAGCCTTACATAAATATGAAATATTATAAGTTTTGTATAAAAGTTAAAATTTCAGCACTTTATAGAAGAGGTGCTTAATCATATTTTTTTCAAGTATTACAGCAGAGCTTAGGTAAAAAGCTTCAAATATAAAATATTTTAAAATATCTGCTTCTATGGATATCTCCCTCCCTCCCAGCTGGTTAAATTAGCCCCCAAATAACCCAGAGAGACTGATAAATAGTTTCCAAGAAAAACAACCTGTGCGCTAACGTTTAGAACTCGGTGTGAAAATGCACAGCTCACAATAACCTGTTCTGGGCTGAAGAACGTAATTGATAATTTACTTAGATTTTTGCAGAATAGAAAAATCATATAGAAAAGTCACTTGGTGAAAGGATAGGATTAGAAAATGTGTAATTATTATATGCAAGATAAATTAGCGGTAACAGAGAGAACAGTATTTGAAATTAATAATAAACACATAAAATCTGATTAGGGTTAAAATGAATGCCATCTTTTAAATAAAAACAATTACCTCATTAGTTTTGCTTCTTTAAGAAACTCTTGTTTTTCGTGTTCAGTGGCACCTTTCTTCAAAGTCTGTAAATAATAAATTCATTTCTAACCAATTGTAGTATGAATTCAACACTGAAATCAATGATTTCTATTCAGCTTCAGTACGTCGAACAAAAAATCAGTTAATGGAGTGTAATAAATGGCACAAATAATAATTATAATATTGATTTCACATTCTAGCTTCAGCATCTCGACATCTCACCAACTGTAGTCTAATCTGCAAGATTTATTGTAGCTGGCTTGGCTTCTGGTTAATTTCTTAAGAGCGGAATTAAATAGAAAGATTAATTCGACCATAGTTCAAGCTTGAACTGTACCTGCTTGTAGCGAAAAGTTTTACCATTTTTTTAGCATATTTATGCTTTAAAACTAAAATTGTAAGAATTCTGTCATTTAAATATGTTTTATATAGGAACGTATGGACGAAACTAACGAGTTGAGGCACAAACATAAGGAAGAGACATGACAGAAAACGTAAATCGTTTATTTAAATCATCATTTAAAAGTGCTTCTTTAGAACAATGGTTACAATAATTATTCAAAATCGGATCCATCAGCAGTAACACACTCTTGGGAATGCTGATGGCACACAATTTCAAAGATGACAGATACTTCTCGCACACTTGGGAAACTCGAGCAATATCGAGCAAAAGGTCCTGAATTGAGATCTTCTAAAAATATGCGCCTAGCTTGCATTACTGTTGGTTGAACCAATTTTTAGTAATTCTTGTAATAATAACTAGTTATTTGACCTGTCCTTGCGGACATGCAAATTTCGAGCCACTGACAACTGACAGTTCCGAAGAACGCCAGCAAATTCGATATTCGAGCACAAAATTTCGACACAATCGTATACTGCTTCATAAGATAAAGGCTAAAACAACCAACACCATTTCTCACAATTTCAAATTTCCTACACGCACTTTCAAACTTTCCTATACACAATTTCCTGATTAATAACTAAATAACATTAAAATAAAATAATAATAATAAGGAAAATAAAGAGAAAAAAAAAGAATACAAGAAGCCAAAAATTAAAACGGAACCATACAACACACTTCACACACTGCTTCATAAGATAAAGGCCAAAGAAACCTATACAGTTTCTTACCACAATTTCAAATTTTCCTACACAAGATTTCTTGATTAATAACTAAATAACATTAAATAAAATAAAAATACTAATAAAGAAAATAAGGAGAAAACAAAAAGAAATCAGGAAGCCACAAATTAAAACGGTAGCATACAGAAAATCAAAGATAAACAAACAACACAGTTGAGGCTACCATGCAGAACCCAGCCCCATGGCCCCGTGCCTGATGCCATTATGGCAACAGAGCGGCTACCATACAGGGACAAGTATTTACAATAAATAGTTAAAACACAGAGAAAAAAACCCCATATAATAGCAAATTAAAAATCAGCATAAACATTACTAAAAAGGAGCACTTTTAAACGATGCTATAAATTGAAAATTTACATTTCCTTCCATATGTGTTTCTTGTGCCTCAATGCGTCACTTTCGTATGAAAAATTTTTGGTGTAGTATACGGATGTTGTGAAACATCCCGTATTTTTGTTATTCAACAGACCAGCATTCATTAAATGCACTGCACAGCATTGAATATATAGATTCCTGTTTTTATGAATTTATCTCTAGCATTCTACATGAATGTTGGTTTAACAATTAGGAATGACCTGCTCCACGCAGACAATGGATCTTCAGAGGGATCGAGACATCAATTAGTGACTTTCCGATCCCGAAGAAGAGATCTACAGCAGAACACAGCGGCCTTTGAAATTAATAATGTAGATCAAACATAAATCTAGAATCATAAATTAAGTAAGTAAACTTACTTTGATAGCAACTTTTTGAGAACGTGGCGGTATGTCATCACTAATGGCTATTCCTTCAAAAACTTCGCCAAAAGCACCACTCCCGAGAAACTTAGTAACAACAATTTCGTCTTTTTTGTATTTCGGAAGAGCCAGTAATTCTTCATCGGTCGGTAGGTCACTAGTCAAAGAACCATTAAAGCATATTAACATACCAGATTAAATTAAAATTAATCACATGTTTAATATTGCAAATGTTAGGCAATAAAATAAAAATTACAAATAAACTAAAAGTAATATTTTGTAATTATAAAGAAGTTTAAATTATTATTTAAAGCTTTAAAAAACAGATAAGAACACTGCGAATCAAAAATTGACCACGCTTGCTTGCAAATATTGATTTATAAGAATATCCAAATTTTTATAGCCTTTGTGGTTCTTTTTGGAGCTTTTGTTTCTGTATACTTTTTATGAGACGCATAACTGAATTGAATATTCGAATTTTAAAGAGAATGTCGGGATGAGTAAGTGCAATTATGCAATCGAGAATCAACTACAATTTTATGGATTTCTGTTTCACTATTATAAATTGTACCAAAGTGTGCGTAACTTGCTATACATAATTGAAACAACTTTGAAAGCCTGCACAATAAAGAGTTTATAATGCAATAACCAATCTTTCAAAATTGCAGCATTAGAATTTTCTGTGTTTTTTTTTTATCTCAAAATATGTTTCTCGAAGTTAGCTCTCAATAGCATAACTGGTTCAAATATGAGTAAGTCGCTTTGCAGCACAAGTTGGAAGCCAAAAACACCCGGATTGGCCGTTTGGTAGATTAACTCGGATTTTTTTTAAAAAAACCCATAAGCAGTGGCATAGTAACGGGGTGGAGCAAGAGGTGAAAAGATGACGCAAGTCCCAGTCGTAGGGATCGCTTCGAAGTCAAAATTAGCACATTTATTTCACTTTATACTGCCAAATAAGAAGAGGGAGTGAAAAAAGCACTGTGCTACGGGTGTCATTTACCCTTGCTATGCCACTGCTCATAAGTAGAATCTTTATGAAGAACATCAAATAATTCATTTCAAATTCTAATCTGATGTTTTCTGTGAAAAAGAGCCAATTATACTCTTCTACTTTACACAAATAATCAGTTTCCTAATGCTACTTCTTGCGTTGAATATTTTTATTAATTAATATGACTTTCAAAAGATTCATTACTAGATAAGCGATTAATATTGCTTTGCCACATTCTTTTGACTCATGATTTGTTAAAAAGGTTTTTGTGCAGTTTCAAAATTATTTCCTTTAAATGGTTTTCATATCCTCCTTTCTATATATCCTTTAGCATAATTTCCTCCCACACAAATGTTTGGCGCACCATGGCCTTATTTGGCTCTTGCGCCAACCTTACTGGATATTGTGAATTTCTGTATGTTTCGTTTTTTAGATGCAAAATAATTTTTACTCAGTAATTTCATTTTTGTGATATCGCGCATTACTTTTCGAAGTATAAGTCTTAATTAAAAGACAGCACGTGTTTTAATCAGAGGTCTACAGAAGTTTAAAAACTTATCCATCAGAAACAAGCATGATTTGTCAGTAGAAAACTTAATGTAATGAACGCTTCCTTATTCATATACATAATAATTTATAATTAAAGTTGCATCATTTATGAAAAAGTTCAATTGCCTCTGCAAAGAAAATCGTAAAATGTTTAATGGTAAGTCAAACTGTATCATTTCAACGAAGCGTGTAGACAAAACTGGCAAATCTACTAAAAGTTACAATCAAATGCTCGCTTTTTAATTTTTGTTCTGTACCTATAACCTTATGGCTAAATAAGTATTCTGTTGTTAAAATTTTTATTCTTTTAATCCGCATACCATTGGTGTTGATTACTGTTTTCCTTTTATTGCCCCTTTTTTGTTTGATTGCATGCTCAGCAGTGGCGTAACGATCAGGGGGCAAGGGGGATATAGATGCCCCGGGTGCCAGTTTTAGGGGGAACCTCGGAGTCATAACATTACTGTATTTATGGCATTTTAAAAGCAAAACATAAGGGAAGGTAAAAATAATACCATACCCCTGGCTCCATTTATGCTTATTAAACTACTGATGACGACTGGGATTTAAAACCAGCGGGAGTGTTCTCCCCTAAACTTTCTCGTATACTTCCCCCAAAAGGTGCCGTTTCTACTTCCCCCGCGTGGCTAAAAAAATTCGAACCTACTGTTATCCAGAATCCAATGGCTATCAGAAGATTTTTCATTATAGTGATTGAAAAATATCTAGGCAAAGAATTCAAAGAGATGCGTACCGATTAAAACGCATCTGTCGCACACTGCTCTTGCCGTCTCAAGGACGAACTGACATAATCGCTCCTTTCGCGAGCACAGAAGTACGCATGCGTGTGGAGACAGCGGATTGGTTTCAATGGTAAATTATACAGACCGACAGACAGTCAACCCGTTGACGGATTTGGCCCAAAATTTTATACGGACCTACATTCACGACGATAAAACTGTGTACCAAATTTTATCCATCTAGCTATTCAAGTTTTTGAGTTATAGTGTTCACATGATTTCGGACATACAGACAGACAGACTTCCCGTTGACGGATTTTGCCCAAAATTTGATAGAAACCTACAAACTATGTGTAAAGACCACATACCAAATTTCATCCCCGTAGCTCTAATATTTTTCGAGTTATTGTGTTCACAGACAGACATAATTCCAAAATTGTGTTTTTCGGACTCAGGGAGGTCTAAAACGTGGAGATCCGTCAAAATCTCGAGTTCGAATTTTTTGACGATTACAATACTTTCTCTTTGTATACTTCGTATACGAGAAAGTAAAAAATGATACTTTACGAGCGCCACGTACTCTGACTACGGCACTGGCCATACTGACAAAGTATCAATGCATTTATGTCACATTTTAAAGTAAAATACGATGAGGTGGCGAAAAAATACCATCGCTTGGGCGCCGTTTACACAAGCTAACTCACTGATGATGACGGGGGAGGGGGCGAAAAAATCATATTATGACACGGGAACCACTTACCCTCGCTACGCCATTGATGCTCAATTATTGAAGTACTTCAGATTCGTAAGTACCAAGTGTATGAAAATATTCAAGCAGATGTGATTGCTTCATTATACAAGCTGTTTTTTTTTTCTTCTTTAACCCTTTATGTCCCAAATTAATTTACCAGCGAATTTGCAATTTTATCTTTGAACTATTAGATAAGTTATCAGGCAGAATAACCCCAGGAAAGAGAAAGAAAACTTTTTTAATTAATTAAAATAACTTAATTAATTAAATTAACAATTTTTTTTTAATTCCTGCCTTCAACTGCTATCTACTGCTTGCTGTTGGAACTAGCGTATTTCAGCGTATTTTTGCGAATTCCGCCAAGGAAAAAGGTCATAATACAAAGATATAAGCGTGATAAAAGTGGGACTTTAATGTCCCGTCAGGACATAAAGGGTTAAGAAAATTTCCTTTACTTTACTAAGAAATGTTTACGTAGTTTGATCTAAGGTTCAGCAGATACTATTTTCACTTACTGTAAATTATACAGTGCATTTGTCTGATGGATGAAGTTTGCATGCAATGGCAAATCCTGTAAAGTCGCAAGCTCTAAATCGGGTAACTCAGTAGATGGTGTCACTTCTTGAAGAATCGTCTTGCACTTTTCTCTCTTTAGATGAACTAGAATAAGAATTTAAAGAGTTTCATGTAATATGCATTCGTAACAATTGTTTGAAATACCTCTTTATATAGCAGTTATCTCAGGATTTCAGCTTAGATATATTTTTTAAATATCAAGATTTTTAGTAGTACTGTGAAAACTTGCCAAGTTAGAAAATTTTTAGCTCGATTTTTTTTCTCTGGTCCCTTTAATTTTCTGTAAAAGTTATATTAAAATATTTTCTATAATTCGAACTTATTTTGGTTAATTGGCAGTCAAAACTAAAAATTGTAAAAAAAAAATTTCTGAATTGTTTTATTTGATTAAATGCATCCTTATTATGTGTATTCAATGATCGTAACAGATTAATTTTTAAGTCATTTGAGGACTTGAATTATGTAAAATGTATTCAATCAGAAAAGATTTTCCTATTTTTTAAAAAAACCTTTGAACACTTAACAACTGAATTGTACTCTTTATTTTGTAGATTAAGTGAGCAATTGTTGCGTTGAAAGTGATACATACTAAAATTGAAATTACAATTAATCTAAAATTACAATAATTATAATTAATTAAAATTAGTTTATTAAAATTACTTATTTATTTACCTGAAATTATTATTTATAAGATTACTTGCATTTTAATTATAATTGCTTTATTTATTAAAACAATTTTCTGCTTATTAGTTAATTATACATTATTTATTAAAACTGTTAAGCACTGAAAATAAATTTTTAGTGCCATTGTTATTTTCAAAGCTGTCGTTTTCTCTTGCTGTATTTATTTTTATATCCAGGTTTGCTTAATTCGAAATTTTTAATAAATCGAATTTTTATTATGGCCTCGTCAGCATGGAGTTAGCCAAGTTTCACTGTATAATAAAATTAGTTTAGTTCATGATATGAAATGCGTGCTTGATAAAGAAATCTGATTTGTATAAGTATTTAAGGAATCAATAATTTAAGAAATATACATACTCATATAGACAGATATAACGAACACAATGAGGAAAACTGCTATCGCCACACATGAAGCTATAATTATGCCAAATGGATTTTCTGCTCGTTCAATGAGGGCTACGGAATATAAGAGCATTAGTCAGTATATAAAACAAGGAAATCATACAACTTAAAAATATAATAATAAATTGTCGTTCTAATTAAGTTATTATACACCTTCATTGCCAATAATAACTTTGAAATAATAGAAATCGAATTGTATGCATCTAACTATTTGTAAAATTACTTAAGGTCAGTGATATAAGTTGTGATTTCAAAACTAATTAAAGGTAACTGACTATAAAAATAATTTTGAGATGTGTGAACTTGAAGGCTTAAAATCAACAGGGGGATTTATCTAACAAGAAATTTTATATAAGCTACAATTCGCATTATTTTTTCATGAAAAGAATTGATTCGAATGCTAAGCGTGAATAATGTATGAACATGAAATTACTTAACAAATTTTGATGTGAAATGTGTTATATTCAGAAGGAATTCACAATTAGCAGACTATCAAATATACTTCATTGCTGAGTTTTTTCAGTTTTAGAAATAATACTAGTTTCCAACCGCTCTTATGACAAACAGATGGAGAAATAAATGTTAATTTACAGAATTTTTCATATGAATCCCATTAAATATAATAGAGTCACCGTTAATATTGCTGTCTACAAACAAAATTTGCTGTCTACAAACACTGAGTTATGATAGGATTTTATTTCTTTACTGAGTCATTTTGTTCCTCGCATTTAACTGATTATGGTATGTTCAGTTAACTTGGTGTAACTAAAACCCTATCCAAGCAGCACGAGATACTGAACAATATTACGAAAATTATCATTATCGTAAATATAATTTACAATTTTATTTGCGCTAGTAGAGATACTGTGCAGATTAAGGTAAACCTACCAACAAATTTTAATTCAACCTAACTCCAATGCACAGTAAAGGAAGATATAAACGAAAGTAGAATTTATTTGTGCTTTCTCCGACAGTAAATTAATATTCTACGCTTTTTGGGAAAGGACTACTAACTTATATAAATAAAGGCTTAGTATTAATATTTTCTTACCTCCAAATTCTGGTAGAAAGGGATCAGAATAGCTGTAAGGACTTGCACCATATTCATTGACCGCCCTTACTCGAAATTCATAATTAATGTTCACAGAAAAATTATTCACAATGGAAGTTGTTACTGAAATATTAGTGAAATGTTTCCATGCGCTTTCTAAGTCGGACCTAATGTCAACTTCGTAAGCGATATCTGAAAAACCATAATTAACTGCAGGATCCCAGTACAACTTAAACACGTCTTTAACCACACGTTTCACTTCTGGTTTTCCTGGAGGACTTGGTATATCTCCAGATGTTGCAAACTCAAGGTTGTAGTTTTGTGGCCAGACAAATTTCAGACCTTTTTCTTTATAAGTTAAAATAAGTCTGAAATTATATTTTGTTTTTGGAATTAAGTTTTTGATTGAAAATATGTGTCGTGTAGATGGTTCAGTTGCAGTTATTTCAGAGATTTTCCATTCCACACCTTCACCCTGAAAAGAAATAAAATTATCGTCAAACAAGATTATAGAAATAAAAAAAATATTTATAAAGCTGCAAGATAAAACATTTCATTTTTATAAGAAAAATATAGAAAATTTCTATTAAGTAACTTGTGTAGGTTGAACTTAATGCGAGAAACAATCTTTCTCGTTCTACACTAAAAAAAAACGAAACTATTCGCCATTTGTACAAAATTCAGATTTAGAGACATGGAATGAACTTGTTCTATTTACAAACCTTCAATAAATGAGTTTCATTGCAGAAATACGCTAGTGAAATAAAAACTAACGTGTACAGTTAATTTCCAATAATATGTAATGAATATGCAATTAGATTTATCCCTTAAATTATTTCTCATTTATTCTTTTAAACACCAGTGTTGATGCATATAAAAATCCAGAAGTAAAATAAGTTGAAAAGTTAAGCAAAATTCTTGAAGACAATATTAAATTAATATTAAATGGAAGTGTATAAATGAATTATTGCCTAAGCGTATATCCTTTATATAACCTGTTTTCCATAATAATATCAAATTATACGACTTGAAATAAAGAAATTATTTCGAAAGAGCAAGTTAAAGGATTGGATCAATAAAATTCCGATTCTTTCGCGGTTTTAAACAAATCCACTTTCTCTGATAAATGAACACGTACTGAGTCGAGTTTATGATACTTGAGTATTCATGGGCGTATTCCGGGCGTCTGAAAATATTTCTGTACTAATAAAGCAGATAAATCTCACAAAATTCATTTGTTAAGTTGTATTTATTGTATCGTCTGTCTATTTTACATGAAAAGTTTTTATTTACCGTCAGTTTTCACCAACTGGAATAAAATGAATTAAAAAGCAGTTCATTTACTATTTGTTTAAAAAATGAATACCTCTGCTTCCGAGTACTCTAGAAGATGGTTTGAGATGCTGTTATCTGACGGAGAAATCCAAGACAGTCTCATAGAAGTTGAAGAAGCTTCAACCAGAGTAATGTTACTCGGCAATTCAAAAGCTGTTACTATAATTTCCTCACTGTCGTTATGCATTTCGCAGTTAGCTGAATAAGCCCGTACCTGTAAAAAAGAAAAATCAAAGATTTACTTTATTACATTATATTTAATAACAAGAAGAAACATCGTTTCAAACTGAAAATTCATGAAATGAACAATGGAGACAATAATGTTCATGTGATACATATCCAATACATTGGGCTAATTAAATTTTAGAATCCATTACACATTTGAAAGGAGGAAAGGCACAAAAAACGCGCAGTTAGATATTAGAGAGCATGCGCAGTTACTTCAGTCAGTCATGTGAATGTTAAGTTCCTTTGAAAATTACGAATTTTGAAAGAATATAAGCATATTTATGCTCTAACGATAACTTTATAGAATTAAAAAAACTAGTTGATTTTGATCGGTGCAGTATTTGTTTACTGGAGTTCACTTCAAACTGAACAATTTCAAAAAATTATAAAATCTAATATTTGCTTTTAAGCTGATTACACTTTAACCGGTTGCGTCGATGCATATCATCTGAACTTAAAACATGGAGTGGAAAATTCCTCTAAATTTATGAGAGTCATATTATTATAACTCAGCCGGAAATAAAACAAAACCTTTCAATATCTAAAAAGAATAAGGCAATTAACTTTACACAGGTAAAAAAATTTTAAAAAAAGGAAACAGATATAAATACCGTGTCAAGCTGTTTTTGCTATGTGTTCAATCAGAAAACTGAGTCACCCCACTCTTCCGTAGCATCCGGGTAAAACTGAATGATAGCCGCTGCAAAAGCTCGAGTACTGAGGCCGGAGTTCTAGTAGCCATCACCGGCCACGGCCCGACCCCTCCAGTAGGAGGAACGGCTATCACTGGTGGAGGGACCCAAGCCCCACCATTACTATACACAACAGGGAAGCGAGAGCCCGCTTACTTATCCGACGGCCTCTCATATCCGTGTACTCGCGGTGAAACCCGGTGGGAGTTACTATGTGTTCAAATAAAAGTTATTATATATCCATTAGGAACAAATTTAAAATCTGTACAAGTAAAGAAATACTAGAAATATAATTACGCATTGTCCAACCTTAATGCATCATGATGCCCTAATTAATAATTTGTGACAGTTCAGCATTTCAAATGGCTTAGCACATTACATTAAGAAATGCTGGAACATATTATATGCCATGATTCTCAAAGTGAAGTTAGGTTTTATTCACACAGTTTCCTTCGAAATGAGAAATACTTTTTCAATGCACTATGTCGCTTAAAAGTTTGAAAGAATGCAAATAAAATATTTATAATCCTTGTGTATTGTCTTATTTTATTTTCCATCTTGTACATGAGTTATCGTGTTCAGATATAAACACTCTTCTTCTCTATCAGTAGAATGTTGAACTTACAAACTCAAAATTTATGAGCTTGAAATACCAACTTACTGTTACGTAATGATCTTTCCCAGATTCCGTGGTTGTTATGCTTGCCGATAGATCTGTGCTTGATTCTTTGCCACACTCAAAGTAAATGTGCGTGTGTGTGGGTGATAGGAGAGAGAATTCCCTTGTTGAATTTTTTACTTTCAAGAGAATTTCATAGAAAATTGGTGATCCATTTGGAATAAACGGAGGTTCCCAAAACACATCTATTCTATACGGGGTTACTGCTTTTCCAGAGACGTTAACAGGCTGAGAAGGCACTCCAACATCTGTTTCATAAATAGCTTCAGGACCAGGCGCTGACATGCCCTTACTGTAATAATTTTCAACAGAAATGCGAATCGAATAATTTGTGAACGGCTTGAGACCATCAAGGATAACTGTATCATTATAAGTTTTCTGAAAGAAATAGGAAAAATTTCGATATAATTTTATAAATACAAATAGTTAAGTTATAAAAGTTGAAATAAAATTCATGTCATCAGATTATTAAAAATCGGGCTTTTAAAATTGTATCTGTAACATCAAAAGTTCATGCCTAATACAAACAATATGCATAATTTTTAATGTTGAAATTGTTTATTTTAAAAATGCAGTACTAAAATGAGGATTTAAGGGTAGATTTAATGAATATGGAAAGTTTGAAAATCTGAACAAGGTGTAAAACATTTAAATGATGAGTATTTTAGTGTTAATGATTTCAATTATAGCAAAAATGGTTAAAATTTAGGAAATTAACAAATTTTTAAAATTCACATGATTTGTGAATTAACTATCAACACCAATGAGACAATACTTTATCATTTAAAGTAGTGACCTACGCATCAAATCTCGGCATCAAATTATTAAAAATTCAAACAAGATTTAGAAATAAAAGCGATCAGAACATTTAATTTAAAATGCAATTCAAACCTGAGACATTTATTACTGCCATTACATTACAAACTGCATTTAAAATGAAAATAATTTTTTAAGGCATACAACTTGGAATCTCAAAATAATTTTTTTTCTCTCAGTTATGGTACCAGTTGGTGCCACTCGTAAGGAATCAAAATTTATTTAATTCAATGTATTAACTGATAATTAAGTTTTGATAACATAAAAATAGTGTATTTTCATCAAGAACACGCAAGTGTACCAAATTTCAAAACTGCAGCACAAAAGGAAGTCAGTGAAAAACTTATTACAAAATTCCATCTTTACAAACATGAACACAAATCAAATGAAATGAAAATATGTAAAAATAAATTAAATATTAACTACCCAAATAGTGCCAGATTCTCTACAATAGTGTTACAATATTTATTTATTGTGGAGTGTAACGAATATTGAACAAAATTGTTAAAATACTAGACTATGTCTTTGTGCTTCTAAGGCAATCCTTTTTCTTAACCCAATACCTCTTTTCTCCCAATAAATAAGTGTGCAATAAGAAAAAAAAAAATGGATAACAATTTACTCACTTTGCTTTTGCACGTGTTTTTTCCAACTTCCATAAAGCATGAATGTGTAGCTTCATCATTTAAAGGATCATAATACACAGTGTAAAGTAGTGAAGGAGATGATATTCGGTTGCAAAAGTTAGGCCGATTCACATGAGGTAAATAAAGTGCTAGACTATTGTGAGATCTTTTTATTAAGCGAGCCTTTTCTGTATAAGATTCTGATATAAGACAGGAAGCATCTATAAATTAAAAAAAATAATAAATGTACTAATTATATCAACAGGGAAATCATCTTTTATTTAATTAATTGTTTTCTCTAATAAAATTTTTACAACTACTAATATACAGGATCATCTCGAATTCATGATACAAACTTTTAGGGTTGATACAGGACACTATAACAATCATTTATTGTATAGGAATGTATGGGCGCAAGTGACGAGGTGAGGCATTGTCAACGACTTTTTGATTGGCCCATGCCTACTACCGAAGCGACTCAATGGCCAATGTTATCTTATTTTTCTGGAACAGGTTTTACCAGAACTGCTGCAAGATGTTCCGATCGGCATTCGTAACCGAATATGGTTTCAGCACGATGGGGCTCCATGGATTGGCGGTGTGTACCAGTCCCTTGGCCACCCCGATGTCCCGATTTATCGAACCTCGATTACTTTTTATGGGGACATCTGAAGAGTCTTGTTTATGAGACTCCAGTTGACTCAGATGAGGATCTCGTTGCTCGAATACCCTGTATTACATGTTGAAAAATAAACTTTCGAAATTTCATATATTTTCCACTTCGAGCTCTTTTTCATTGTTTTATTGAATAATATTAGAGAGAGTGCTTAGAGTTTTGTTTGTTATCTTCTGTTAACAAAGGATGACAAATTCAATATTTCTTTTCGAAAACAATGTATAGTTTTTGTGAAGAATCTTTTCAGAATAATCAAAAATTAAATATTAACAAAAAGAAAAATTCTATCTTGTGATAAAGAAAAGTCTAGAAAATTCCTTTTGGCTATTTTTTTATTAATATTCATTATGACTTTCGATACTACGACGTTTTGAGGTGCCGCAAAGGGTCTAAATATTTGAAAATTTCGAAAAATTGAGGAAATTTCAAAATTTGGTTTTGTATACATATTTTTAAAATTTTGCACACATCTACTGGGAAATAATGCAATTAACAATAGAAAAATCTCATTAGATTGAAAGAAAAACATTCAACTCAAAATATGTTATACAATGAAAAATAGTTTTCTAATATTATCTCTACTCCCTTTTCTTGCTTTTAGAAGTCGGAGTAAACCAAGCTCTCTTATATGTTTGCGCTCATCACATAACATCGACAAAAGAATGCTTTCCGCAGCAGCAAAGTATCGGTTTCTTTGAATCACTGGAACTATTATTTCTTTAAGGTCAGTAGTTAGATAGCGTGAATAAGAAATAAGCTTATAGAGATGTTTAGAACCATTCGTGCATGAAGGCTTCTTCTTAATATTAAACCACACAGGCGCATAGACTTTTACAACATACTTTGCCAAAATTTGAAGATTGTTAGTGGGATAATCAGTTGCCACATACAATCGAAGTATTCAATTTGCTAATGTAAGCTATCTGGAGTTAGCAAGTTTTCCAGGATTTTTCAAAGATAAATCTAACGAGCATTTTCCGCTAGATACAGCAATACACATTTCCATTAAGTACTTCTGATCTGTACTTAAATCACTTATATTTTTTAATGAGGGAAGGTTGTTTTCAATTGGTAGAAAAGATACCACAGGAATCTCATGACATTTTCCAGTTGCTTACCTAGTTTCCCTCGAAATTCATTGGGACCTTTAGTTTCCCCGTCTAAAGTGCAAAAAAAGTGGCGTAAAGGTAGTTCGTTGCCATGGGATAAGCAAACTAACCGCTGCAGTGATCTTCCTATTTTGTTTCCCAACAGCGAAATCACGCCATTATAGATTCAAGTATTTGCAACGGTTCCATCACATCCAATCGCGGTAAAATCGAAAAATTGTTTGCTATCTCGTAAAAACTCAATTATTCTCTCTACAATGTCTTTTCCAGTACCAGATATTGGTGTTACATGGCCTAAAAACTTTGAGTTTGGTTCTTCGATTAGCGAAATGCACTCTTCGGTAGTA
This sequence comes from Araneus ventricosus, assembly GCA_013235015.1. Taxonomy (NCBI): domain Eukaryota; kingdom Metazoa; phylum Arthropoda; class Arachnida; order Araneae; family Araneidae; genus Araneus; species Araneus ventricosus. The sequence goes on along the minus strand of BGPR01000020.1, from coordinate 2,589,845 downwards.
ACCATTTTGTAAAACTTTGTTCCCTTCCTTTTTTTGAATAATTGTATTGTTTTTTCTTCCATCGAAAAACAATCCTCTATTTTCGGTTATCAGACCCTGACTGTCTTCAATGCATTTTTTCCCGGTTCTTTGATCTTTCTTGTCTAATTTTCATCCGGTCGATTACTTTACTTTTGTCATCACTATTTATTAAACCGAAGTCCTACAAAGTAGCACTTGCTATTGCTGCAGCAGCTCTATCGGATATTCCTGTGCAACAGACGGCATACTGAGGCAACTGACGGCAGCATAAAAACCAATCCCACTATAGGCGCCTATGGGAATGGCTTTTACCACGTCAAGTTGATCATTATGCCCGGTAGGGTTTCCGTGTTTACTTTGATTGGCGCGAAACTGAGTATTTTTTCACCATGTTTTGAAAATCATCCATCTTTAAGTTGAAATCTAGAAGTTGGTACACACTCTTAAAACGCTGCCAAATCGCCAAAGCAAGACGTTGACCGCTGCATATTATTGGAGCCAAGTCGCCAAAGCCATATACAAGGATTACCTGCATTAGTTTTGGCGACTTGGCGCCATTTTAAGAGTGTGTACCAACTTCTAGATTTCAACCCATCTTTATTTAAAATTAACAACTAATAACAAATTATTTTCAACTTTAATTCTTGCTCATATTAAGCTCATTGGCAAGTATTTATGTTTTTGAATATTTTTCTAACTTATGCGTATTAGATTATTTACTTTAGCAATGAATTATACACTATATACCTATTTCATATTTAGTTTTAAAAATGCATTCATATTCAATGACACTCAAGAAGGAATTCATTCTACTTTGAGACGCACACACACACACACACACACACACACAAAACCTGCAAAGTAAAAATGTTTTCATCCTTATAACAGATAGCATCTCTCGGTCGTCGAAATAGAAAAATTTTACAAAGCATTTCTCGCCAAAAAAAGGGAAATATCGCCAAAGGGGCCGTCCATAAATGATGTCACGCTTGGAGGGGGTTCGTGAAATTGTGACAAGGGGGAGGGAGGGGGTAACAAGAAGTGTGACATCACACATTTTGGTTCAAATAAAAACATTTAAAATCAGTAGATTAAATTTTTAAGTTATTTTCAAATTAACAGAATTTGAGGGTATTTTTTTAATCGGGGCTAAAACAACTTTCATGTGAATCTTTTTTCACTTATATTCCTTTCTTTTCGAAAAAGGCATTCAGGGTAGGTTCTGAGAATATGGTAGCAGCAGAAATTCTTCGCCATTAGAAGAAAACCTCCTCCTGTCACACCCTTGAAATGTCCAACAAAAGATACGTCGCCCCACCTGGGTGAGTGGTAGAACTGGCAGTGGCACAAACAGGTTGATCTTATTGAGGCATTTTTTTTTAATTCAACCTGTTTAGGAGTATTTTGAGTTCATAAAGTAAAGATAAGATTTATAGCAAAATATATCAAATTCAAATTCCAAAATATTACTGTTTTCAATTGCTCTTTTATATTAATATTTTATTACTATTGTATATTAATTAGGTTTTTTGTTGTAAACCTTAAATCTTATTTCATACAAAATAAGTACACATATAATTATTATTATTATGCTCACAAATGTCATTAAAACACATAGTTGAAGTTTAAAAATAAAATTGGAAATATGATCTATAACGTAGTGCTTGGTTTCTAAACTGCAAGTGTATGTTTATGTAATATAGCATGACATGTGACAAGGGGGGGAGGGGGTACGGTGAAGTGTGACGCTTTGTGACAAAGAGGGGAGGGGGTCAAAAATATTGCAAAAAAGTGTGACATGATTTATGGACGGCCCCTACTTTAAGTCACACTCACACACACACACACACACACAAAAAAAAACCTGCAAAGTAAAAATGTTTACATCCTTATAACAGATAGCGTTTCTCGCCAAAAAAGGGAAATATCGCCAGATATTGGCATCGAAAACACTCCCCATAGGCGCCTATAGTGGGATTGGTTTTTATGCCTGACGGCAGTCTAATACGCATTTGAACTATTTTATTGGTGTCTTCTTGTAAAGCTGAAGGACCTGCTAAACTTGGCAGAAAGGTCTCTTGTTCTTCAACACAAACCGTGAGCTTTTCTGTTACTTTGTCTTCTTCAGAATTGTCATCACTATCAACAAGCTTTGATGTAATTGTGGTAATTTGTGAATTTTCTTGAACAAATTTTAATTTCTCTGCATTTCTTTACCTTTTCTTGCATCTTTCAACAACAAAGCGTTTGTGAAAACTCTGCCAACATTACTCATAACCATTTTTCTGGAGGATCGTTAATATTTTAAAAATTCCTTCTCTAAGAAAGGGACTTTTCTTTCCTTCTGACAAAGACATCATTGAAAATTGAAACATTTGCAGGCAGTAATATCAAATAAACGTTTAGCATCTTCTTTAAATGTAACAATGTTTGAGATATGTTTTTCTGATCCTTTTCTATTTTTGGATCTCAGAAAATTTCTATACTTGGTATGATTAGCTTTAAACATAAATGCAATTCGCTTATTAGAAACTGCAGGAATAGAAGCTCTTAACCAAATATTTTCAATTTTCTGAGATAAAATATCAGGTATTTCACTTACAGTTGGCTCCTTCGATGAAGTATATGGTTTGAGGTTATGTCTTATAAGAAAATAACACTTCATTACGTCTTTGTACGTGTGCAACATTACTTCACTTAAATTATTAAAGCTTCCGAAAATAGGAGATTCAACCATTTGCCTAGTCTTAAATTGTTTCGACAGGGCCATTTTGTTACACAAAATTAATAACAAGGATAAATGAACTCTCAAAATCTGCTCTATCGTTTAAATAGGCTCTGAACTCATACAGGAAACTGACGCCTATCGAGAAATGAAAGTTGCTTCTCTACCACTACTCAACTTTTCCTCCCTCCCAATGCTTCTACACTACATTCCACATGACTTTATGATGTTCGTATATGACTCTTCCTTGTCTAGACATGAAAATGCATATTTTATTTGTAATATGTATATTTTATCAAGCCTTTGCTGTCAGTTAAAAATATAACAGAGGAATAATTCCAGATCAGAAAACAGTATTTTTTTTTCCTTTTTTAGTCGATTTCTTTACACATTTTTGCCTTATAATTAATGTTTTATATCCTCAATATAAATTTAAAACCCACCGAAAAACGTTTGTTCTATTAATAAAAAGGCATTAAAAGAACAAACTTTTTGATTTGGACATTTATAGTACAAGTAAGAAATTAGAAAAAAAGTTGAAATATAGCAAAATATTTCAAATTCATAAAACTTTATTGCACTTGCGTCACCTCAAGATATGCTCTGATTGTCATGAAATTTAATTTTTGTGTTTTTGATATCAAAAGGCAACTTTTGCGCACTATTACAAATTAAAAAGAGAAAAAAAGTTCTCTCGTTCCACCCTACTGTGCCTTGTGAAATTAAATCTAGGTTCATAACATATCATATCTTCTTTTAATCACGATTTAAGTTACATTAACCTTATGAAGCAAGCTAGCTCCTTGAAAAAAATTATTACATTAACATTAGATAACACAGATTACCAATTAATCATTAACAAAGTTTTAATCACGGGGGTTTGAGTAGATGTTCACTGAGTAGAGTCTCAGTTTAAACTCACTTCTCACATTTCATTCACACGGTAACGTTCTTCTCACAGATGGTGCGCATGTGCTTCTCCTTTGTGTACATTTGTTTCACCTTTGCAATCTTCATTATAGAGATATCTTTCAAAAATATTCCAGGATTGAATTCCTTTGGTAATTTTCAGAATTTTTTTATTGAAACTGATTATCAGACCTACCTGGAAATGGTTGCAGATAATGACCAATTGCTCGAATGCTTCTTATTCCTCGGACTTCTTCGGCAACTAATGGCTGTGTGTCAGATACACCAGAGAATTTCTTTGTCTTCGATATACTGAATACCTTACCTACTTTTCTGTTCGACCAATATAAATTTTGCTTGTCAACTGTGATTGATGTTGGCGGAAGACCTAGAAATAAATCACTCAAGTTAAAATCATTGCTTTACACTGAACATTCAAGATAATTTCAGTGGTTAAAAAAATGTAACAATGAGACTGTATCTCAGAAAAATGCTTACCACTATTCTTATTCTGAGTTGCATTTATCACCAAATGGCAGATGCAACCAGAAATGTCAGAAGACAAGATGTGGCCATGCACTCCATCAACATACAATACTTTGAGCTCTGATGTGTTAGTATTATCAATTGCAAATGCTTCTCCAACGGTTGTTACAGTAGAACTACAGTTGCAAGAGTTTTTAGCTGGTTTTGTTCTCTCTCTTTTAACCTTCACTTTATTATTATAATTGTTTTCATACTCTACGACTTGGAAGAAAGGTCGAATATTTGATCCACTAAGATCAGAGATCATTAAATTCGAATTATTTTTAACAGATAATGTATAGATTAAGGATCCTGAGAAGGGTTCTACTTCTAAACTATTTATGATTGATGAGCTATTAAAAATTTTCTTTGGGTGGTTGTTCACACTCAGATCAACAGAGAACACAGTACTGTGGGCTTCTTTCTTATCGACTTCAGTATAATAAAGTTTTCTTCCTATCCAGTCAACGGTCAAACCAGTCAAAGAAGTCCCTTCAGAATATGTCAGATGTTTTATCTAAAACAGAAAGCAAAGTTTCAATATTTAGTGTCAATTTTAAAGAGTAAAAGAAATCAAAAGAATTTATCTAACAGTGAAATACAAATATTTTTATTTAACTAACAGAACTACTAACAGCGTATTTTTACTTAACTGTTTTCTACAAAATTAAGCAAATATTCTTTTCGTAGACGTACGAGATGAACATCAAATCTAAAGTAATAGTTCATTTTTTATAAAAAAAATATGCGTTAAATGCTATTTATCTTTATTGCTTTTATTAATTAATATATAAACATACATTTTCATTAACTTTTATGAATAATGTGGTGAAATATTTTACATCAAAAAGTTTGGAAAATAATCTTTCTTATACGTTTAAATAATCAAAAAACAAAGTGAATAACATTAAATAAATATTTTTCATTACATTTCTTTGTTTCTCTTGCAGAGCATTTGAAACATATTGCAGTAAAATGGTGGAAGCAGATTCATTTTTATAAAAAAATCAACAAATAATATTCTTTACAGTACCATTAAAATGACAAGTTGTATTTTTTTTGAAGGCATGCACAATCGTATTGTCAGTTGAACTGTGTGATAAAATGAAAACATTAAATATTGTTTCAATGAGATATAGAAAACTTTAACACGATTGAGAAGGTAATAAAAAATAATTTTCTTTACCATACAGATTAACGGGAAATTTAAAGTGCGTTAATTTCTTAATTCTAGTATTTGGTTCGTCAAGAAAGTACGTTTCCCGAGGGCCGTAAAGAGACACAAAACATAATTACCTGGAAACATTTATTGAAATAGATATTCATATCGCGAGACCAATTTCTGTAACCGGTGGCGAAGAAATCCGCCGCCAGAGGGCGGAGTATCGCCACTGGGGAAATGCTGCCCACCCAGGAACCTTTTCAGGTGCTGGAATAGATGGTAGTCGCTGGGAGGAAAATCGGGACTATAGGTCGGATGGTCAAACATCTCTCAGCAGAACTGCTAAAGCAGTTATTGTGTGCGCAGCACCGCATGATCATCAGCGTTGTCGTGGAGCAATACAATGTCAGCACGAAGCATCCCACGCCTCCTGTTCTGAATGACCCGTCGCAAGCTCTCTAGTGTGGTACAGTAACGGTAAGCGTTCACCGTTGCGCCCATGGGTAATTAGTCGATGCGCACACACTGACTTCCCTCTCTGGCGGCGGATTTCTTCGATACCGGTTACAGAAATCAGTCTCACGGTATGATATGTGTTTCAATTCCCGTGGTCCTTATGTTGAGAGGTAGCTGAAAGAGTGCTGCATCTGTTTCAATAAATGTTTACACATAATTATGTTTTTGTCTCTTTTCGACCTTCGGGAAACTTACTTTCTGGACGAATCAAATAAATCAAACCTGAATACGCTGTCAACTGTTATAGGGTTATTTATCAAAACAAAGGAATTACTATTACATTAAAGATTCCAGTACTTACCAAAGATGCGTTTGTTCCATCTATAGACGAAGCCATTAATGAGCCCTCTTCCTCCAAATAAAAAATCCTTTTTTCTTGAGCAAGGTACGCGATAGCTGCAGGATGAGTTGTCTTTCCAAATAGGAGTTTTTCTTCATGAAAATCGATATCAGCAACCTTAACGCTATCAGAATTAGCTAATAAAAGTTGAGGAACTGGCTTTTCAACTGAAGTTTCTGCTTCAACGCTATCACTAGGAGGTCCCATTCCAGCTGATGTACTTGCAGATACCTAATGAGGAAAGCATAGTTAAAATTCTTAAATTATTCGTTAATATTAGCTAATAAATACAAATTGCCAGACAATGGCTTATCATGAGAGAAACAAACCTTATTAGTTATAAATTTCAAAAGGTAATCATTGAGATGTTCAAATGGTAATCGTTTTCCCTTCAAGGGTTTTAATAGCATTTGCTGTTTTATTAAGTCTTCTGCAGAGATACGCCGTTTCAAATCCCCCAAAGTGTGGGTGTTCCTTGCCTGGACGCAATCAATTTAATGAATCCCCAAACAAATAAGTCCAACGGCGGTATTTACGAAGTTCTGGTAGGCCACGGAGTGGCATCAAAATGCTAAATTGAAATCAGCAATATGGTGAAATCAGCAAAGAGACCCAAAGCTGAGCTCTTGAAGCAACCCTTCATCGATAGCTTAACACTTTCGTTATTAATCATGTGTGGTTCTATCAATATAAATCATCACTTTTTGATATCTTTAGCCGGACATCCTGCATTTTATTAAGGTACATATTCTTATTCTTTGATTTTATTTATCGCCATATTTAAAATGGTTTTCGTCAGTTAAGCAACGAGCATTTCTGCTAGAGATATTTCTCAAAGGCTTAAAATAAATTCATCCAAAAAATAAGTACATTTTACTTTTTAATAGCTCAGTATTTTAGTAATCAATGTCAGATGTTTGAATTTCCTGCATTTTAACTGAATTAAATGAGCAGCAGCTCAAACCTGTTCAATCTAGCTGACAAAGCTACTCTCAAGGCACATAATTTTTTGCGTCCATGTCCTAGTTAATTCTAGAGTAAAGGTCTGAAAATGTAATTCAAATTTTGTTTGGTTTCTTATTAGTACCGATGATTTACTTTATCTAAATAACTGGTTAATAACAAAAGAATAAATTTAATGGTAAAACACAACGGTGTATTGAGCAAACAGTACGGACGACTGTCGCTCTGTCTAATATTCACTGAGCAAAAGAAAACTTGTGTTACAAATATAACAATTTTGTAATGCGAACCTGAAGCTATTCGAAAAGCTAAGGCACAAAGATACGTCACCTCTGCAGCAAATGGACCAATATTATATCTTCAGCAAATAATACTTTTTTTGCGATTTGCAAGTTTAGACACACTATGAAGAAAATACTTTTAAAAATTAATCTCCTCCTAAAGCAACATCAGATAAAGATTCTAAAAAAGGTGTTTCACTTCAACACAGAAAAAACTAACATGCTTGACTAAAACTTACTTCAAAGCTATAAGTAGTATTTGGAATTATATTTTCCTTCTGATACTCTAATAATTTTCCATCAACTATATCATCACAGACGGGTACTTTTGTTTCGTTAACTATCATCCAGCATTTTACATGATAATATATGATGATTCCGTTTGTTTTTGCTGGAGGAGACCATCTGAAATCGGCAACGATATCGTGATTTGGATTCAGTGGAGATGATTTATACGTTATAAAAATTCTTGGGTGCTGAGGACTTGACGGAACTGAAAAAAATAACAAAATTTATTATAAAATAAACACAAAAATCATGATGAAGCAAAGTTTTAGACTGATTTATACTTTGCAATTTTATGTTTAGAATATCTTGCGCCTCTGAATGTCGAGGTAACTACACATTTATAGATCTCAATTACATTTTCCTAAGCATACAGAATTATATTATTTAAGAGGGAATAATAGCAACGCACTTTATTGAGTATTAGTACGAGGTTTAAAACCAATTCTTTTAAAAATATTTGTTTGAGTAACAGATATTATCCGAGTCAACCTCGTACCCTCAAATGCATATTATTCACAAAAGGTTACAAAATAGTTTTTTTGGTCCCATTTATTTATTTATTATTGGACATGAGATACTCCTCGTGAATCACAAATGTACAACAAGAGGCTTACAGAAGTAAATATACCAAACAATTTAACCCATGTACGAAAGAATTTTGTCCCATTAAACGTCCATTTTTTTAATCATCCATTTTTTTTCTTCAAAACAAATAATCTAAAATATTACTAAGTACTTATATTATGTGCCTCGCTTAGTATCTTCTATACATTCTAAAAACTAGCAATAATAATCATAATATATCCTAAGCATTATTTTACATAATGGGCCGGGGTAGCGTTAGAATTCGCACAACGGGGGGGGGGCACAATCTGCTGTACAAGAGGAGGGGCGTAATGATGATCCTTTCAATTTTTCTCCAGATCTTTACTAGTTGAATTGCCCGTTGCGTGAAAGGGGTACAAAAATTTGCTCCTACGGGGGGCAGCACCCACAACAGGGGACTTTGGCCCCCACTGGCGTCACCCCTTATAATAGGTTAAGTAAAAAATTATATATTGTTGGAAAAAAGTTTTAAGTCTTCACAAAAATTAAACTACAATGAAATTAAAATCCTTACAATAATTATCATATTGTGAGGATTTTAATTAAAGGTTTCTCATTAAATATTTTGGTTAATTCTAAGTCAAATATAGAAACTGTAAAAATTATGTTTTTATTTCTGAATTGTTTTTTGTATAATTGTACAATGTAGTCAAGGAAGCAGTAAATTTTTCATAACTTTTTTTAAAAAATAGTGTTTGAATATGTTAGCTATGAATAATTGCACTGCTTATTTTGAAGTTTTATTATACAATTGTTGCATTCAAAGTGAAGAATACTACGTTAATTAAAATTTATTTATTTATTAAAATTATTACTTTGAAATTATTAAAAATCTTTGATAATAACTATTATCCCTTTATTTATTAAGATTACTTTGTGTATTTATTAATTATGTATTATTTATTAAAAACGTTAAATATTAGCTCAAAGATTATCTTTTTCTCTAACTGCACTCATTTTTAAATTCAGTTTTTCTTTATTCGAATTATGGATAAATCAAATTTTTATTGCGGATCTGCCAACTTCCAATTAGCCATGTTCCTCTGTATTTTATATTGAAACAGGTAAAAACACCCCAACTTGATAATTTTGTAAACTAAATTTTTGATTAAACACAAATTTTAAGAATTTTGTGAACATTAAATCAAATAAAGAAGAATTTAATAATTAAATTAATTTTATTAATTAATTAGTAATTATTAAATTTACTTACTGGAAGGTGGTGAGTGAAGGGAAACGAGAGTCTTTTTGGATGATGCGTAATATGTAAATGCTTGTATCCCAATGATGAGTGGAGTAAAAGGCGCTAAGCGTTTCATGACAGGATACACAAATACCGTATTATTTGTGATACAACTGTAGACTTCATCGCCATCATCTATTCGTATTTCATAGAAAACTGTGCCATAATTCACTGAGAGAATTGGATCTAATGTAATATTAAATTTATCATGAGTTCCTTCGACATGAATTGCATCTTCATAAATTGATGGAGGGACAACTTTAATGGTCTTCATATCGAGATTATCTGTAAAAATAAGAAAGTGCTATTTGAATTATACTCCAGTAGTAAAAAAATATTGTATAATATAGAATAATGTCGTACAATATTCCAATATCGTATAGTAATGTACAATATAGAACAATATTGTTCAATATCATAGAGCATGTTGTTCAACCTGGGTATATGAACAAAATTACATTTTGTATTTAAGTAAACACAAGGTTATCATAATAAATTCTACAACTAAACGTTTAATAAATTATTGTATTCTGATTTGAACCGTGCGAAGATGATGTTAGTGACTTTTTTGTAGAGTAAACTATTAGCTTGTATTGTAGATTCATTCGCTCTGATCTTTGATTCGGATATTGTTGCAGAATGAAACACTGCTCTATTATACGTCTAGTACCGAAGATGTGAATGTCTGATTTTCACGCCGACATTTTAAATTATAGTAGTACCAGAGAAATAACGATGATTTCCTTGCTCCTTTTCCCCAATCCAAAGAACATAAGGCTTTTATACGCATATTACATACCAAATCCAACAATGAGTAAAGTTTTCACTCCAACTAGAGGGTCAGAGTAAAAAAAAATGATGTCTGATAAATGTGTCAATCCTTTTGCTTGTTACTTCTTTTTATTGCAGTAATTGTTTTCATTTTCTATTTGCATAGATTTTTATTTGTAATACCAACACATTTAAACTTTTTTAAAAGATCGATTTTATAAGACTGGATTTCAACAGTTAGGTATTGCGATTTGGTTTTCTCTCGTTGTTTCTTGCTAATGTACCTTTGGCTTGACACGGCTTGGCCAAATGCGTCTCTTGCGCCATTTAATCCAACCGGTAAGAACAAACTAAACTACATAACGGCGTATCGAGTTGAGAACAACAGACCGCAACTCTATCTTGTGTGTCTCAAAGATATCTTTTCTTTAACTTCAAATATAGAATGTTGATGAAAATGAATTGGACAATTTTAATCGGATCTGGAATTGTCACTTAATGGAAGTTGGTAGACAGACGATGCGATAGGAAATAATTTGTTATTTAGATGCATTTATGTAAGAAAAGAAAGAAAAATGAAAATTTCCTCCGTCTCAAAAATTACAACACTAAGTTTCATTTATACAGTCAAAAGTAATTATAATTAAAAGTAATTTCAATCGCTTAGTTTTAATCTCATTCATCCAGAAGTCAGGGCCGAATTAAGCCCTTTATGGGCCCTTAGGCAATACAAGTATTGGGGTCCTCCTTTTCCTCTCCCCAACTTCCAATACCAGATATATTTTATTGATTTTAAATTAATTTCTATACAAGCCATTTTAATTAAAAAAATTTGACAAACTGAAATGGCAAAACATTTATTTGCGTATCCCTTTCAAGAAAGTTGGTTTCAGTATGTCGCAGATAAAAAAAATTAAATAAAAATTTTAACGTTATTTCATAGTAAATAGTAAAAAAAAAATGAGGCCAAACTTTTTAACATTATCTAAATACTATTTAACTATAGGATCAGACATTTTTTTAAATTATAAAGAAATATTTTTTTTAGAATTATAAAACAATCGAAAGTTTGCAGAAGGTAATTAATTAGGAGTGTCGTTAGAATAATGTTCTAAAATTTAAACGATACTTGATTTTAATTTGAATAAGTTCGAGTGCACTGCCTTTGTAAATCAAATAAAAGCATAAATTTAAGTTATTCTGTAAATATAGCAAAAAAAAAAAAAACGGAGGAGGACCCGTAGGCAGTTGCCTACTTTGCCTATTTAGTAATCCAGCCCTGCCAGTAGTAGCATTTCATGAGTGTTTTTAAATTAAGTATAATTCTGAAGGTTCCTACAAACAATACTAGCAGTTTCACAATAACTGAAATATGTATATTACATAACTTACTAATATTTAGAAAGAAAAAATAGTTACCTGGAAAAGTTTGTAATAAAGGATCTATAATCTCCATAGAACTCAAAGCCGTTAAACCCAATCCATCAATATGAGCAAAATTTTTTCCATGAATATCGCTAACAAATGCTCTTTGGTTTTCATGGATGTAAAATATCTTTCGATTGTAGTAGAAAACTGGACCATGCCTGAAATTTAGCAATTATACTTGAATTGGGACATATTGCAACATGAAATCCGTATATCAGTAACAAATACGGCATATATTAAAAGAAATTTTCCATTGAAAAATAGTTTCTATATGATGCGATGCTCTAAATTATTTAACAATTTAGCATATAACTCTGATGCAAACTGACAGTATTCACCCCTTGACATGTACGTTGGGTCATTCAGAAGTACGTAAAAACCGTAGATAATAGAAAAAAAGTAAAATAAATAGCTGCAAAACCTTATTAGCCGAATCTCGAATCTTAAATTTGAATTGCTGCCAACGATGAAAACTAGCCAACATAAAAAATAATAATTGGATAGGGTGTGGCTATGAATTATTTTCTTCAAACAAGAGAGAGAGCTTTCTGCCCATTATTATTCTGAATTACTAGAGGGAAAAAACTTTTTCTCCATACGCCTTCATAATAAATCAATATGCTTATCGATAATTTGATTTTTAAGGCTGAATTTCAGGTCTTTTGAGTCTGATTTTAATAATTCAGTGACATCAAAGCCAGCTCAACGGTTTCACTAACAGACTTTCAGTCAGCAAGTTATCTATATGACCATAATTACAGACTTTTTAGAAAACATGTACACATATTGTTGCTCATATTAAATTAACGGTTTCTTTAGCATTATTTTGCTTTGAATGTCTTGATTTTTGCTTTTAGATTAATTTTTTCATCTCTATTTCTATAGTTTTACTATCTAATATTAGATATGCAATATCCTACTGCCATATATTTTATGTAGTGCCTGTTTTTAGTTTTCTGTAAAACCGTGCAGTGGAGCCGGAATGCACCGGGACTTCGTTCCGGTACAGCTTTTTTTTTACGACATGTAAATAAGAAAAAAAAAGTTGAAAACGCCTTAAAATAGCATGACTTTTATCACCCAGGTTAGAGCATCCCGGCACTGCTTATTTTGCGACTACACCACTGAAAACCAGCACTGAATAAAAGTGTACTTATTTTCAAATGTTGGTTCAGAAGCAAGAGGTAAAATTTAAAGTAATTGCTAAAAGGGATTTACAACTACAAAAAGGCTGGGAAAAATTGGTAAAAAACAGTAACAGTTGAAAGAACAGTTGCATTTGCGGGTAACTGTGAATGAATTTTGAACAGGTTATTAATTAATCTGTTCAACGATATTCTTGTGTTTATTTTCTTTAAGTTAATCCTTAAAAATCTTTACAAGTTTAAAAATAACTAACATTTAGGCTTATTAAAGTAAATAATATTAGGAAAAACCTGCTTACAAGCTGTCCTCAGACAGAGGTCCAATTATTTCTGGTTCCATTGTGGTACAAGAAGACTCAGCATTGTTTCTAGCTAAACAGGCTTGATATAGAACGGAGCCTTCAAAACTTCTTATCATGAAGAAAAGTTTTTCTTGAACCAAATCCAGAGTTAAACCCATCACTAAAAGAATGAAATAAAATAATTGAATCATTGATGAAAGATTTAACCTACAAGCTGCAACTCATAAATAAAAACACAAAGTATTGGAAGCAGATATTCACAGTTTACTTACCAACAATCAGATTTGTTTAAAAACTTTACTTTTCTCTATGTGAAAAAATATCCTTTCGTCCTGCCGTTTTCTTTCTAGTGGCGCTGAAAATGCTTTTTGTCACGTATGCCCAACTTTTATGATAGGTAGACGCGTCTGTACGCGCTTTTTTATTGAATTTTTCATAATTTCGAAACTCAAAACTTATCTCGAATCTGTTTACTTAAGAGTTAAATTCTTTCACTCAGATTCATGATTAAGTGGAGAATATTTACCCCCCCCCCCCTCCAACTCTATTTGTTAATTCCTTTCAAGGAAATGTGATATCCAAGTTCCTTTCCTTCCCAAAGAAAGGAAACAACTTATTTTGGTTAATTTGTAATTGCAAAAAACTTTTAGCTTAATTAATTTATATGCTTTGTATGAAGCTATTTTTAGAACATTACTTGCGTGTTAAATTATATAATGAAACTTTCGAATTTTTTATATACTTCTGTCCGACATCGTAAGTTTTTTCTATGCATACTTAAGTTTTTTTGTGCATATCCTTAAAAGGGTGTATATCCTTAACTTGTTTTCATAGAGTGAAAAATGCAAAAGAATCGCATACAGCATTAAAACTTTCGAAGAAGTTATATGACTGCTACTGTATATTAAAAAAAATTAAGTGTGTATCAAAATACACAGCTATTTTCACTTTCTTTGTGTTTGCCTAGCGCCACCGTTTTTGCCTTAAAAATACTGTTCCAACTCCATTTTAAGTTTTTTACTTTGAGGATAACGTTTCCGTGGAAAAAGAGGTGTTGCCATCTGAAAATATCGAAATTTTTCACTGTAACCGTAACTATGAGAGCTGGCATTTTGTTTTGCACATCATTCTTGAGTGCATACCGTATAATACCTGCACTCAAAATGTTATTCCGTTCCCAATGATGCTCGATAGAGTGTCGTATATCAGCAAAGTTTTTTTATACTTACCCTGGATTTATCAATTATATGTGTAATAATAGATGTGCAAATTAAGTATGCATTATGCATTAAAAATTAAGTTACGAAACAAGATTTATTTAAATTATCTATTACTTTGCTTTCACGATATCACAAAGAATAATTGATAATGCATTTTAAAGGAATACTTTTCTATGAAGAAATAACTAAAACATTTCGAGTATACTAATAAAATACTATGATATACTAAATATCGTAGGCAGAATGCTGTGTCAATTGGAATATCAGATATGTAGTCAAAATCAGTTTACCGTGTTTTCCAGAAAATAATGCATTTTTCATGTACACAAAGTGATCCATTCCATTCAATCGAGAGCGTTCTACAGTGTTTGAAGTAATCCAATATATGAAAGCGTTAGCAGAATCTATGGCTATCGCCTTGGCCATTGTTACAATAGGCAGAGGTTCGGGTTGAGTTCCGTCAATGTTTGACCGTGAGATCTGAAATGAGTATAGTAATGTTAAGATTCAAAATTCTTTTCAAGTTCTCAACATGCAATTAGAAATGAACTTTATTAATATTTAATGAAATAAATTAAGCATAAATTAATAACGATCTTAGTAATATTTATTAGAATCATAAATTGCAGCTGCTTATAAATTTTAAGATAGATCAGCAAAATTGTGTAAACGTAGCTGAAATAATAAAAATTCAGATAACCATAAACGTGTTTTTCCCGTCCACCCGTAGCGTGCGGGAAAAATATGAATGATCTGGCAGCCACGACAATTAATCGGGAACTGTGACCCCCACATTATAGCCCCCATTAAGAGCAGCTCATGCGACGACCCCTCAGACAGAGGTACGACACGTCATCGGTAAGGGTAAATCGACCCACACCATTACTAAATCCCACTGGGAAGCGACACTCGGCAGGTTCTCATCCCATATTTGAGGTGCTCCTTAAGTAGGATTAAAAATTCAGATAACTCTAAAAGTTGGAAGCAGTTATTTGTCCATTTTTATCTTATAAATGTGGAAAGGAAAATAATTTACCTAAGCAATTATTACAATTAATATTTTCAGAAGATAATATGTCTTAAATATAAAATTAGTATCATGGTTCATATTGAAACAATTACCTGCATTTTGAAAATTATTTTTAAACCTCGAAGAGGACCATATTTGATCGTCCTCTTCGAAATTTATAATTTTTCTAAAAAAGTTAATCAAAAAATTTTTTTAAATGTCTCCTAAATATTACAAAAGTACTGAAGGCATAACTGCTACTTAAACAAACTTGAGAATGCAAGACTTAGTTTATTAGCGAATAGGAAAAGACTGAAGATCTATGAAGATGACTTAAAAGAGATCTATGATAAAAAAGAGTTACGATACGACATTAGATCTAAAGGTGTAAAGCAGAATTTTTTGCTCCGTGGGAAACAAAATAATTCAACACTGCTGCCTGAATCTTTCCAATTATAGTCAAATCAAGAAGTGTCTCTTGATTCACACGCTACTAATAAATCTGAAATTATCCCAATAGAAAGTAGTATCAAAATTGGCTTTTCTTTTCACTGTTAAAAAATTTTATTTTTGCGTATCTTTAAAGTTTTTCGCAAGAGATTTAAAATGTGTGAGAAATATTTTACCATATTTAATTTAGAGAACAAAACTTTTCATTTATGGATTTGGGGGAACTTGAATTATCTTCCTGCAGTGCTAGGAAGAAAATGGATAAGAAATAGGGATTTCAGTTCCGCTGGCGTCGTAGTAAGTGGTGTGGGGTGATTAACGGACCAGTAAGTGGCATAGTTAAAGGGGAGAAGTCCGCCCCTTGCGGCACTTCGAAAGGGGCGGCAAGATCAGACATGCAGAAAAAACAATTTTATAACTAAGAAGAGCAGCGGCACTAGTTCAATCACTGTGTACATAAAAACATTCGCCTTTTTATTGGTAAATTACCAATATATCATGAAAGACAGACGGGTGGTGCTATTTCGCAACCTATTTGCAGATATCGAGGCGTCAAACAACGAATTACGTTACTGATAAAATGCCTTTTTCTTGGAATTCGTTATTTTTATTTTGAGGTTTATGTGCCCTATGTAACTTGTAAAGGAAGGACGGCATATTACAAGTTCGCCCCGGGCGACAATAGTTGTAGATACGCCACTGGGTCTAGTTTCAGTGACGGATTATACTATCCGGTGATAAATAGGCTCGCTGCCTGATTTGTGTCGTAATGAAGCATATTTTGCAGGGGGCACAGAGCTTGGCATTTACGATGCATGGCGGCCGGTCATTCATGTGCCCTTGTAACGGAGCACAGTAATTCTCGTAACTGTAGATTCGAAATAATGGTATACTTTTCTAATGTTCGTATTCAACAGAAGAGTAACTTACCATTTGATTTGCTGCACTTGAATAATAAAGTTTGGGAGCATACCAATCCACTGCAATGCTGTTTGCTGTGATATTAGCAAGTCTAGTTATAGACGACTGTACTATGTTATAAACATATACAAATGATGTGTTTGTGTTGATGAAGATGAATTTATCATACGAGGCAATATCTGAAATAAAAGAAATCCTTGACTAATTTTTGTAATGTATATATAAATAGTGGAAAAAAGCATTAATAACCAAATTAATTTCGACGTCTTGAAAATAAGCATATTTAAATATTTCGCGGTTTAAATTGTAGTTAGCATTGGGAAAAGAGCAAGAAATACGATTTAACCAGTTTTAATATGTTTTTCATAACTAATAATTTTGTGATACATAAATGATAATGAAGTATGGAATATATGATAATGAAGTATAGAATATAAATGAAAAATATATATCATTAATTCTTCTGCAAAAAATTCTAGAAGGACTTTAGATATCGTTTTCATTCGTTTTATAATTTGAAGCTTAAAACTGAATCGAATTTAAATCAAAATTTAATTCAAAAATATCACACTAACATATATAGTGTAATAGCTAAAATTTTAGCAGAAAGTGCATGTTTTCAAACTGAAATGTGCAGAATTTGTTTCGTAAATGTTTCAAAAAATACTTCTCGTGAAGAAATTATTGTATTCAATAGAAAGAACGATAGGTTCATTCACAATACGGGATATATTCATGATCCAAAATTTGTATTGCGAAACATTTTTCTTCTGTCTTGTTAACTTTTCTAAATGATTCATCAATTGGCAAAATATTTTTCTTCATTATGTGTATTTTATAAAAAGTAAGAAGCCAAAGTTATTTATAATATAATTGTTAAACGTACAAATAACTGTTCTAAATGAAAAAAGTCTTATATGTATTTTTCTAAATCGGACAATTAAAACTTACCAGTAATATGAGCATTGTTTAGGTTTATTTTATGTATAATTGGCTCAACATTTTGCGCAACAAAATCAGATTTTAGCAGACCATCTTCAGCACCCCACAAAATGTAGGGAAAATCGCTTTTCTCACCTGAAAATGATTAAAAAAAGTCACGATTTTTAGATACATACAGATTTGGTTTGTATTTGATTTGATAAGTGATGATCTGTGCAAAATACAAAAAAGTTAGATGCAATTGGATTTTACCTTCTCTATCTTCGAGAGTACTACCAGTGAATTCTGAAGACCACGGTCCTTTGCCACCCTCGCTGTACGGTCTAACTTTCACAGAGTAAGTAGTATTGGGTTTCAAATTAAACATGTCATACACGTTATTGCTTATGTTAACCTTAAAAACTGCTCGATTGCTCGAGTGATCTAGTAGATGTACTTCATAAAGCCACTTTTTCCATGCTCCCTTCCCTGAAAAAGAATATTGTTAAATTAGCTGGAATTACTCGATAAAATTATCCTCTGTTTTAAAAGAAAGGGAGTTCTATAGTGTACTCAAGCTTTTGAGAGACCATAGTTTTGGAATATGTTGCACGATATTGTACAATGTTGTCCGATATTATATGATATACGATATTGCTTCGATATTCTACAACAGAAATTCCCAACCTGTGGTACGCGTACCCCTGGAGGTGCATGTGGGACTAGTTAAGGGTAAGCGAAAATGATCTTGGTAATGGAAGAGAATACAAAACATAAGAGTATTCTAGAATTTGTTTTCTCAACTTCTTATGAAAAATGAAAGTGAAAATTGTACTAATCCGAAAGCTTACTCACGAAATAAGAAAAAGAAAGTAGATTAATATCTAGTAACTGAGTAATTGTTAGCTGTCATCATAAGTTAATGAAAAATTATTTCAATGCTGTTTTCATTTGTTTTGACGTTAACTAATACTATTTTAAAAAATGGAATAAAATGTTAAGTCAATAATCAATCTCACAAATTTTATTAAGTTTATTAGTGTCGTTTGACTTTTAAGCTAACTTAAGCCTTTGACGTTATTAATAAAAACTGCTTTGTGCTAAGGATTGGTTTGAGGGGGTATTTAACAGTAGGAGGTACTCAAAAATAAAAGAACTAATTAAGGTGTACGTGAGTGAAAAAAAGTTGGTAACCTCTGTTCTACAATATTATGCAATATTGCAAATCGTTTGATAACATACAGAATTATACAATCTCTTTGTGCTACTTGGGAAAATAAAGAAGAAATTCACCATCACACTTCGTTTATAAACCATCTCTCCCCAAAGTGAATCAATACAAGGATATTCACAGATAAGACATTTTCACAGAGGAATGTGTGTCGCAAACGCAACGCACGACTCTACAGGAGTCACTGTAACAGTGAAGTTACGAAAAGAATGACACTAAATGCTGCTGGAGTTACGTTTCGGCGAATATCTGCTGGAACGAAACTCTAGGAACACCTCCTCAATGAATATCTGATAGGTTCTGCCGTCGAGCTATGTTGACAATAGCTATGAACCAAGTAAACAATCTTCCAGAATGTCAGCCGAAACGTTTTATGTTGAGGTGAAAAACCCAGATTGGAAAATCAATATGCTCTACGGCTTGTTGCTTTTTAATGACAACGATGATGATACGTTGTATTTGCCCCCACATGTGCCTCCGTATTATTTGCTTTGTTTTGTATTCCTTATCTCCTTGCAAATTATTGAACAATTGTTTTGAATCACTCAATATATGTATCAATTTTCCAAGTAAGGATCTGTTAAGCAAGAGTACACCGTAAAAACATATTTCACCAAAAAGAAGACTTTAATATACTTGCCTTGACCACTTAGTAGCCTTGGACTAGACCAGCTAATTTTGGCTACATCCATGCCAAACAAAGCTTCAACAGATTCCACTGGATTTAATGGAACTAGAAAAAGAATATTAAAAAAGTTTAATTTTATATATATAGATATAGAAAGGAGTAGAGGTGATTTTATAACCAGGCTATCGATTCTTTTAAGTATTTTTAGTATTATCGGAAATTTGGAATGTCTTTGAAATGACGATTATGTATGAGGTATCAAGGATTAATGGAGATTTAACCTTTTCAGTCCAAAGAATTTATTATTCATTCTAAAAGTCTGAAATGTGTGAAATGTACTCATTTTGGGCATAAGATGAGAGTTAAAAATTATTTTAATTTTTAAAATTAAAATTCAAAGTGATTCCAATTGGAGTCTTGATATTTCAGGGAACATATAAACCCAAATTTTAAAATAAATATTTATCAAAGCTCAAATAAAATATTTTAACATATTTAAAAATAATAAGAATGAAATTGTACCTGTAATTTCGTACAAGTTATTTTAAAACTGAATTTTATTTTGACATCTTTTGATGAATGAAGTGAAGTTTAAAAAGGCAATTGTTCAACAGATAAAATCGATAGTGCAGCCATATATTGGTAAGAATAAAAAATATATTTGAAAAGAGGAAAATGCGAAGAATTTAATGATGCCCATTTGGTATCAGAGGCAGGTTTAAATGCCTAACAAAAATGATGAATATGATGATTCCAAATGGTGTGACTAGGACTGAAAGGGTTAAAGTTAACTACTTAAATATCATAGTACAAATTCCAATGCTTAAAAAAACTCATATTTAGCAATTCTTTTGTTTTAATCATATATGAACGGCTTAAGATCACTGTATTATAATATGATAGGATTGTAATAATCTGAATCTTTTAAAAGCATAAGATGTTTCAAGTTTGGATTACGAAAATTTATTCAAAGTACCTTTTAAAAGTGAATGTTTGAATGGAGGAGCAAAGCCTACGCACAAATAGAAACAAAACTACATCGTAATTTCTTTTGCGTATATGAGAGTAGAATAAGTGAAGTGAAAATTTTAATTCTACACTTTTTCTCAAACTAGATAGTTTTATGAGAGAGAGAATAAAAACTTACTTGGATTTGGCTGGTATTCAGTATGATGAATATTTAAAGACAAAAATGGACCTGCCCCAACAGAATAAACATTGATATAGTACTTGTTTTCCTTCTTATGGAGCTCTTCTCCATACAGTAAATCACCTGTTATCCAGTAAAGCAAATCATTATGTATTGCAATACTTCGTATATTTTTATACAGCGGCGTTTGCGAGTTTTCTCGTATGTCTGAAACCTCACTTCCATCTAACGATACTGAAACTATTGTGTTATTCGTTGAAGAAGGTAAAAGGAATCTGAAATTTTTATAATCGACTGCGAAAGCAGAAAGTTCATTATCACTAACAATCAGCGCAGCTTTTTCGAAATTAATGGTTTTGCCGTGGTCAAATTCTATAAGATCAACTCTGTATAATCCACCACCAAGAACAGAATCCGTCACTGTTAAATAAAGGTACCTAGAAAAGAAAAACTATTTTATTTACTAAAATTATATTAATAAAAATTATATTGATAAAAATAACTAAACGATAAATATATTCTCTTGTTCACAAAGAAAATCAACAGGAGTGTTATTCCCTCGACCTTCTCATATACTTTCATAATATGGCGTATTTTGTTCTTAGCTTTGTCGAATCGTGAAGACAATCAACTATGCATTTTGAACCCCTTCCCGTTCACCAAATGAGAGCAATAATTGATACAGATGTACCATTTTCATATCAAGATCACATACTTAGTTTATCTAGCTCGTTGCATTTTTGAGTTATCACGTTCACATGACAAGTACAGAGAACTTTGACGGATCTGCGCCAATATTTTACTCAGATCTACAATTTTGGTGTAAAGATTACATACTGAAAGTCATACCTCCAGCTTGCTGCATTTTTGAGTAATCGTTTTCACATATACATGAATATAGAGACAGATATGAATAGATTGACAGATTTAGTTTAAAATTTGATATAAATCTACAATTTAAGTGATAAATTAATATTCCTAATTTTATGTGATTAGCTTAATGTTTTTTTAAGTTATGGTGTTTACAAGCACACGAAAGAATAGACGACCTCCTTTAGACAGATTTCGTCCAAAATTTGATAGAAACCTACAATTTTGGTGTAAAGACCACATAAAAACTTCATTCTTCCAGTTCGTTTCGTATTTGAGCTATCGTGTTTACAGATATAATGATACACATAATTCCGAAAATGTTTTTTTTTCTCGCACCAGGGAGTTTTAAAAAGTCGAGATCTATCAACTTTCGAAATTTAATTTTTTGACGATTACAATACTGCCCTTCCTAAGCTTAAAAGGCGTTTCTCAATTTTTAAAAAGTTTTTTCAGATTTTTCCTACTTAGTAATGTTTTTGAGCTACCCGACAATAATGTCGGGTAGGAATAATCCTAAGCAAAAAGACCGCATCTTATTCAGAAACAGTAGATAACCACTAAAGAAAAAATATAATGTTTGTGAGCTGCTCACAAACATTACTAAGTAGGAAAAATCTGAAAACTGAGATACGCCTTTTAAGCTTAGGAGGGCAGAATACGTTTTCTTAGTGTACTTTGTATACAAGGAACTAAAAATTTTGAACTTGGACTATTGGAAAAACTGAGACAGAGTGATGCATATTGAGAAATGTCACAATTTCATGCGTGTTTGGGATAAAGAATGTTCTAGGAATGTAACATTAGAATATTTGTCAGTAATAATAAAATTGGAATTGATTTGCTTTCTTCTTAGCTGTAAGTTTATGAAATACGATATCATATTCAATTAAAAAATCTTATCTATTTCGTTGACACCTACGTAAAAAAGCTTATGACTTCACAAACTGGATAGAATCGGCCATAAAAATCATACTATCAAGTGGTTCAAACAGTTCTTACCCGTTTAAAGGATCTACATGCAAATTCTTGGGCCGATTCAACTTGTTCAGGAGTACTTCATAATTTTTGCCATTCGTATCGCATCGTGTAACCTGAAAGTGGTAAAGAATAAAATAATACGGTAATAATCATGCGACTTTGGATGTTTTTTCAATGATTTTAATTGATGTGATGGGATATTTAACATGTAAAAAAATTTTAAACACTGGACTATTACATAGTAAAGAAATTTTGAGCTAAGGCTGCAAACTAAAAACGCATTTCTGATTTCAGTGGTGATGTAATTACTAAATCATATGAAATAAAATATTACAGACATGATTGTAACCTGTTTCATTTAGTTCTAAATATAATGGATTTATGAAACTATATACTGGTTGAGATTAGCCTTTCAATTATAAAGAATTTTTAGTCCATATAACACGTAAGTTTATTTCTCAGAAATTCATCACATTCTGAATGCATTACAAAGTACTCACTTCATGTTCTTCAGCCATGTAGATTTTCCCATTTAGCCAGTCAACAGACAATGAGGTAAAATAGCTTTTGTTTGAATGCAATATTGTATTAGTATTAGAGCCCTTTTTTAAATTTATGCTGTACAAATTTCCCTCAGAATCGGAGACAAAAAATACGTTTTGCTTCAGATAAAGGCCAACACCTGTAAAAACAGAGAGCAAATTTACATTTCGAAGTTACACAGTATATGTTAACTACAAATAAGCTCACCTCTCTGACTGCCGATTTTTTAAAAATCACCATTTAAATGAAACGTTTGCAAGCATGTTCAAATACTGTTGACCAAGCGAACTGTTATTTATATGCAAAGCTTTATTAATATAATATGATTGAACGCTATAATAATACTAAGTAAACACAATAGCTTGCGAAAATCGCTGGATGCAGCAAAAAATATTTACTTCTTATAAGCGGAAATCGCGGGATAAGCAGTCAGAGAATTAAGCATAATAATAATGATAATAAAACCTTAATGTAAAAAAATGTGATCATAAATTTCAAATAAATTACCTGTCACAGTTACTGATTCATTAGCAATATGATAGAGAACCTTTGATTCATCAATAATCCTTAATCCTTGCCTCAAAACTTGATGCTTTGAACCAAACAGTAGATACGCAGGTGTATGATGTGAACCTTAAATATTAAATAATGGTCAGACTCATTAAAAAATTACATCATTATTAATTACCAATTAAATTGAGATTAGATTTAAGAACTTAGAATGAAGCACGAAATAAAGCAGTTTCAAATATCAAAAAGTTTAATGTAACGCCCAGTGAATGAATAACATACGCTACTAATACACGATGTTATCATTAGAATTAGAGGCTTAAACTGATATTAACAAAAAAAAGGGCATTAACAAAAAAGTTTAATGCATGCTTCTTACTGCATACAAAATAAAAGTCTCTTAGAAAGGCAGAACGGTATTTGATTTAGTATTATACGATATAACATACATATTTCGGGATTTCTTCCCCAACAAATAATAATAAAAATTTTTGAGTAAAATGTTCTGAATTTTTATAATTTTTTTTATTAAAATCTAACTAACTTAAATTTCTTTATTATTTTTAAACTTATTATTAGAATCACCATTTGAAACTGATTTTAACAAGAAAAAATTATTTAACAAAAAAGTTTAATGTATGTGTTTCTTGGTGTAGGACCAAATAAAAGTCTTTCAGCAAGGAAGAATGATATTATATATATGAGTTATATATTATAATATTTTGGATTTTTCCTCTACCAAATAATAATAGAAATTTTTACATAAAATTAATTGAATTCTTAATTTTTTATTAAAATTTAATTTAAATTCTTTAAATTTTATTTTAAATTTCTTCATTATTCTAATTATTAGAATTACCGACTGAAACTGATTTTAACAAGAAAAATTAGTCAATCGCTTCAAAACCAAGTGTTTCTATCTATGCCATGTTTTATTTAAATATCTGTAAGCACAAATCCGAAAATCATGCGACTCATACTTGAGACTCTTTTTGCTAAAGTTGTGATGTTCCTGACATCGTGAGGTCCTTCGCCCATTGAATTTCTCGTACTCAGTGAGATTCTATAAGTAGTTGATGGTTTTAAGTTGACTATCATGTAATGCAAACCTCCGTCAGATGAGTGTGACGTGTCAGAAATATCCTACAAAAATATAAGGAATAAAAATTTTACTATATAGTGAATGCAATATTAGGCAAATGAATTCTTTATAAATACTGGAAATACTACTGTTAGATAGTCAGCAAAATGATAAAACTTCATGTTCAGCAAAATTTCGATACAATTATTATTTCTTTTTTAAATAGGAAATGTTGTATATCAATGAACCATATGAGAAATTTCAATAGGAGATTAAAGGGTTTAGTATTTGATTTAAACATTTTTGTATTAAGAATATCTTATTAAGTAGATTGAATGGAAGCAAAACTCATTTTAAAGGAAAAATTTCAAGAACATTTAAAAAGCAAATTTTTTTAACGCGCATCTGAGGTCTGGAAGTGTTTTAATAAAAAAAAGAGATAAAATGAACATAACTTATATAAAATTGTTTTCAAAAATGGAAAAAACCCAACACATTTTTTTTCTCAAAAGAAAAATGGAAAGTTCACATTGGGGAACTTTGGGAAGGGCACTCTTTGGTGTCTATGGAAGCTTCTTCAAAAAAGAACGACAAACACTTTACAGATACTATCCACAAAATTACTATTTATACAGATTTAGAAAAAGTGTAGATTTTAACTCTCCCCCCCCCCCCAAAAAAAAAGGGGTAGACGTAGAAACCGCTCAGCCATCTTCATTTTTAGCTCGTTTCCTCTTTCATAATGCGCCACTCAACGCGCTAACAAGAAAGATCACATGACCCTATACTCCTCGGCAAGGCTGTCTAAAGTTGTCATCTATGCAGGTAATATTAATGAATTATGAACACTGGAAATTGAAATCCTACGTAGATGAAAACTTAATGTTTATTTTACACTTAATTTTTATTTTCATGTCAAACTTCTATAAGAATGAGTAAAATGAAAACTATTACCTTGATCATCGTTGTTCCTGTTGAGTATTCAAAAATTAATAATACGTATGAGAGTATAGGACCATTTACAAGTGGTGGTGGATCCCAGCTCATCGAAACTCGTGAACAACTGACAGCTGTTAAGCAAGTTATGGTTGGCGGCGTTGAAGGTGCTAGTAAATAGAAATAATTAAATTAGGAATAAGAAGTAAAAAATACTAGTTTTAGAAGCAACTTATTTTTCTAATTTTAGATGCCCGTTCAGAAATATCTTTTTTCCAGGAAAAAGTAGTATTCTGTTGTTTGAAATCAAACTTCTTCAAAAACAAATAAGCAGCGAATCAGATAGTTTTTGCACGCAGAGAAACTAATCCATCGCAGTGAATATAAAATTGAATTAAATAATTCGCTATTCTTCCATTAATATGCAGACAGTATTTCAAGAAGAGGTCTGAGTTTGCCTGTTACTTATTAATAAATATTTCTAAAATATTTAAGTCAAAATTTAGTTAATTTATTATTCATTAAAAATATTTTCCTTGTGGATGCAATATTCATGCAATTTTTATTTTTTACTCATTTAAATACTCATTTTTCTTCATTCAACTAAATATAAATACACACAAATTAACCAAAATACATTTGAAATTAACCAAAATTATAAAAGTAGAAAATTTAAAATTTTGAATTAATAAAACACATTTTGAAAGTTACCTCCATAAGGCAAAGTGGAAATCGCTATGCTTTCTTCACTAAACAGTGGTGGATAGTTTTCTAAAATTATCCAAGCCACACGAAACTGAAATAAAATGAAATTAATAAATCATGAGCAGATAAGCAAATAATGATGAAAACTAAACGGTAAGAAAATAAACATCATTTGATGAAATACATCATGTAAAAAATTTAATGAACTTTAGAACCCAATGGGGTCAATTCACGCGACTTCAACGTTACATGATAAATGAAATGTCATCTAACGTGTAGCTTCACTCTGTCTTATGTTACACTGCGGTGTCCTCTTTTCTCCTGTAAGATACGTAGTGAATTTCACCATGAAATGAAATCGGCGCACTTGGCGTGTGTCACGTGAGCTTGAATCGACTCCATTGTGTTTTAAAAAATTGTTTTCACTAGTGGTGTCAGCAAGAATATGTAGGGCTTTAGTTTAGTTATATTAACGTCCAGTTTTGAAGCAACACGATGGCTGTTTTGAGAGGGACCTTGCAATTTTGAACCGCGGTAACATACAGCGCCTAGGCTGGCGCACCCTTCGCCAAGCTTCCGTATCGCGCCAGCGGGAGGGCGTTTGGCCTCCATACGTAAAATTTGGCAAGCGGTGAGCCCACATCTACGGTGGAATTGGGTTTCGAACCTTTAACGCTCCGGCCTCGAAGCCGGGACGTTACCACTAGGCCACCACGGCCCTTTAAACTTCCTCGGAGCACTGTCCGTCGTCTGATTGGAAGACTCATCCATTCCGAATGTGTTTACACGTTAGC
The DNA here is from genome assembly GCA_013235015.1 of Araneus ventricosus. NCBI lineage: Eukaryota > Metazoa > Arthropoda > Arachnida > Araneae > Araneidae > Araneus > Araneus ventricosus. The sequence continues at coordinate 2,562,670 of BGPR01000020.1, read as the reverse complement.
TGCCATGACTCACGTCTGAGGTTGGAACCATCTATATAATTAGGAGACCCTTTCTACGTGGCCCCACAAAATATCTAGGAAAAGAATAAACGACATCTATGGAATTACATAATCATGAGAAATTTTCTATCGCTTTATTCCGTTTGCAACTTAATATCTGCTTCGTAAATAATTATTTATATTTTATTGGAACATGAAAATAAATGTTAGTTTAAATTTTTTGGAAAATAATTTATCTGTTTGTCAAGAAATGAAATAGAAGCAGAAATAATTATTTCGCAGAAAATATTTTTTCTAGCTTTTAAATATTAACAAGGAGATTTATTTTTCAGATTTGTATCATGTTTCAAGTAAAATAACTTAAAGTAGTTAATTAAAGAACCAGAAAGTCAAGCAATTTTAACGATGTTATTCTACAACGTTATGATTTAATAAACATTTCAAGAGGCACCAATACATGTTCAGATTTTTGCAAGGAATCTAAGGGAATATTAAAAGACTGTCTAAATCGTTTACAAAATCATTGACAGCATTTAAATAGACGCTTTAAAGCTTTTGGGTAATATTCAAAAGGTACTCACTCTGTATTTAGTGTATGGATGTAGGCCTTCAATTTTCACAAAATGTTTCTTGAGAATATTTGATGGCCTATAATATTCCCAATCAAGCTCATGCTTCGCACCGTCGTATCGATATTGAATCAGGTACGATATATTGTTATATTGACTACAATCCCATTTAATAGATATCGTTGTATTAGTCCTTGTGTCGGCAACTAAATAAGGCTGAGCTGGAGTTTTTCCAACTTCATCTGAAAACGAATGTAATTTTTTTTAATTCACTGAAGCCCAAAAATTTAAGATATCAATTCAAAGAAAGCATAATAATTTTCGGGAAAACAATTTATAGTCCATTAGGTGACCTCGAACTTACTTTCAATAGCTTTCATGTATAAATTGATAGCAATATTACATCCTCTAATACAATACAGGCTCTGAAAAAAAGATCAAACAATGTAAAGAAATATGCAAAATGATGTGTGCAACAATGTTTACAGTCATAAGAGAATTAAATAAAATATAATAATTATATATTGTGCCTTAAGCGTATTTGAAAATAAAAAAATCTAATGAACAAAATTGTTAGTAGCACTTATACATGAGTAAAATGAGAATGATTGGAAAATAATGATTATGAAAATATTGTGAAGTGATTTTATTCAATAATTCATGAAAAGCTCATTTGTCTCAAAATGTCAAAGCACTTCAAATGATGTAGGCGGTTCATGAAAACATGAATCTATTATATTGTGTTTTGGGGCATTGATTCTAATTATTCCAAATTGTACTTTTGTGCTAATCAATTAAAATAAGAAAAAATTAAATTATATGACACATTTTTTCTGATGTATTTTGATGTTATTCTAAATTTTCGATAACTTTGAAGCAATAAATCTTCCCATTCCTTAAATATAATTTCTTGTTCCAAAATTTTTATCGTATTTCTCAATCTATTCATGTATCTCAATATTATCTATATCTAATTATTATCATAATCACCTAAAGGCGCATAGAAATCATGATTTTTTCATAATAAATGTTTGTGTTAAAAAGTACTTTTGTGCTAATCGGTTAAAATAGAAAGAAAAAAAATCAAAATTATATGACACATTTTTTCTGATTCATTTTGATGTTCTAATTTTTAAAAATTCTAAATTTTCTATAATTTCGACGCAATAAATCTTCCCATTCCTTAAATACAATCGGATGCGTCACGATCACTGCAGAGATATATTGTTTTTTTATCTATATAAATATTTTGCAAAAGTTTTCATGAGATTTGTTTTATACAATAACATTCACTAATAATAAATACCTTGATATTTTGTTAAGTATTGAAAAATTATCAGTCTTTTTAAAGCACTGTGCACAACGAAAAACACAAAAATATTTTATAGATTCATCCGAGAAGATGAGTTTATATGCTAGATATTATACAATGTTAAACTACTTTTGATTCAGAGTTAGAGGCTAGCTTATTACAATAGTTTTGAAATTCAGATTTGTTCCATTTAAAAGAAAAGAAGTTTATGTTTAATATTACAAGCTTCAAAACGAAATACGCTCGAACCAAAAATATTTTCAAACACACATTTTGTAAAACGTCTACTGTTAAAAGGTTTAATTATTAATTGCACTTTAATTTCTAATCAGAAAATCAAATCACGAATGATAACCGATGTCATCCAAAAATTTAAGATTATTTATTAAATGTAACGAAAGGAAACTCTAAGTTAAATTTTGGAGTCGTTCTGGTATGCTTTCGCAAGAAAAGTACGGATCCGCATTACATTTATTTTAGTAGATATTTAGTAGTATTTTCAAGCAGTTAATTTTCTGTTATCCATGTCCCTTTCACTATTAAACCATTTGAGAGTACTAAGGACTGAAATGAAGACATTTTTTAAAGTAATGACTGATAAGCGTGCATCGATGCTTTTAATAATATATGAGAAATGCGGCTACCTGAAGGACTTCCTAGAACATAACTAGACCACATTCATATCACATACATCCGTGCAGGAGCTACGATGGTATCTTATTAATTTCCACAAAAATGCACATTACGTTTCACAATTTTCTAAATGATTCCTATTAACAGCCCGAAATGTTTCGAACACGCCACCGTATGCTTCGAGCCATCTGGATATCCTTTTGCAATACTCTTCAGACCACTAGGTTGGCTATGAACACGTTCTTGTTTAAATTTGGGACAATTATTCGAATAAAGTATCTTAAAAAGATGATCCCAGAAAAATATTTATAACTTTTCACTTATTGTGCTCAACAACTGAAGCTATTTAAAAAAAAATAAAGAAAATTTCCTTACCAATTTATTGAATACTTTTATATCTTCTTCCTGAAAAGAAAGAGAGAATTAATAAAAAAATCCGAGAAAAAAAACATTTAGATCTTAAACACATGGCAAATTATTCAGTAATTTTAAAATTCAACCATATGTTTATGGAACCATCTTCCTTTAGAACAGTATTTAGCTATAAGTTAGAATATAAAGCATAGCTCCCGATAGTTCACAAGTTTGAATATTTATTTTAAATTTCCTGATTTTTAAGTATTCATGATAAAATTGCTTGTTCCAAAATTTTTATCGTATTTGGGTCATTCTCGCGAAAAAGGTACAAATAGCTAAAAAAATTATTTTACAAAAGTATGTAACAAATCTTAAAAATTGCATGGATGTTTCCACTTAAGCTTAATAAATACCTAATATTATTACCCTTATATTAGTGATCAAGTTTTCTATTTCTTTTTTTTTACTTTTTGACCTATCTAAGAAGGAAACTTGATAGTCAACGGAACTTTTACATTTTAAACGAAAGCATAATTGACTAATTATTGGGCAGATTTGGTACAGGTTTATTTCTTTTAATTATACAATAAAATTAGTTATTAAAAACCACTACAAGAAAACTTAACATCTTAAAATAAATAGCACTCTTTAAATAATGGCACTGACTGTGCATTAGTTAAATAATATTTACAAACAGTTTCAAATAAATGAAAGTCAACATTTTGCAGGAAAGTAATCAATTATATACTAGATTAAGGAATATCATATATTTATTTATTAATAAACAATCTAGTACGTCTCGTATTAAGTTTTTTCTACTCTCTTTTCTTCTGAATTTGAGCATCTGGCTGCTTTGTCTTTTTTATTTTGTGATGTTCTTACTTTTTCTAAAAATAAATTTAGCTATTAAAATGTTTGTTATACATTATTGAAGCTTTAATGTTATAAATATTCTATATGAATTGTTTACCTTAATTCTTTTCGAGAATATAATTTCAATTTTAATTTTTTTTAAATACAAAAGAAAATCAATAAATTTCATAAAAATATCTACCAAAGAACTTTTAATTCATATTATTTTAATTTATCTAACTGCATTATGATTTTTGAGATTTTGTCTCTTTCATTGACAATGCCATCCTCTCTATGGAGATGCTGTGTCCACGGAGGAGACAAAAACTAAGTTTTGAATTTTTAAGTGCTTTGGTTTTTACGTGGCTATAGTGGTACACTTATTTTTATCAAATTCGATACAAAACCTATCAAAATTTTTTATTTTAATTATAAATTAGATTTTTCTTAACTTATTTATAATGACCACAGAGTGGACACTGAGAACTTTGCCAAACTCTAAATGGAACTAATAAATTGGAATATATTCAATAAATTTGCAACGAAATTTTTTCCTTTAAGAACAGATTTTCTGCCTCTCTTATGAACTCTTTCATGATGATTTGACTTTAAGCTGCCAATTATGATATTTTTCTTATGTTATTTTCTTTGTCTATGGAGGGAAACTTAATTTTCCAGGGACAAAGTTTAAAAATTAATTCCTAAGTAAAAATATTTTTAAAAAATGTTAGGTTGGACCTTAAATAGAGACTTTAAACTAGTTAATACTGAAAAAAATGCAATTTTTAAAAAAAATGCTTGAGTGTCAGTAAAAATTATTTTGAATTTCATGTGTAGGAACGTCCACGAGGGGGGGGGACTTTTGTCTTATATTCATTGAAAAAGGAGAGTTAAATAGTAAAACTATTTTAGTAGAAACGTATTGAATAGCTTTCTTAAAACTTAACTTATACATATGAACAAAAATATTAGGAAATTTGCACTTTCTAATATTTGTCACCACAGGACTGTAAAAAGCACCTTTTCGTGAGAATGACCCATTTCTTAATTGATTCATATATCTCACTCTTATCTATATCTTCATTAATATCAAAATCATCTGAAGACGCATAGAAATCATAATTTTTTCTCAAAAAATTCATGAGAAACAATTTTATTTCTCTTTATTGGCAGTAACGAACGAAAAGCATAAAATATATATAGCAAAGTATAGAGTTTAGCAGAATTCTGGAATAAGAGAAATTTTACGTAAAATTTTTGACAACTATTGAAGAAAGCAAAACGCTCTATATATAAGTTCTAAATCTCAAACATTGATTATTTTCTAACACCATAAAATTATGGTATATGTAACGTTCATAACATTCACAAAAAAATCAATATTTATAGAAAATCACTATTACAAAAAAGAGCGTAGTATAGTAAGTTTTTAAAAAAATTGAAATGGATCCATTTTATTTTCCTTGCATAGAAAAAATCCATAATTTTTACTATGAATGAATCCATAATTTTATGAATTTTCCATTCATAGTAAAAATCCATAATTTGAAAAAATTCATTATTCATCTTTATCCATTAATCGTTTTCTCTTAGCACTTCCTATGACAACAAAATCGCTCTGCATATAAATTCTAAATCTATTTTCTTACATCATAAAATTAGGATAATAGAAAAGATAGCATTCTATAAAATGTATTCACAAAAATAAAATTCAGCACTTGCAAAAGAAATAAATAAACAAAAAAACCCTTTATAATTCAATAGTTTTATTTTTATCGCTTTTTCTTCTTCAAATTTCTTATAATTTTTTTTTTTACTTGTCGTTAAAGTCAATCTTAAAATTAACATGAATTATTTTGTGTTGCTTCTTTGTGCTGTGTATCAGTTTTTACCTATTCTTTCCCCTCTCTGTTTTGTTCATTCTTTTTTCCCCTTTTGTGTTATGTGCTATTTGTTTTGTATTCGTTTTTGTTTGGTCTGGGTATTGTTTGTTTTGCATTCTTTGTGTTTTGTTTGTTTTGTATTTTTGTGTTTTGTTTGCGTTGTATTTTTTTATGCTTTGTGTTCTGTTTGGGGTTGTGTCTTGTATTGTAATCTCCGCCGTTTTGTTGTGCATTCCTGTGTCTGTAGCTGTTATGACAATAAGTGCAATAATTGAGTGACATTGCTCTTAAGTAACACCTCTATTTAAATATTTAACTTGCCTTTTTAAATACGGTGAGGTTGCTTGTAGTTGATGCCCGCAACTCTAATTCGTGCTCATGTTCCTCTCTCCCGGAGGGGTCATCAAATGACTCTACAACCATTGGGTTGAGTCGACCCTCCTTGATTATAGAATTCACTAGCGGAGGACTATGACTGATTCGAGTCTCGAGATCTTATAAAATTGATAAATGTTTGAGATTTGTCATCACTTTTTTTTTTATCTTTGCAAGAAATTCTTTTTGATCGATAATAAAATGCAAATGGTGGATAAAAATGCGTAAATTTTATCGAGTTTTCCTTTCGCAATCCAATGCAGTGGCATAGCTGTAATTTTTGCCACCCAGGGCGAACTTACAATATGCCGCCCTTCCTTTAAGAGTTAAATAAACTTCAAAATAAAAATATTTTATTTAATACCGCAATTCGTGGTTTGACGCCCTCGATTTCTGCAGATAGGTTGCGAAATCGCGCGTCCACCACCAGTCTTTCTTTCATACATTGGCAAATTACCAAAAAAAGGCGAAAAATATGAATTAATCCCTATAGTTATTTTTTTATGTATACAATGATTAAACTAGTGACAGTGCTCTTCTTAGTTATAAAACTGTTTTCTTACATGTCTGATTTTGTCTCCCCTTTCCAAGTGCCGCCCCTCCCCCTAGATACACCACTGGTCCAATGTAATAAAACTTATTCTACTAGGTTTTTAGAAGAGCACCATCTTTCTTCACAAAGGTCAGTTTTGACTGAGGTTGATTGTGTTTTCATGTATTTTTATTCAGCTTGACAAGTTTCATATTTGTACAGATGAAATTTTGTAATCGATTATTTCTGATATGCTAGAGTTTTGAAATTGTGTACCCTTGTGTATTCTCGATGTAATGCACTATTTTAATATTAATGATTTTTAGCTGATTTTATAACGAGCAATTTAATGTTTTTGCAACAGTTCTTTGAGTTGATAGATTTTATTTTAGAAAGATTTTACTTTAGAAACATTCGCAGAAGTTCGCTTCATTTTTGCATAAGTTTTTGAAATTCCTTTTTCAGTATATTGTAAATTTTTACGTCTTTTTCTTTTATTATTAACAATCATGCTTATTTTGCTTTGAGAAACTAATTCCATGGCTTTTACAGCGTTCCTGAATAAGAGAACAGGAATATTTCTCTTCCGAAAAAAAAGAAAGAAGAAACAAATAAGTACTGGAAAATAAAATTGTTTTAAACCAAACAATTGTTTATATTTTCCATTAAAAACGCTAAAAAAATATGCGAACAGCTCTGTAATGCTTAGAAAAGGGGAACGATTTGAGGCAACCCAGATAGCAATTTTAGTTTGCAGCAAATTTGCAGCAGACTTGCACTACAAATCTGAAAGCTTACAGCAAATTTGACACGACAAGAGTGCAAGTGTGAAACAAGTTTGCAGCAAGTTAACGCAAGCTTCGAAGTCACCATGGGACGAACTTGCAGCAAACTTGCATTGCAAACTCATTGCAAATTATAGCAAAAACAGAGTACGAACACAACCCGGGAGAGAATTCGCGACCTACCGCTTAGTAGCCTGACGTCTATACCACTCGGACAGATCGACTACGACAGGATTTCGCTAATACATCGTTCTATTCGATTCGTATACGATTTATTTTAAACTATTTTCTTGATTTCATTAATTTTTTGAGTTGAGAATATGATTTGAAGTCAAAGAGAGAGCGATTTTCGCTAATAACTACGTTTTGCTAGTAGAATAAATTATGAAATTAGAGTTCAAAAGTAATTACTTTAAAATGGGACAAAATGTATAAGTTATTATTTTTCAATAAACATTGACTGTTTTTTCGGTTTAATTTTGTTTATAAATGTTAAAATTTCAACATTAAGAAAAAGGCGATATAGTTTTCTTTAAAGTAAAACTTTTAGTAAAAACATGGAAAATGTTTCAAAAATTTTTTTATAAAAAGAGTTAGTTTTTTTGCAAATTATCATTGATTTATTGAATTAATAAAAAGAAGGTCGGTCTAGGAGATGCTATTAAAAATCGGATGTTTTTTTTAAAAACAGAGACAAAGATAATTATCTTTTTGTGCTATCTTTGCATCAAGTTTGTTTTGCAAATTTGCATTGCAAAGGAGGTGGCGCTATTTGTCACGGTGAACTTGCAGCAGACTTGCAATGCAAGGAAGGTGGCGCTAGTTGTCACGGCGAATTTGCTACAAGTTCGCTTCAAATTTGACGCGTCAAATTTGCTATGACAAGCTAATATCAAGTCAAAATCAAACTTGCAGCAAACTTACGTGCTATCTTGGAATGATTTAAAATCTCAATTAAATTCTGAAACACGGAGATTCCTACTGTTATAAATATTAACACAATCAATGTATAATACAATATATTAAGAGCTTTTATTTCTATTAGGAAATTAAAAATTAAACACAGGCATAAGTTTTGTGTATTTGTTTTAGTTACATAAATATGTATATCCCAAGAAATGAAACAATCACCAAAAGCTGATATGAAAGAGTTTGAGTTTGCTGTATTGAAATATTATTAAACAAATATGGTAATATTCTTCACTATATTCCTTTAAATGCAAAGCTTGCAACTCAAAAAGGGAAAATAAAGTTTTTCATTGAAATGTAGCATTCTGATTCTAAGTCTATGATAAGTCTGTAATTATGCAAATATATTATAAATCTATTATTACTCACGCAAACTTCATGGCAAGATGATGAAATTGCATTAGTCCATAAGTTGCAACCTTCATGGCACTGAAAAAGTAAAACTGAATTAATAAATCTTCAAACAGTAACCAAACAAATTTTTTACTAGATTCTCCAGTAAAAAAAGTTCTAAGATTTTACATTAATAATTGCCTTACTAACCGTAATTCTAGGCCAGAGTTTCTTAACATTTGCCTGAAGATACCAAATAAGGGTGTGGATGGGAGAGCAGACGAATTACTGGTTCCAAAAACTTCAACAGTAGTTACTTCTTTCTGATTCATCCATGCCATTACGCAAAATACTATTGTTCTCAATAAATTCCCGAAATGAATTTTTTAAAATTTATATAAGGAAGTTAGATAAATTTGAGTTTCACTGTTTTCAAAAATGTTCTCCTCCTACATTTACACGCAGCATTGGTACAGTATAAATCAAAACATTCTTCAAAAAAATATCTGGAAAATGCCATCATCTGTCTCGTCGTATTTTTAAAGACTTATTCAGAATTCGAGAAACTTTGTAACTGCACTCTCATTTTTAGACTAAGAAACAGGTAAAAATGAACGGGTGAATACGGTGTGTACTTAGAGAGGCAACAATATTATTGGGGAGGTAATTTTTATCCAATATCGACTGAGGCGCAAGGACCTTAACATTCAGTAAAATCCACTCGTTTTTCGAGTATTTTGCAAGGCTTTTCCTTCTGACAGCTTCCCGTAAGTGGCGAAGAATTTCAAATCTCCTTATTCGCAGTTTGTCCCTCTGGGATGTGCCCATGATGGGTAACACCTCTGTAAGAAACAAAACCTCTCCAAGCGCCTTTCCCCCTTGTTTTTGTCCAAGTCCCTTGCTTCTTTGGAGATGGCCTCGACGTTTAACGATGCCTCATTTCTACAGACACCAATCAACATCTGAAGGGCCCCAGAAAGTGTTTTTGTAATAGAAAACAGAATTTAATGTTTTATCACTGTTCTATAGCCAACATTAAAAAAAGACAATGAAGAAAGCTGATTCAACGCTAATGCCTTTATCAACGCACGGTCGGAGACCAAGAAATCGCTATTCCCTGTCGATCACCTCCTGCTTCTCTTCCTAACAGTAACCAGCCCAAAACAATGAATTTTCCTCCAACACCTTCCCTGATATATAATGTATGTTTACTCCGGAAACTTTTTGATTCAAGTAATAATTTTTAACATCTTTACCAACTTACAGACGGAGACCAAGGAACTACCACACTCAATGTTGATAATTTCTCTCTTTTCTCCTTACTGGTATCAATCAGAAAACAATAAATTTTCCTCAAGCACCTCCCGTGACAAACTGTGTATGCACGTTTTGGAAGCTCTTTGAATCCAAAGGATTAAGCAATTAATTCATTAAAAAATCATTATAGTTTTGAAATAAGTGAAATGGGGGTTTACTCTTCTGTTTTCCTTTTATTAAATATTTCTTTATTTAAATACGCGTATGTATTTGCGAAATTTGCTGAGATAAAATCAAGGTTAAGTTATAGGTTAAATCAAAACCCTAATCCTAAACTAAAAAAAAGATTTTTCTGAAAAAGAAATTAAACCATAAGCATGCAATTACATTAAACATTATATTAATTAAGCATGCGATTCATTTTAATGTTGCAAAAATTGTTGTAGCTGTTATTTTATTCCACAAAAGAGAACCGATTTTTTTCGAAATGAAGTTAGAATTTTTTTTATTTGAATTTCAGAATTTTGATAGTTCGGAATAATTTCTTACAAGAAATGTTATAAATATAAGATCTGATTAAAATTTCCATAATCGTTTTCTCAATAAAATGCTATGGTATTCATTTACCTAACAGAAAACAGGGAACTTATATTAAAATAGGAATTTAAATTCATTTTTATGGTAAATTAATATTTAGTCGACTTACTCGTAAAATTCAACTGTTTTTAAAACTTTCTTACTTGATGGCTACCTGCCGTCAATTGTTGAAATTATGTGCATCTTTACTCTGAAAAATTTACATTATAATAATGGGGTCAAAGCTATCGCATCTTTTTGTTTAAAGAATATATTTTGAAACATTACTTATGGCAGAATGGTTCTAACAACATTCAAAACCACTCAGTTCATTTAAGCATTCTAATCAAACAAGTATGATGTCGCCAATAAAAAAGCATGAACTATGAACAATAATTTAAACTAGATTAATTTATCGTACTCCAGTAAATAGTTTCGTCTTATATTTCAAATTATCTTTAAAGATTAATAAACAACCTAATAATATTCTGTGCGTTACTTAAAACAATGAGCGATACTTTCTGCATTTTGTGCGCAGTTTTCAGAAGACGTGCGTTTGAGAGCAGAGATCATCGTCCTTTGAAACAATGAAATGTTATATTTTTTAATTATCTCGAGTTAGTTTTTCCATTTGTACTTAGGAAGAAATACAAATAAAAGAAATTACACAAGAAAAAGTTTAATCATATGTATATAGCATGCCGTATTGCTGTGTTCATTGATAGTTTACTTTTTAAAAATATTTCATAGGCTGTAGATATTTTCCATTTGTACTTAGTAAGAAATACTAATAAAAGAAATTGTACAAGAAAAAGTTTAATAATAGCATGCTGTATTGCTGTGTCCAATGATAGTTTACTTTTTAACTTTATTTCATAGGCTGTAGTCTATTACTGTATAATTTCGAACCTGGGGCGTTAATCCAAAAAGGTTTAGTCAAATTTAACCACAAACTACGTTAAGAGTTACTTGTAAATATAGCTTGTCTCTTCAAGGAATACTGGCGCAATAATGCTTTCTGATTGTTGATTGCAAGACTGATAATTACAATATAAAATAAAGAGATGTTTTAAAACAAGTTGAACTTTTATTTAAAATTATCATTTCATAACCACCTCTCTTGTAGCAGTGGGTGCGTATGTATATAATGTATTTAGGTATTAGTTTTATTATATTGTGTTGCTCAGTTATAATATTATGCAGTTAATATAGGTATTAAATGCCTCGTTTGGGTTATTTGAAGTTTGCGTTTTTTACTAATAACTCCCACTTGTAAAATAACAAAGAGAAGGAATAAAGGACCAATACTTCTTGTATTTAGTCAGTGATTTGTCTGTTTATCCTATTATGGTAAGAAAGATATCCAGATCAATCTTCGCTGTGGCTCTCTAAGTGAATGAACACGGAGTAAAATAATAAAATATTTGCATTCCATAAATAAGAAAAGCCAACTTCCCTTTGGCATGTGACTAAAAGAAATTCACATTTCAAGTTACATTCAAATTAGAGCACCTTTGCAATAAAAAAAATAATTTTGAACTACCTCTTTAGTTAAAATTTACACTTAGAAAGATTTCCTATACATTTTTTTAAAAGTCCCTACCTTTGTAACTACTAATATTTTAAATCCAATTTTTTGTTAGCTTTACGGAAATATATTTATACAATAATGTGTATTGATTTTAAGATACGTCTAGTATTCAGTTAAATATAAAATTTTACTTAAATATATAGTGAGAAACGAGGAAATTCAACATTATTTCATTATTTTTCTTGCAGGAAAAAAACGCTAATCAACAGAATTATTATTACATGCACAGTTTTATCATATATATAGGTAATGATAAGCATGTACACAAAATTTGAAATCTCTATTATAGATGAGAGGGGGACGACCCTTAGCATTTTTAATGCATGAAAGTGAAAAAAAACCCACTGTGCATTGAGAACAAGGCATCTGAAATTTAATGTTGTGAATATAGTATGCCATTTGTCATAGCAAATAAAAATCTTATCTGAAATACAAATGACACAACTTTGATAATTTGACACAATAAGCGATATAATAGGAGCAACAAAATAAAATACGGTGCTTCAACCAAGTTTTGGCTATTGTGCCTCCCTTAAACAGACACATAAAACAGGGCTTAAAAAGAAAACGCATTTAAAATACGAAACTGTTAAGTAATACGGAAAAATGTCCAACAATAAAGAGTTTTTATAAATGAGATTCAGTTAAAATTATTGCTGTAATAGCATTCCCTAACAGACATACACTTAAAGATTTATAAGTAGCGCAAGTAGAGTGGCATATGGTTTAGATTGTAATCCGTGCGAATGACGGATAATTTTATAAGTTAATAGCAACGCGTTAACTGGGATTGAGTAACCCCCCCTTCCTCCCCTTCCATTTTCTCTGGCAACAACAGTGCCGATATTGAAATAAGAAAGGGAGGGGAGAGAGATGTGACATAGCGTCCGTTGTTGTCCGTCAGCAGCGTTCCAAGTTTTGTTTATGGTGTTGCAGGTACAGAAGAGTCTAATAAGGAAGTGGTTCATTACTGGGTGAGGCTAAAGGGCAATTATCGTGTCGTTCGGAGCAATGAAAAAAGCCCCTTGGTCCTTTCATAACTGCCTACTGGCTGCAGCGGCAATTATCTGGGCTGATGCATGCATTCACCCTCGTTTAGACAGGGCACCCGGGAAATTAGGCTTTTGACACACTGTTCGGGAAACTCGGGCCTCTGGCAATCAAGAAAGTTTCGCAGTAGTCTTGTTCCACTCAAGCAAGGCGTCAACAAAGTTGTTACAGGAATTGTAAAAGAAGTGGTACTCGAACCTCTGGAAAGGTAAAACTGCACCAGAGATCAGACAAATGGGATGGTCGCTGTGATTAAGTAAATGTTACCTCCATTGCAACAGAAAAAATAATGATTTGGAAACAAAGACACCAGAGCCTTGCATTTGTTGTTAGAGTCTGAGTTGTTTACAACTGGTCTGCATCAACTTAAAACTGTGGTGAAAATTTCGAGTATTAAGTAAAAAAAGATGCAATTAAAGCTGCACTGTAGACAGATTAATAAGATATTAAATAAGAGAATGCATTATTATTAAATAATCAGTGTCTTAAAAATGGAGCAAACATGGATTATGTGGCATATAGTATTCGCTCAATTAACTAGTGGGAGTGTTCTCCCCTCTAGTTTCTTGCATGCTTACACAATACGGTGCGTTCTGTGTTAAGTTTTGAAACATACTGAGGAATATTGAGTTTATATTTTGTACCTCTTCTCTTCTACCGATTACACACCATATGTTTGGCGCAATACGGCCAAATCTGGCTCTTGCGCCACAAAAACCAAACGCAAAAAAACCAACCAACCCTTTAACCGATTCTGTCAAAAATTTGGTTCAGAACTACAATTTTGTTGTGAAGACCATATTCCAAATATGGTTATCGCGTTCACATATACGAGTATAGATAAACCTACAGACAATCAACCCTAAAGCGGATTTGGTCCAAAATTAGACACACATCTACAAAATGTAGTGATAAAACCATATGCCAAATCCCATTTAGCTAGCTCGTTGCATTTTTAAATTATCACGTTCACATGAATACGGACAGGCAGACAGATAAACTTCCTTTCGACGAATTTCGTCCAAAATTTGATTGAAATCTACAATTTTGACCTAATGTCCGTATGCCAAATTATTGTCTTCACAGACAGACCTACAAATATACAAACATAATTATCGAAATCGTTTTTTTTCGGATTTATTGATCTAGGTCTTTTGCTTAGCTAGGTTTAAAATGTTAAGATTTATCAACATTTTGAAGTCGAATTTTTTTAAAGAGTACAATACTTTTTCTTTGTATATTTCATATTCGAGTAAATAGAAAGCGAAATCTGGAAACAAAGAAATCTGAACCTTGAAATTGTAACAAGAGTATGAGTTGTTGGCTATCAGCCAGTATCAACTAAAACATATAAAAAATTTCGAGTTCTATGTTAAAGAAGATGTAACACTGGGCAACAAATTTTCAAAAAGTTCCTGCTTCCGAGATGGATATAGTCAATTCCTAATTAATTCAATGTGCTGAACATGAATATGTCAAAGAAAGCTGAAATGGCTACGGGTTTTTTGTAATTCGTACACGTTGTTTAGAAAAGTGTATATATGTACATATAGTATAATACATGTTAAGAATACCTTAATCTGCTTCGGACTTTCGATTCCTTTTGGCCTGACGCTTGTAATGGACGTGGGAGCATGTCTGATGAGCGTCCAACAGTAGTCAGCCAATATTGCTGTGGACCAATTCCCCTGGTAATGCTTTTCCATGTCGACAATGTCCTGATGAAAATGTTCGCAGTGCTCAACACTGACCTGTCCGCAGTTATCAGGGAAGAAATTCAAGTGAGAGTCCAGAAAGTGGGTCTTAAAGGACATATTGCAGCCGAAATCCTGAAATAAAGCCAACTTATCCTCAACCAGATCCTTGTAGTTTTCGGCCTTGTCATTCCGTAGGAAGTTTGTTGACACTTCATAGAACGCATCCCAAACCTGTTTTTCTTTACTTCGAAGAAGTTTCTCAAACTTGGGGTCTCTGAAAAGCTGTTTAATCTGAGGCCCCACAAAAACGCCTTCTTTAATTTTTGCTACACTGAGTCGAGGGAATTTTTCATGCAGGTACTTAAATACTGGTCCATTCTTATCCATGGCTTTTACCAAGTTTTTGATAAGGCCAAGCTAGATGTGCAAAGGAGGAATGAGGATTTTATGCGGTTCTGCCAGAGGTGGGTGTTCTACATTCATTTCTCCAGGCTTAAAAGATGCTCTCTGAGACCAATCTATCTTGATGTAGTGCAAAACGATTGCTCTGCTGTCCCATAGACAAAGAAAATAGCAGTACTTTGTATATCCGAGCTGCAAACCCATCAACACACACTACCTTCAGGTCAGCACAGATCTGCCAGCCATACTTACTGTAGTTAATCATCTCCAAAAGATCTTTTAAATTGCGGTAAGTCTCCTTCATGTAGACAACATGTGTGACAGATATGGATGGAAGCTCGTTTCCGTTATTCAGCAAAACCGCCTTAAGACTGAGTTTTGAAGCATCTATAAACAGCCTGCCCTTCATTGGGCTCATGTGCAATGCGGAGTTCTTTTAGTAGGCCATCAATGTCGCCGCAGAACACAAGGCTTTCTTCTTTTTAAAAGAAAGATTCGAAGAGCAGATTACGTGTGCGAAATGAAGCCACTTGGACATTTTCTTCCAGAATATTCCACTGTTGAAGTCTTGAGGCCAATATCTCCGCTTTACTTTTGGACAGATCCAAATCGCGAACAAGATCATTCAGTTCAACCGAGGTAAATAATTAAATAATATAATAAAATATATAATATAATGCATATTATTGCATTATATTAGAGCACCTTTATAACACAAAAAACGTAAATATCTCTGCAACAAGAGCCAATCAGCTTTTTTCAATGTGATATTATAGCACGTTAAAATCATTCAGGATTGGGTACTTTCACCTAAGAAGCAATTTCATTGTTGCCCAGTGTAATTAATGTTACATTGCAGACAAATAAAAGCGTAGTAAAAGTTCAATGTACTAAAATTAAAAGAATTATTGGACTTGGTGGATTAGCCTTGGGTCTTTCTTCTATGATTGCGGTATTCAAAGATTATTAAAAGTAAAAGGACTTAGAGTTAGCAGAAAACAGTTAAGAAGCGTTTTGAAAGTTTTGCTTACCACAAAGGAATGCGTTCTGGAAATCACGAAAGGATGACAGAGAATGAAGCATTGGTAAAAGAATTTGTAAGGATATATATCAAAGAGCATTCTGGAAATAACTTAAACAAAAAGGAAAATTTTCCATGATGCGAAGCAAGTTGATAAAAATGCCTCGAAAGTGCACATGAATGAAATTATTGCAACAAAATACTCGAGAATTGGATAAAGAGAGCATTTGCAGAAAATTTAACCAACTTAACATTTATTTTATTATCAGGACATTTGTATGGTATGCAAAATATGAGTTAAAAGTTAAATCTTTATATGCAATAGAAAATAAAATCTTTTACCATCACTACAATAAAAACAAAGTCAGCTGTTTTGTAGAAAATATTTTATTGATTTTTCCATCGGGGTACTTTTTTATTAGCTCACTGTCCTGCCAATTCACTGATAGAAGTGGGGATTAAATAATTAATACAATAACGCAAAGAGGCAACATATCCGTTAGCAGTTTTATTTGGCACACTGCGTTTGAAAACCAGGAAACCCCACAAGCGATACACATGTATTTGGAACATGCATATATCGATAAAAACTTTAATCCTAAATTGGGGAACTAGCTCGTTCGTTACAGGGCTGATGCAATATTTGTTGATTTTGAGCTCAATTTAAAGTTTATTTATTATATGAAAAGGGCTGAGATGTAATAAAATGGATGCTTCGATTTTCTTACATTTTTCATAATGGGGAATGAAAATATTGCGTGATAAGAATGCAAATCTAAAGATGTTTCTAAATTTTATTAAATAAATGGAGTGATTGATAACTAGAACATCTCAAAAACAATACGCGTAGCTACGACGAGTGAATCTGAAATGCCATAATAATTCAAAGAATTTCCAAAGATAGTTGAAAAATAACCTTAGAAATACAGGGTGGTCATAAATTATTGGACACATGTCAAAAATTAAAAAAAAAAAAAACAGTATTGTTACAACTACGTTTTTTTTAAAAAATTGAGAGCGCATTTTAAAAAGTTTTTGTTTCCAGATAGGTAACGCGCCGTTACGGCGGTCTAGGTGGTCGTAAATTATTGTCCATCTCCCATTTTTGAGAGCCATTACCTGCGAAACTATTAAAGATAGAAGAAAAATAAAAGCATGTATTTATAAGGAATTTTACACTCTTTAATTTGTTAAATCAATTGTAAGTAGAAGGCTGAATAGTTTTCGAGATATTCAAGAAAAACTAAAAAAGGAAACCAAAAAACGCGCATCCGTTTCTGCTGATCGCTAGTCATTGCGTATGGAAATCTATCGCTGTAGCAAATTTAGAACGCCGTAATGGTGCGACATCTATCGGAAAAAAACTTTATTTGCTCTCTCATTTGAAAAAAAAGCAGTTGTAACATTATTAGTTTTTTTATTTTATTAATTTTTGAAATGGGTTAAATCATTTATGACCACCCTGTATTATTATTGAAAACTGATTGCTCAATTTTTTTTGTTCTTTACAGCTTCTTGCTGAATCACAGTACTACAAAAATGATGCAAGCAAACTCCAGCTATAAAATACCGTCGAATTTTTATTGTAAAACATACAAGCAAAGCGAGCCGTTATTCTATTATCATTTTAAGCCAGGGTTTCCAAACTTTTCTCCCTCTCGTACCCTTTCATTAGTTTTTTTATTTTCGCGTACCCCCTACATTCATAACCCCCCTCCAAACATCCGTCTATACAAAGAATTTCTTTATCAATGATGTTTAAGGGCCTATGTAAGCTTAAGAGTCAAATGACTGGAATTTATAATATTTGCAGGACTTATTTTTGATTTGGCATTTTATTCCACTTTTACAATAGTATTAGTTCAAAGTCAAAACAGATGAAACCAGTATTGTAATAATTTCGCATTAACTTGTAAGGATAGCTAAATATTACTACACTTCCTTTTGCACTCTTTTTTACTTGTTTTGAGGGTAGGTTTAGGACTTGCACAACTTCCACTTTTACTTTTTACACGAATTTGGGGAAACAATATTCTGTAACATTTTTAATCCCTTATTTTTTCTTGTGTCCGCCATTACCGACTTTGAGTTCTCGTACCCCGAAATGATCCTCCGCGTACCCCCAGGGGTAGGAGTACCACAGGTTGGAAACCTCTATTTTAGGCATATTAATTTTTTAAAAATGAATTACAGGGGAATCTGTCTTAATTCAAATGTTTTTAATTCGAATTTTACCTTAATTTGAATTTTTATCTGGTTCCTTCAATTTCCTATTAATATAATGTTAAAATGTTGTCTAGCATCCAAATTTATTTTGGTTAATTCAACGTCAAAACTAAAAAAAAATTATTTCTGAATTTTTTTCGTTAGTTAAATACGTTGTACCTACTGTCCTGAGAGATAATAAGTAAATAATTTTTAAGGAGCTTAATTCGCTCGAGGGCCTTAAATTGCTGTACTAAGTCTTCAATAACAAAACAGTAAAATATTTCTCACTTTTTTAAAAACTTCAAACAGGTGAGATGTGAATTTTACTGTTTATTTTGAAATTTTATTCGACAATTGTTGCATTCAAAGAGATGTATATTGTTTGTTTATTAAAATTACTTATTTACTAAAAATTATTAACTTTTTTTATTACGCATCATTTTTTTTAACTGTTAAATACTAAAAATAAATCTTTACTGCAGGTTTTAGTTTAAAAAATGTAATTTTCTCCTACTTTACTTAGGTCTAGTTTTTCAAATTTTTGGACAAATCGAATTCTTACTGGGGTTCCGTCAACTTCGAATTAACCGAGTCCCACTCTATGACTAAACAATCGATATCTTCAAAAATGAAGAAAACGTTTCATGGATTATCTGACATTAAACATTCTTTCATTTAAAAAAGAGAAACAGAGAGAAAAGCAGACCAACAAATTTAGATCAGAGAGCAAACAAAAATGAACGTATCAACTTGCCGTTACTCTCGTAAGTTACGAGTTGTTTCTAGACAACATGTCAATATAAACTCATTCTGTTGTCAAAGACCATGAAGTGATGAAAATAAGGAAGTTAAGGCTCACAGTGGGGAATACACAACTGGCTGATTTCACTCGAATCACGTAAGCTAAATCAGTCCCAAGAATTAATAATTCCGATTTTTGGTAAAAAGGATGTTACCGTCGATTAATTTCTGCAGCATTATAAAAATGCAAATTCATTTGAGCTACTGTCTGAATCATTTAATAATCTATTTTAAGATAAGCCCAGGTAAATATTGCGCTTTGGGGTTTCCAGTTAAATATCATGAACTTTGAAATTACTCTCTATTTCTCCCATAAGTACGACGAATAATTATTCAATGAGTTATATATCGTTAGTTTATTAAAATTATTTATTGAAATTATTATTTTTTAAAATAGTAAAATATTTCTACTTATAATTAGTTAAAATTACTTATTGATTATTTATTAAAATTTGCATCATTTATTCAATCTGTTAAATATTAAAAATAAATCTTTACTGCAGTTATTAGTTTAAAAATTGTCGTCTACTCTTGCTGTACTCGTTTTTAGACTCAATTTTTCTTATTTCAAATTACTTAAATTAATTAACTTTGGAATTACTTTGTAATTGTCGCATACAATGGCAAACATCTTAATCTCGCAACCATCTTAAATGTTCATTAATAGCCCAATGTTTCTGCTCTGCAAAAAGACAGATCCTGGTCTTCTTTTCTTAATAATTCTTCATCCACCATGCAGAATGAAGTGAAATAAAAAAAAAATGTAAACTCCTTAACTGACTTATTCTTATCAGCTGTTTGATATAAAATTAGATTCCATCTATGTTTATTTGACACACGTCAAACGCTTTGCCGAAATTTAATATTGGATTCCATAATTTTTTTAATAGGAAAAATGATATTGCATCCCAGAATAGCGTAGTGAGGCGTCAGATGCGTACCTAAAGAAAATGATTCCCAGAATAAAAAAAACAAAATTGTGCCTTCCCTCATAATTTTTAAAAATTAATTTTATATTGACGATTTGTTCAATTCCTCGTAAAAATGTATTTAATTCTACGCTTAAGAAATAATTAATTGTTGTTGTTTTATAATCAAGATTAAAATAACGAAATGATTCCACTTTATAAGTTCAAAGCTTCATAAAGCATTTTCATTCTATTTTTTGTTATTAAAAATAATTCAGACAGGGAAGTTCAGCTTTTAAATTCAAGGTGATTCATTGAAAAGCTTTTCTACTTGTTGCTAATATTTTTTTCCCTATTTTGTAACGTATGAATTTTCTTTTCTTTTTCTCTTAATACACACTAAAGTTTTGATTTATATTAAATGCACTATATGTGACATTTGGCAATTTAAGTAAGAAGAATCAACATCCAAAATGCCCTTTTCTAATACAATTCATTCAATTAATATTTTCTTTGCATCAGTGAATTTGTTAATTTTTTTAAATGTACAAAGTATCTAATTTTTTCACTTTTTATATTGTTTTACGAAATTTTTTTTAAAAATAAGTTTATAAACCAATACTTTTAAGTGAAAGTTTTTTGTCCCTGGTAATGGCACCGAGGACTTGTGCCGTATCTGTCCAACCCTATTTACGCCACTGAAAAACGTCCAGTTAGAAATTAGATGGCATTTATCATGCGCCTGTGACGCCATGCAAATTGATTTCCTAAAAATCTACTAAAACCATTCAAAACATTCTCAATTCTAAAACAAAATGAATATTAACTGAAACATTCTTTTATTGAAAATATTTTGGTCTTTTTAATAAAGTGCCGTTGTTCTAAACATCGTTAATCAGTTTTGTACACACTGTGTTATCTCGTTCTTTGTCGAAACACCACTAACTTCTCAAAAAGGATAGTTTTATCGGAATCTTAACATAAATTTGAAAATCAGTTTCCAAAATGTTTTTAATGGGAAAACCTCAATGATATTTTGAACTTTTTCTGAGATTTTTAGTTTAAAAATTGTTGTTTTCTCATGCTGTATTCGTTTTTAGACCCAATTTCCTAAATTCAAATTTTTGGATAATTCGAATTTTTTTTTGTGGTCCCTTCAGCTTCGAATTAGTCAACTTCCACTCTATGATAAAACATAAAACATTTTTAATGATGTAATAAAATATTTTTAAATGGTTGGATAAAATATTGGTAATGAACTAATTTTATTTTGATAATATTTACCTTATCAACTCTGCAAGTCTCATTGCATGCAACATCCAAATCTTCATCATCAGAGCTGCTCTGGAAAGGAAAAAAATCAATTGTTAGTCAAAAAATGGAAAGAAATAAATAAAAATATGGTTTCCGGGAAATACTATACAATAAAAGGATAGGAAATCGTATAAAGCCCTATTTCCGTTAGAGGAACAGGTTAGTTGGCCTATAAGACCGAAATAAAACAAATATTATTTTGATGTCTATGGATTTTACCATACACCATTTCTTTCTGCTTGTTTCGTTTGAAGGTCACCTAATGAATCACATGATGACTATGACTTCTAACTTATCATATTCAGATTGATGAGATAAATTTTTCAAAAGCATCACACCCCCCAAAATTAAAAAATTGTGCAATATAAACTGCATTTTCAGCATTTATTTCTTAATATTTATTCTTCAACTATTGTTTTTATTGCTTTTATTACTGTAAATGCGGTAAGACTATGTTTATTGAATTTTTAGTTATAATAAATGAAAGATTTTATCATAATTTCTATATGATAAAGAAACCAGTAAATTAGTGTTGGGAGTTACATATTTTATCACATAACAGTTATAAAATATTACTTTAATGGTCTGCTTTAACTATAGTTTCAAGGGTAAATACAACATGTGTACCGAATGTCGTTTTTCCACCGATACAGTTAACCGAGAAAGAGAAAAACGTTGTTAGATTCATTAGATGGGTATAAATGCGTACATTTAGCGTACAAATAAATATTAAAAAATTCCTGTCGACAATCCGGAAAGCGAAGGCAGATTCCGTTTGTCTGGATATATAAGGAAAAGAAAATTTCGCCCCCTTTGCTATTTCCTTCTCGAATTTCATAAGGGTTGGAGCTATGATAATGAAAGAAAGTGGAAAAGAATGTAACTGATAAGAGCTTTTCGATGAAGTGTTACATACATAGGTTACAGAGTAGTTGAAGTTTTAGGGGATGTAAATAACTTTTTCAGCCCCTATGATATTATTATTATTATTCTAAGCAATTGTAGGTATCGAAAAATTTGATACAAAAGTTCGTTATGATAAAGCAATAATTCGTCGAATTTGAATTATCTTTCTCTTTTCAATCGTAAGAGAGTTATGGGGAAAAGGAAATTTCAAGCCTCACCAATATCTCCCCCTTTGAGCTGGATACCCCATCTGTGAACTCGTCCAAGATTTTCAGTCTTCCATTAACATATCCTCCGCAGGTCGAAATCCAATCAAAATTACTTTAGTTATCGTATTTACAAAATAGGGTGAAGCGTTATGTCAACGTCATTTTCATATAAATAAATTGCATTTAAATTATAATTTTACAAAGATTTCTGCAAATGAAATAAATTGACTTTTAGATTATAATTAGCAGTTTTCTATCTGAAGTTACAGATGTTAGACGGAAAGGATGGTATTAATGCTTTAAATAGCTTGAAACATGTTGTTATAGATTCGATATAATCTCATTTATTAACTAATGTATGTAATGTTTATTCTAAATCCATAAAGTAATACGAAATATTAGGTAATATATTAATTAAATGTAAAAAACGATCAACTTCATATTAAATTTAGTTTCAACAAATCACGATTCATTACAAAAAACGATTTCAAAATTTCACAATATCTGTAATATTAAATTATAAACTAGAGGCTAAAGCATCAAAAATAATTAAAATAAAAAATTCTCTTTTTAGTACACTAATAAAAACTAAGTTAAAAATTGTTTTAATTAAATGTATTTATTTACATGATATAATCCTACAGAAACTAATAATTCACCTACACATTTCCGAAATTTTATATTTAGCTAACGGTTAAAATTATACCAAAATGAAATAATGATATTTTAAAAAACATTCTGAGTAAGATGAAAACATAATCGGCTACGGCGGGTTAAACCTGTTATGTCCTTCAAATCATATTACCAAATGCATCTCAGTTCTCTAAAATGCCATTTTTCCCGTTTCCTCGCTGTATGTGCCGTGTGGAAGCAAACAACACATGCGTTGGCGACTATTAATCACACAAGCATCCCGGAAGAATAAATTTTCATTTCTTACAGAAGAAAATGCACCGATCAAATGAAAGCAAGGAACTTTTGATAGTTGCATTTGCTCTTTTTCATGTCTAATAACTTTTCACTTCATTTAGTTTTCAGCTTGCAGGACTCTTTAGAATTTGGTATGGACGTTCAGGATTTAAGTTAGTTACGTCCAGAGCTCGGAGTCTGATAAATTTTCAGAATTAAATGTATTTTTCAGAATGAAAATAATTATCATCTTATTTTTATATAACTTACTTTTATTTTCACTTACTTTTTCTTAAAGTTATTATAACGTTTACTTACTTAACTTATTTTTAAAAATATTTTCTGAGTATTATTTTTATTTTAATTAATAAAATATTCATGTCTTATTAAATAAAATAGTTATAAATTAATTGAGAAACGATATTTTATTAATTAAATATAAACAAATACGCAGAAAATAGTTATTTAATTACACGTAATTATTTAATAAATAAAATAGCTATATATTTTCGCCTCAGATTTTTGAGAATGGAATTTATTATGCACAGACGAAATTCAATAATGGATAGGAGGATAAAAAAAGGTTCCATAAAGCGATATATTTTTGATAATTAAAGTGAATATTGACATAAAATTTTTGCAAACAAAAGTTAAACAACTTCAATTAAAAATGAGCGGTAAATCATCATAATTATACCATGATTAGTGTTATAATGATGGAGAATAGAAAATATTTAATAACGATTTTTACTCCTTCCGTTTCGATATCAGTGCTTAAATAACATAATAAGTTTTAATGATTTTTTAATCGACGAGAATTTTTAAAAAATATTTTATTAAGAATCTGAACGATATAAAATTGTTTAAAAAAGCCTTTATCGCGCATTTTCAGTTTCGCATGAATTTGCTTAGCGGACTGATTTCGAGGAAATTGTCGCGTATCCAAAACGCAAGATAAAACTTATTTCGAAAACCTCTTTTGAATTCAATACTAGTACAAAACATTGCTTCCATTTTAAAACTTCTACATGCAAGCATTCTATTTAATTTTATTGTCATTTGCAGCTATATTTATTAAAATAAGATTACGCACCAAATTGTAGAGCTTTAAAAAATTCGGGAGTTTTGAATCGAAAAAGATAACATTAACGGCATCAGCAAAATAAGTATCATTTTTGGACTAGAATTTTTTAAAATATATCGTTTAATTTTAACATATCTCCTTTCATGCCAAATGCACGCTCCCTATACCAATGATAGGCCCACGCATCACCAGTAAGAACAATGTCACGAAGTAGTATGAACTGTGACCAGTCAGTCTGAGCTGAAACACAAGCCAGTGAACATGTACCCAAACACCCGAGGCTAAAATTTTGTTAATGATCAATTGTTAATTTGAATATTTACCTCATTTAAATATTCTATGTTTGTGAATGGCCACTATTAATGTAATAAATTTAATTATTTTAAAATAGTTGACTAATGTCGCGATTTAACCTGTCATGAATGTAATTATATGTTGAAGTAATAAAGAGAATAATTTTCCCATTATGATTTAAACACTAAACAAGATTTTTTTGTCCATTGTACGTATAACCAAAATATTTTCTGTAACTCATGTCCTGCAATTATTAAAAAGTTTTTTAACCGCCAATAAAAAATTACACATAGTATATGATATTGTGTCGCCAAATAAAGTGGATCAACTATCAACCGTGTATGATTAAGCATGGTTAGAAAGTAACAATAATAGAAATATCTTAAGAGCACCGTATACACCATTTCAACAATATTAATTAAGCACTTTTAAGCCCCCCCCCCCAAAATTCAAAGATGCAATGCAAAATCTCAGCTTCTGTGTGCTCTACGACTTTTCTTATTCCTTTGGAGTACAAAGTATAAAAAATTCGTAACGTATGTCAAAGAATAATTCAGAATTAATAACAATTCTTTAATAAATTAACTTATATTGTAAAAAATATCTAGCAAGAAGCTAACAAATACATCTCCATTTAAAGCTGCAGAAGTACACCCAGATTCTCCTAAAAAAGAAATGCACACTTGAATTTGCATTTTTTGATGTTTGTTATCTTGCATAGTAAAAATTATATTTGGTAAAAAGGATCTCTAGATTTCTATTGCAATACTCTTGGAGCAACATTTATTCGTTTATTTTGCACTCCGCATCAGATAAATTATTGTTATTGATGAAGTCGGCGTATTCCGCTTTTTGCATAGCATGTAAAACTACACTGACTATAACTATTGAATCCTGATATTCACATTAATGATATTTTTAATTCATCTTCATTATTAAAACTCAGATCAGTTCGAAAATTTACGCAGTCTGACAAAACTAATAATTAGTACATAAACTTTTTTTCAGAAAATTTATTATCAACATATTGAACCAATCCCTAAGATACTAAGTAACTTGCTTATTTTGTTTTATTAAGTAGACATTCGTTATGTACATCTGAAAAGAAAAAAGAGCTTTTGCTGCGGAAAAGAAAACACAGAGAGAGTTTAGTTATATTAATGTCCCGTTTTGAAACAACACGAGGGCTATTTTGGGACGTACCTCGTAATTTTGAACCACGGTTAGATGACGAGGACGACACCTAAGCTGGCAACCCTATCCAAACTTCCGCACCACACCAGCGGGAGGGCATTATGCTCCCTACGCCTGATTTTACGGGCAACAGGCCGAATGCACGACGGATCTTCTGTGTAATCGGATTTCGAGCCTGGAACCCTCCGGCTCCAAGGCCAACACCTTACCACTAGGCCACCGCGGCCTTCAGAAAAGTGAATGTGGCATTAGAGAACTTAGCATTAAAGAAGTAGTTACGCTATAAAAGAAGCTAAATAACTAAAGTACATTGAAAACGAAAGCACTGCATTTCAAATTATTATGGAATTCACATGATCACGTGATATAAATCAAACGAGCCACAGTAATTTTGGAATCCATTGTTAATTTTTTAGGAGGAAAAAGGACATGAAGCCCCAGCACAGCGACAAGATTGCGGTGAAACAAAGTGTAATTAGATATTAGACAACGTGCGCATATACTTTCGTCATGCAGCAGTGACGTCGCATGTGTCGATTCCATTGCCAATGTAATAGTTATAAATCTTTTTCAGTTTTTTTTTTCAATACAGGAAAACATTGTTAGTGCGTCTCCAGTTATTAGGTCGTTTTGCTTACGTGCCGATTTATTCGTATTAATTTCAGTGTTAAAATAACTCTTTAATACGGCGCAGGTATTCGATATGCGTCGTTTCAAGTCATATGAGAAAAAAAGATTTCGAGGATATAAATTCAGTTCACAGTGGTTAGTGAGAATCAATAATTAAACATCACAACAATCGAAACTCACAGAATTTTTTTTCAAAATGAAATTTAAACTTAAAAGGAAATTTAAATTTCAACATTTTCTTGCAAATTTCCCTTATCAATAAGAAGGATTATTACAATAAATTTAATCACTTTAATTCCTATTTATTGCATTAAAATGATCTAAAATATCGTAATATATCCAATAACGAAATAGTACGCATGATTACTCAGGATGGCTATTGCGATAATTCTGTAATTATCATTAAGCGTTCTTCAAACGTTTAAAAGCAGGAATTTTCACAGTTCTAACATTTTAAAATTTCTTAATATTGTCTGGCATCTTATGCTTAATAATAAACTAAAATGAGTATGGGATCTCATTAAAATGTCGACCTATGCCACTATATTATGCAGCTAATGAGAGCGAATCTTGTTTCTGAGAAATCTTTTGGGCGCAAAACAAAAGAAAAATTATTTCACATCAAAGTGACTTTCCATTTGAAATATGCGACCAGATTAAACCAGATGAACCGAATAAAATGCATATTAAGAAGTAAAATACTGTAAAATTCCTGCCCAAATAATTACAATTCTATTTCATTGCGAGCAAAGCTATTTCTAGTTCTGTATGAAGAAACGCAGCCAAAACATTCGGCTGCTCGAACTCTCTTTGGCTTGTAAAAAAATTATTTGAAATCTAGCGACTTTCTATTGTATAAGTGAGTATAGATTAAGCCAGGTTAATAGAATAAAATGCACATTGGAAACGAAATTACTGCGAATTATTCCTGTCCAAATAACTACAATTCTAATTCATTATGAGCAAAGCTCTTGTGGGTAGGTATGAAGAAAAGCAGCCAAAACATTCTGCTTCTCTTTGGCGTATAAAAAATCATATCTGAAACTCAGCGACTTTCAGTTTTAAAACTGCAACCAAAACCAAATTAAGTCGGATGAAATGAATAAAATGCACATTGGAAAGGAAAACATTACGAATAATTCTATTCCATTATGAACAAAGTTATGTGGGTTACGCAGCCAAAACATTCTGCCACTCTACTTATTTCGTGGGAAGAGGTTTGCAGACACTGGCTTGTTATCGAGCTGCATCAAATACCGGAATGGGAGACAGTTGTGTCTCGGGACACTTTTCAACACTTATAGCAAAGCGCTGTTACTATTGCTTCCAATGAGGTCTCATAACCACCCGATAACGCTGATCTGTGAAATAAGATAATCTGCTAAATAAGAATTTGGCCAGGCAGCGCCTCCGTCAAAAGAAGCGAGTGAGAAATAAAGTGATAACCAGAGCTAAATATGCCTTAATTAAACGCACAGTGTATGCGCTATATGAATGCTTCGTGGAAAATAATGTGCGTTTTTCTCGTATTATTTCTTCAACTAGCATGTGATGATAATTCTTAAAATGCGGAATTGATATGCGATGAGTTAAAAAGAAAGACAAACAAGAACCGTATTCAGACGCCATTAAAAATAGTTTATTATTTTTCAGCGAAGAAAACTAGAATATATATTTAAATCAAACACTTGCAATACAATTGCAAGAAATGAATAACAAAATGCATGCTCTGCATAAATCCTTGTACAAAAATAATGTGCGTTTTTCTGGTACTATTTCTTTCACTGGCATGTGATGATCATTCTTCAAATGCGGAACTGAGATGCGTCAAATTAAAAAGAAGGATAAATAAGCACTTGATTCAGACGCCTTTAAAAATGTTTGATTATTTTTCATTGAAGAAAATTTAAATGTATATTTAAATCGAACAATTGCAAAAAATGAATAACTTCTCGTGAAGAAATAAATGCATTTAATGATGCTCATGATGAAAACGTATGACGCACACATTTTTATAACGTATGAGTTGCTAGGATGCGCCTTTGTTAATCGTTCTCAAAGCATGCGTTTCATCTAATTTGTTGACAATACATCAAATAACCCACATACTAGTTTTAAATCTATTTCTCAATTCCGTAATGAGCAAAATGTCTAAGGGAAAAACACAGGTTTTTCAGCATTTCAGTTGCGAATTTTACATTACAAATTATTTTTGAGTGCAGAATTAAGGCGAAGAAATGACGTAATGTGAAACAAATAAATTTAATTTGAAAATGAAAATCAAGGAAAAGAGTACGCGAGAGAAAAAGAACTACTAAAAAATAAACAGTTCTTTTGCTTAAGAAATTAAAACACGTAAAAATAACGTCATTGTACAAGAAGAAAGATTTCATTTACTATGAAATCATGAAGTGGTCAGAAAAAAAAATGCAACCGAGTTTATAGAAACAATTTTTCGCCATTTTGTTTTGTTTGGTGCCAATTCGCACAACTGTATAAGCGTTTTGATAGCAAATAAATAAGGCTATTATAGACTGAATTTTTTAAACTCAAATAAAAAAGAAAACTGAAAGCGATATTAGTTTCAGTTGCAAAAAATTTTATTGTTTCAATATTTGCCGCATTTGTATTTTCTCGTGTAAATGCATAAAAAGAGAAATTATTGTAATCGTCGAAAAATGCGCCCTCGAGATTTGATGAATGTCCATGTTTTAGGTCTCCCTTAGTCCGAAAAAAATTGGGGGTATTATGTCTGTCGCTCTGTCCGTTTTTTGAACAAGATAACTCTAAAACGCAGCAAGCTAGCAGGATGAAATTTGGTAGGTGATCTTTACACTAAAATTGTTGATCTGTATCAAATTTTGAACGAAATTTAAAGACAGGAGTATGTCTGTCTGTCTGTCTATCCGTCCGTGTGCATATGAACATGGTACCCAAAAACGCAACCAGCTTGATAAATGAAATTTGCATATTGTTTTATCACCAGAATTGTACATGCATGTCAAATTTTGGATTATATCTATCGCTTGGTTGACTATTTGTCGGTATGACTATTTGTGTGTATGTAAACACAATAACTCAAAAACGCAACAAACTAATGGCATGAATGTTAGCCAATCATAACACCAAAATTGCAGATCAATATCAAATTTTGGAACAAATCAGACGAAGAGAAGAGGCACTGATCCAAAATACATATTCAGCTTTCTTCACTCTACAGTGAAACTAAGCCCTAACTAAGCAGAATGCGCCATATTCGTTTGAGTAGAGAGGGTAAGTGGTGTCTGGGTCATAATATGATTTTTTTCGCCTCCTTTCTCGCCATCATCAGTGACTGATCTTGTCTAAATAGCGCTTGAGGCATGGTATTTTTTCGGGACACAAACACATTAATTTTTGTCACCACAGCCAATGGGATAGTAATATTAAGTGCGCCCGGAAAATAAAGATTTTTAAAAAAATCCCAATCGTCAACAGTGGCTTAACAAGCGTAAATGGCGCCAGAGGCATTGTATCTATATATATAAAACGCTAAGGCGGAAAAAGGGGGGGGGGGAAATTTCTCTTTTGTCGATGACAACGTCTGTTACCAAACAAAACCGGAAGCCTCCGCCATGTTAAGCATAACTTCATAGGAATAGCCCGTTGCTATATTCGTTGGGGTGTAAAATAACTTTTTCTCGCAAAAAATGAGTTTAAGACGTAGAGTTCACAATATTTCTTACAATATAGCGAAACTTTAGATGAAATGATTCAAAAGAGATCAGTTAGAAATGAAGGAGATGGCTTATGAGAACCAGAGAACGTTCAGGTCAAAGTCAAAATAGTTTAAGTCAGCGACTGGGTTTTTCTTTAAAAAAAATGCTTAAATCAAAAACTTGCAAATAAATTTTATCAAATCTTCCCCTCAATCTAAAACTCAGCAATCTTTAAAATTCCAAACTACGATATAAATGACAGTTGAAATAAGAAAAACCCTGTTTCACCTTCCAGCCGTGCGTTCCGATAGTACAGTTGTCAAGACATTGCGCTTGCAATTCAATGTTCCAGGGGGACCAACTTTTTCTCCGAGTGTTTTCACTCGCCATTATTACTGTCTTCTGCCTCCTATAATTATATCATCATTTTAGTATCACCTTTAATCGATTTATTTTTCATCCTTGAAAATTAAAAACTTCCAAAAAATCTTTATACATTTTTTTAAAAATATTCCTAAGAACTTTTTCCCCCATCCTCTTTGCAGCATTGCTAATATTTTGGACAGTTTAAGATCTCCATCCATCTATTCCATCTCTCAAATATACAAGCGTTCTAAATTAAGAAAAGAATAAAAACTGGTTTTTAAGAACACTGTTTCATTAGTGTACTAAAGAGTATTTTTTTATTTTAATTATTTTCTACATTTTAGTTTTTAATTTATAATTCATTATTATAAATATAAATTTTTTAACAATTTCTTCTTAAATTCATAAGCAGATGGCGCCACTGGCATAAAATAAGTTAATCGGTTAAATGATAATAAAATTCTGAAATAATTAAAATAGTGTAGTGTCATCAAGAAAACACGAATGCACAAGTTAACAGTTGGACAAATACCTGTAAATAACATTTTATCCGTTACTACTGTACCTGCAATTAACGTTTCATCTGCCCGTGCAGTACATACAAATAGCGTTTTATTGAAACGAACAGTGCCTGCAAATAACGTTTTATTCGAAAGCATCGTACCTGCAAATAAGGTAGGCTAATGTTCAGGGCCAAAAAATTGTATCCCTTCTTGATTAAGGTAAAAGCATTAAAAGGAAATCAGCTTAAGATTTTTATTTATTCATCATATTGTCTTTTTTATGTTCGTAGTGCTAAGATGTCACATCACAATCTCTTTATTAATAATATTAGATCTAATTTGTTATTTGTTTTTAGAATTAATTTTTAGAATAATTATATTTGTTTTAATTTTGCAACTTTTATTCATTTGTTTATTTATACACTTTCTTAATTTTATTTATAAGTTTTATTTGAAGGAAAATATCTATTTTGAGGCCAAAAAATTTTATTCTGTGCTGATTTAAGTTAAAGCATCAGAAGCAAAATAAAGCTGATTCATATATATATATATATATATATATATATATATATATATATATATATAATAAAGATTTTACAATAATTGTGCTAGAACACGCAGTTTCTTCATTGTAGCGTGCGAAGCGAGCAGGGTTTGAGTAGCAAACCTAGGAGGATTGCTCCTGGGAGTTGGCGAGCTTTAGCGAGCTGGTGGCAGAGCCCCCTTGTTTTTTTTTTTACTCCTCCCCGTGATATTTAGCATTAAAAGTGGCATGCAAGCAGTAGGTTTTAACTGCATGGCTCACCTTAGAACTGGCTTCCGGGGCATCTTTACCCCCCCCCCTTGCCTCCCGGTCGCCACTGGCCATATTGTGGAAACATGCTGGAGAGTTGAGGGGAGCTCAACCTCAATGGTTTAATACGAAGTGAGTGCTCATTAAACATGTCACATTTGCAGTTTTTCTTATTAAATCTATTTGTCAACAGCGCTTTATAAGGTCAAAGGAGAAACTGAAATAAAATTTCTCGCGTAGAAAGTGATTAAAGTAAGTTTAAGTTTGCTTAAGGGGTTTGTTTAACATAAGGGCTATTGTGATTAAAGTGAGAAATGGTACTATCTTATCCCACATGAAATACCAAAATGACATAACTTTGAGAATAAAGTTCAAGAATTGCATAGTAGTATTTCTTTTTTCAATTTCTTCCCCAGCTATGGAATAATGTCAGTAAAACTGGCAAGATTAAAATTTTAACATTTTCCCTCATTATTCTCGTTTATATTGCTTTTATTTTAGAAACTTTTAAATAAGAAATAAAGCATAAGTGAAATTATTTTCGTGGAGGAATTCGAGTGTTTTTTTTTACTGTACTTGTGGGGAATTTTTAAACACCGAATTAAACAGGCGATATCATTTGTGGTCAAGAAGAATATACCGTTTCAATAAGATTGAATAAACACTTGATCATAAAAAGGATAATCGCCTTTCTGTAAAATGGATTATTTTATCATCAATTTAGATATAAACACATAAATAGTTTCCTTGTCTGTATTTTTTACTAGAAAGAAGAAAATTTTTGTTTTAAAATCAACTTTCATCTGACACAGCCTGTGAGTCAAAAGATCAAATTATTCGATTTCTTTCAAAAATACGAAAACTGATTCAATATTGTTATATATATTCTTTATCACTTTTTCAGATGTATAATCGGTATTCCATTTATTTAAAAGATGAATAGTTATTTTTTACGTCGCATTTATATTTACTGCTATAAAAACAGAAAATTTAAAATAATCAGAGATTTATACAAATAAGCACAGTGCTTTTGAACAGTTCTTGCCTTGAAGTTAGTTGTAGAAAAAAATAGATTTATGTGGAATTGCTTTTCTTTAAATGCGTGTGAGACTTCACATTTAAGATGAAATTAAACTTAAAATTTGAACGAAATCCTTCTTTGAAACTCAATAAAAACAAAAGTAATAATAAATAAGAAAATAAATAAAACAGTTCTTTCATAATATAAAAAACAAGGAAAGAAAAAAATTATGGAATTTAGGTAAAGTTATTTTAAATTGTGAAACATATATAAAATTGCGAAACATATCTATAAATGATACAGTTATAGATATGTTTCACAATTTTTTTTTCATTCACTTGAAAATGCGGAATGAATTCAGATGCAAACTTTTCAACATGAGCTAGAAACTAAGACTTCATGAGAGAAACTAAGTTCATTCATTTTGCCTAATAACGGATTTTTAGAAAAGTACGGCTTATTAAATATTTTGACATTAGAAAATGTAACATTAATCTTTTCCAATTTGCCTATTTAAAATGCATAGACAAATTTAGGGGTCTTTAAATATATATATATGCAATACATAACATCTTCAATAAATATTTTTTTTTAGATCAGCCTTGATAATTATTTCCGTCGTTTCATTAAACGCATTAATTTAGTTTAGTGATATAAACAACATTTGATGAAATACATCATGCAAAAAATTTATTAAACTTTAGAACCTGATAGGGTCAATTTATGCGACTTTAACATCACATGATAAATGAAATGTCACATGTCATCTAACACGTATCTTCACTCTGTCCTATGCTATGCTGCGGTGTCATGTCCTTTTTCCTCCTGCAAGATGTGAAGGGAATTTCAAAACAAAATGACATCGGCGCACTTGGCGTGTGTCACGTGAGCTTGAATCGACTCCATTGTGTTTTTAAAAATTGCTTTCACTAGCGGTGTCAGCAAGGATACGTAGGAGTTTAGTTATATTAACGCCTCATTTTCAAGCATGATGGGATGGACTTCGTAATTTTGAACCGTGATCGGATGACGAGGACGATATCTGAGCCGCCACACCGTTCTCCAAACTTCCGCGCACGCCAGTGGGAGGACGTTTGATCCGCGACGTCAAATTTTACGTGCACCAGGTCCACATACACGGCAGTTCTTTGGTGGAAGCGGGCTTCGAACCTCGAACCCTCCGCCTGCCCCCAAATCCGATACAGTCCCACCAGGCCACCGCGAACCCATTAAACGGGTTAGATTTAGAATTAAAGAAATAAATTTGGTACCTAAGAAGTCAGGAAAAGTACTTGAATCAAACCTTTATTTAAAAGTAACTTAAAAACCGGAAACATGTGCCTGAAACTGATAACGGGAAAAAATTAAATAAAATAATATGTAACAGTATTTGTTTGAGTGATTTGGCCTCATCCGTCTTCGCTCTAAAAAAGAAACTGAACTAGGACAGTATTTGAAATAATCCTAATACCTGGTTCTCGGTATTCTATGAAATAAGACTTTTTTGGCGAAAAATAATTTACATATAACTTCAAAAATCTACAAATTTTTGTAACTGGGCCGTCAATATAATAAAAAATTCTTTTTTTTTTCAAAAATAGTTCATCAATTACTTTTTTTAATAACTCTGATTAAAATTTTGGAACTAGTCGTCTTACGAAACTAACTCTTTAAAATATGAATGAAACTCATATTGAAGAACTGAAAAAACTGTAGTGGTACTGTTTATTAACAGTAAAGTTTTATGATTAGCTTACAGAAATGAGAAAGTTATCTTATTAGTCATATTTGCCCTATAATAGCTTCCGTGATATCTAATTCAGAAAGATTTTATCACTTTCAATCACGATCATTAATTTATTGAATCGTTGGTTTATACAATTGGTCGTAAACGTGTGCAGTAGTTTCTAGTTATTTATAACTCATCTTCGAGAAATTGAATAAGGTCAGTGAAATCAGAAGTAGTTTTGTTTGGAAACATAGCGATTTGATTGTTCAAATTAGGTCAAAATTTAGTTATTTTTTATGTAAACATAAAACTTAATATCAACATTTTTTTAGCTTCGTGATTTTTATATAAACCAAAACTTAAAATCTATAATTTTTATTTTCGTCATCTTCATATGAACATAAAATTCGAGATTTGCAATTTTTTAGCTTCGTAACAAGGAACTTTATATTCCATTCTTAAATATTCTATTCTTAAATCAAGTAATTTTTAATGAAATTGAAACCTTTTTATCAGCAGAACACATAGCTGAAGAACTTTGCATAGTTTATGGCATTATTGTTGAGATGATTCAGATAAACAATAATTATCAATAAAATAATCCCCGTCTTGATACAGTTCTGCTTTATAATATTAAAAATTAAACGCCGGCAGAGTCGAACTACTAAAGCTAATGACGAGTCATGTAGGAACGTAAAACAAAGCGAGTTTTTATTTGAAACAATAATTCGCCGCTTAACAAGCAACACCACCTATCTCAATTTTTCAAAGAGGAAGAAAAAACTAAATTTTTCGTAACCAATAACGAATATTTTTGAATTTTTTTTAACATGCGGTCTCACGTTCATACTATACGTTAAAAAAATTCAGAAATATTTGTTATTGGATGTGAAAAATTCAGTCTTTTCTTCCTCTTTGAAACTTTGAAAAATTGAGATGGGTTGTGTTGCTTGTTAAGTGACGAATTTTTGCAATATGTGCAGCTCTGTAATGACAGAGATATCTTCTAGCGTAATTTTGATTTCCCTGTAGAAATTAAAATAATGATTTTTTAAAAATTAAACCTTTTGTATTCTTTTGGAATTCCTTGTTTAGATAGTTGTTTTTATTTGATTTTGAGTACATCTTCAATTTTGATTGATCATCATATCAGTTAAAATTCAAATGGAATCGATTGTTTAAAAAAATAATGAAATTTCAAAATATTTTGGCAAATTTTCGGAAATGATCAATAACAATGATAATAAAACACCTCACATATCCCATGCTTGTGTTTTAGTCATTTTATTTCCCAAGTCCAATTAGTAGCATATATTCCTAAAATATAAAAAAATTGTATAGTTTTCTAATAACATGTATAATTTTTCGACATGGAAAGACATTTTAGTGAAAAGGAATAACAAATGATAAACTAACTTTAATATATTTTTTTGTTCTATATGTTCAGAACCTTTATGTTTTTTTTCCATTTCTGGCACGAAATATTTCTGCAGAAAACTCCAATCTCTTGCGCGCTAGCTACAAAGTTAAGATCCAAGTTGACTTCTAATACAATGGTTCCTTATATGCGGTATGAGGTTTTCAAGATGCCTTATTCCAGTTAAAATCCAGTTAATAACAAAAGTCTCCAAAACTTCTTAAGATTTTGTATAATTTTCCTTTAAACGGATGTAGTATGTCATTGTACGGCAAATGTGCTTCTTTGCAAAATCACTAACAAAAGATAATAGAAATTCTCAGTTTAAAATTTTTCTCCCTGTATATGGCAGGGAGTTTTTAATTTATCCATTCTTTCTTTTTCTCACATAATTGTATAACGATGCTCAAAAACTTTGTTCCAGTCATGCTGCACGAATGAAATGTAAAGTTTTTGTTGGAAATACGCAATCTATTGCGCGTTAGTCACCGTGTTAGGATACTTCTATGGGAATTCCCACTCTTTTATGCGTTAGCAACAAAAATAGACTTCTGATACATTAGCTCCTTGTATGCGGTATACGCATTTTTCAAGATAGCCTTATTCCATTTGGGGACTTTTAATACAGATTCGGATCTAAAATATCCAACGATTTTGTATAGCTTTCCTTAAAATGTATATAGTACGTCTTGTGGAGAAAATGTGCTTCTATGTAAGATAACTAACAAAAGATAAAAAAAAAGCAATTTTCGTTCTAATATGGCATGAAATATTCAATATTTGCAATTTAAATTTTTCTTGTAACATATATCGCATTAAACTCTCAAAAATTGTTTTTCCAGTTTTATTCCACGTGCAGCATGCAATGCTTCCATTGAAAATCTCCAATCTGTTGAGCGTTAGTCATCGTGTTAGGATGCAAGTTGTCTTCTTCTCTTACGACACTTTGAAGAGGTCAGATTGTAAAGGCAGCGTCACAGTTGGAGGCCCTAATCTCTAGAAATTTAGGAAGAAATAATTTATTTTTGTGGCCTCTAACAGCTTGACGATCGACCTTTCCAGCTATCTGATCTTAGGCATTTGGGCATCGACCTTATGCGTGGATAAACATCCATCCCATCATCGCTTTCTTATCAGCTCCCTTATTTCTTACATTCCTCTCCATAGTGGGTGAAATTTTTATTCCTCTTTGGCGTTCATACACACACGCATTTTCTCTCTCATTTAGAACATTTTCCAGCTTGCTAAACATACATTAAGTTCTTATCTGATACACCCTGGCTCTTCGTAGTAATTACTTATATTCATTGTTTATATTACTCGACTCTATTTGGCTGTTATTGGGTGGTTGTACGCATGAGACGGCTCACGTGGGCATCAAGTTGGGAACGATTGAACAGTTTAGTACGCTTGCTTGGTGCTACTTATCTCTGTAAAATTCTTCGTAAAACATATATTTGATGCGTATTATGCCATCAAAAAGTACGGTTTATCCTGATTTTTTATTCAAATTTATTTTCTGTTTTGGCTCACATTTAATATATTCAGCATCTATTTTAGGATTAGTTTAGTTATATTAACGACCCGTTTTGAGGCAACACGAGAGATATTTTGGAACAGACCTCGTAATTTTGAGCCGAAGTCAGATGACGAGGACGACACCTGAGCTGGTACCACCTCTCCAAAATTTCGCACCCCGCTACAGGAAGGGCGTTTGGTCACTACGTATGATTTAGCGTGTAACAGGCCCAATACACGGCGGATTTTTGGTGGAATCGGATTTCGAACCTGAAACCCTCCAGCCCAAGGGCTGGGTCCTTACCACTAAGTCACCGTGGCCCCATATATTTTGGGGAGTTTTGTCCTTTTTCCATAAGTTTTGCGCAGCATAACGAGACAGTGGATTTTTAAGCATTAAAAATCAACCATCCAGCCAATAGGAATCCACGTGTAGAATTCGCAAGATTATTCACAAGCGAATAAAAGTCAAAGAAAAGTAAATGGGGGGGATGGCAATCGGTAGTAATGACGTTAGGAATTAAGTATAAATTTATGGATTCCGGATCCAGTGACTGAAATTTCATCTAAGTGCATACAAGTATATTGGATTGAAAAATAATTCATGGGTGTTTTCCAAATTTATTTTTTTTAAAAGAATCCTCTACTTATTTGATTCAATAGCTCTTCATTTTTAAGAGGTGCGCAAGCCAACAGCTGGTAGTATTTTCAGGCATTGTTCTTTCTCCATATACAGAGAAAAACAAGAGGCTTCGACGGTCTTAACACCTCAATTAAACTGGGAAAAGCATATGGTATCGGAAATGCTTAATATCGTCCATTACATATTCAATTTTAATAATCTGAAAATGCATGAAAATCAATAAAATTAGAAATCAAAATGCACTATCTTGTAGAGCATTATCTCCTCTTTCATACACAGTAGACTCCGCTTGATCGCGGTTAATGTTATCCTTCGCTTAATATTATCAAAAACCTCTGGTTCCGAACCTACGTATTCAAATGTACACAAAATTATTCGTTTAGTGTGATCACTACATCGTTTAATGTTATCAGTTTTGAAGTAGAGAATTGACCGATCCCTCATTTTCAACCAGTGTTGACGATTGACGCTAGTAGAATTTCTCGCTTCACTTGTAAGGAAGCAGCTGGGGTAACTTTCCCCCATACATCCCAAGAATTTCGGGGTTTATCTTTCATGACCTCTCTTTGAAGGTCGACTATTTAGCTCACAGGGATGAGTTTCACATTCTTTTATCTGGACTAGTGGACTGTTTTGAACGACAGCTGGACTGCCAGGTTTAGTTTGAAATCTGTTGAATAGCCATAAAGCACTGTTGCCTGCGATTGAATTAACGCAAAATGGATAAAAAAAATAACTGATTTGAGCCTTAAAGAGAAAATTGAAATTCTCAACGGGTATAAAAGTTTACCTAAAATGAGTCAACGCAACGCTCCGGCGCAGTTGAAAATTTCACAGCCTCTTCTTTGTAAAATTTTGAAAAATCGTGAAGACCTATAGAGGCGAGCAAAAGGAAATGAGAACACCGATTGTAAGCGAAACAGATGCGGCAAAGACGAAAAAGTTGAAAAAGCCCTGAAACTTTGGTTTAAAAATGTACGATAGCCCTGAGGTAAGTTTTTTCCCTTGATGTGATACAAATATAGCTGATTTTACGCAATTCGGTTATTGTTATCAATCGGTTAATGTTATCAAAATTCTTAAGTCCCGAAGTGATCACATTAAGCGGAGTCTACTGTAACACAAAACATTTTGCCAATGCCTTTTGCTTCTGCGTACATTTTTAAATTTGAAGGTGAAAAAAATGCTCATGAATTATTATTAAACCCAAAAGTTTGTCGCCCAAAACCGAAACACAACAATCCGTTACACAACAAAGTACTTACAATGCAACAATTAATTTCGGGTGAAATGCAACATTATTTTATTCTTTACTGTTTTGTGAAAGCAGCCCTATCTCAAAATTTTGTTTTGGAGTTGGTTTATTAATGCCTAACTACTTCCATCTAACACATTTAAAGAATTGTAATACAAGTGTCAGTGGCGGCTCGTCCATTGGGACTGCAGAGCTGCAGTCCCCCCTGAAATTATTTTAAAACTTGTACTTTTGTTTTTATTCTAATTGGCTTATTTTCCCACTTTGCGAGTCCAATGATCAACGAAAAAGGCAGAAAAGTAATGAAAAAACGTAAAAGGAAGACGGAAAATCCATCAACAACTAAGAGAGAGACAGACCAGAACTGCAAAGAGATTTGCCCCTGCTAAGGATCATAATTCGTGCACTGAGAAACGCTGTGAGCTGAATCGGAAGAAAGCAACCTTTCTCTCTTTGAATTTAGAAGCACTCGAGCTGCGGTTTTTACAGTTCACGTTTGGCACGCAACTTCCTTCTTCGTTTTCCTCATTTGACTTTTTTTCGCTTTCTCTTATGGGCTGTTTAAGTTGTTTTTCGCTTCATGTTGCGTCGACAGAAACGTGTTTGGTTTATTGAATAGTCATTTTCTATTGTTAGAAATCACTCCTCGAAAACTAGTTCGAAGTAAATTTTCTAAAATATTATTCAGTTAAAAAATTTTATAAGGTGGGATCAATCATAATTATTAGAGGTCTAAGAGAAGCTGAACGTTGCAGACTTTCAAAAAATCGTATTTTCACAATTTTCGATGAGCTAAAAATTTGAATATAAGAAATGCATATCGCATTATATCGGATTTGAACATTGTTCAAAAACTCAATACTAGCGAAGACTTATGCAGCACTGCTTGTCTCTGAGCTGACGAGCCGCCACTGGAAAGTGTGTAGAACCATAAAAAAACTTACCTCCACAAGATTTTCTTTTTGTTATCTGGTCATGCTGTTGTGTGTATCCACACAGAAGGATCTTACTTCATGTAATGTGATTTTTTGTAAACTCTATGACTTAATATTTTTAAAAGGTATTCAGTCTCATTATTTAGTTGACGGTGTGTACAACGGTATCTAAAAATAATTTTATCCCAATGATGTTAATACAGAAGTATCACATCTAAGTATAAATCAGTAGAAGTTCAGATAACTTTTTATCGTATGTTGCAAAATAATAATAATAATAGAAATGAGAAATCTCGTTCTCGTCATTTAAAATATTATGGAACGAATAACACTTTTTGAACTATTAAGCCCTGAAAACTTTTTTTTTCAAGAATCGATTATGAACTAATTTATTTATGGTAAAATATAACCGTGACGAACAAGAAAAAAATGCAACACCAAAGAATAGAAAACAAAGAAAGATATTATATTCTCTATCATTACAAGATATTGCAGGTTTTTATAGTTTATACGCCATAAAGAGTTTCATAAAACTTTGAAGCAATGCTAAACAAGATTACAGATGCTGCCGATTTTATTGTGCTTCGAGAAAAATAAATGAATAGCAGTCTTTCAGCCTCTTAAAAACGACAGAGCCTGTTAAAATGAAAATAGACACCTGTCACATGTTGAAATAAGGATTTAAAAAATATCTGTCGTTTATGAAAGATACAATAGCTTTTGATTATTGGTGACAGGGAGGAAGGGAATATAAAGAATGGAATTTTAGCATTAAAAACATTTAAAAAGCCGTCAGATTTCAAACCAGCGGGAGTGGTCTCCCCTAAACTTTCTCGTATACTTCCCAAAAAGGTGTCATTTTCCCTCTAACTAGGGTTGCCATACGTCCCGTATACTATTTGTCCCGTTTGCTTCCTAAACTCTGAGTCATTATAATTTTAAAATGACCTGCGCCCATTTTTGTGATTATGTGTAAAAGGAAAATGATAACAATTAAAAAAAATTGCGTAAGTTCTCAATTTTTACGCTCGCTGAGGTACCACAACTTTATTCAAAGTTTTTGAGATCGAAATCTTACTACAAATATCATGCAAGATTTCACCATACCTTCCATCTGGAGAATGTCAGAACGAAGTTTCGGGTTCAGGTGATTGCCATAATTTCCGAAGCGCATCCGAAGCTACAATACTTCGTAGACCGCCAAGGTCAAAATCTAACTATACTAACTTGAGTAAAATAAGCGAAACGCTCGACAACACAGTCGCAATGTGCATTTTGAACCAAATATGCAATTTGAACATCTTTTTTTCAATGGATTGAAACGAAATTTGAGCACAGATCTATAATTAATATTAGCAAAGTTATACCAATTTTTATTTATCTAAGCCAAAGGGTTTAGGAGATATAATTTTTACAAGTATGCGATTATACAGACCGAACAGACAGTCAACCCTATGACGTATTTGGCCCAAAATTTTATACGGACCTACATTCATGATGATAACACTGTGTACCAAATTTTATTCATCTAGCTATTCAAGTTTTTGAGTTATAGTGTTCACATGACCGCGGACAGACAGACTTCCCGTGGACGGATTTTGTCCAAACTTTGATAGAAACCTACAAATTATGTGTCAAGTTCACATACCAAATTTCATCCCTGTATCTCTAACAGTCTTCAAGTTATCGTGTTCACAGACACACAGACAGACATAATTCCAAAATTGTGTTTTTCGGACTCGGGGAGGTCTAAAACATGGAGATTCGTCAAAATCTCGAGTTCGAATTTTTTGACGATTACAATACTTTCTCTTGTATACTTCGTATAAGAGAAAGTAAAAACATTATCAATAATAAAATAAAAATAAAATCATAAAGGTTCCTAAATTGACATTTTAGCAATTCCAATAAGGTTACTTTATGCATACATCTAAGTATGCATTAAGTAATTTAGAAACGGACATTCAGTGATCGCATGTCTGAATTATCTAATGAGTACTTCTAAATTACTTGGAATATTATTATGCTTTTATGGACAAGATCAGTAAATACATTATGAAATTCCATGCAAACTTGCAGTGCCTTTGGAAGATAACGTTTCGTTACATAGTCTTAACCAGTCAAGAAAAAATATTTCTATGAAGACACGATTATGGACACTTTGCTTGCATTCTTATGAACATACTTTTGTAAACAATTCTTAACTGATAATGGAGATTTTTGTTCTTTTTAGAATTTTGCAGATTGCTTAGAAATAAGTTATCACAAAAAGCCCTGTATATAATTAATGGTCAGCCTTACTGATAATGTGCAGGTAGCCATGATCGAAGAAACCTGCTTCCTTTTGTTGTGAATGAAGGGGCTCGTATCGCGATAACACAAGGTTATCTTAGGACATCCAAGGATTTGCTTCTTTACTTTAAGCAAGAGGAGGTTTCCAAAATTAGTATACGATAACCTGTATAGGTATTTGGTTGCATTATGTTTGAAAATTCAAATGAAGTCTGGTAGAATCTGCACAATCCTCTAGTGGTATGAAAGCTTTCTTACAATGGATCCAACAGCATCAGTTTTTCCCTATGGACTAAACATTCTAAGATTCGTACGATCAGCAATAATACGGCTCAACCC
Organism: Araneus ventricosus; assembly: GCA_013235015.1. Classification (NCBI taxonomy): domain Eukaryota; kingdom Metazoa; phylum Arthropoda; class Arachnida; order Araneae; family Araneidae; genus Araneus; species Araneus ventricosus. The sequence continues at coordinate 2,519,510 of BGPR01000020.1, read as the reverse complement.
TTTTGAAACAGGCTTTAAAAATTCAAATTTGGTAACCTATATCGGCATTTGATTACATTACGTTTGGAAAACGCAACTGAAGTCTCTTTGGTAGAATTAATTTGCAAAATTCTTTGTCAGAGTGAAAGCTTGCTTACAATGGGTCCAACGGCATCTGAATCATTGAGAATTTTTTTTCCATGGACTAAAAATTCTGTGTTTAATAAGATCAATCAATAATACGGCTCAACCATTTTTAAAAAAACCGTATTAGAATTCAATAACCTATATAGGCATTTGGTTACATTATCTTTGAAAAATTTAACTGAGGTCTCTTTGGTAGAATTTGTACAATTCCCTGCTACCGTGAAAGCTTGATTACATAGGGTTGAACAGTATCTGAAACAGTGGCGGTTACTTCCCGTGGGCTAAAACTTTTGGGCTTTTTAAAAAATAAGCTCTAAAAGCAAAAGATACTGGTACTAAGTTTGAAATCAGCCACTTATGCATGCTTTAAAATATTAAGTAATAACTTTTCTTTTTAAGTGCTAATTTTTTGGGGAGTGGGGAGAGGGGCTCTGTTGTGTAGCGATGTAAACAAAGAGGTGGCATTAGGCTGTTTTAAAAGCTCAACACTAGAAAAGATTGTTGAATTATATCCTAAAAATATCAGTAGGGAAGTGAGCCCAAATTTTATAAATACGGAGGCCTTGTACGAATTTGGATTTTTATGAATATAAATTAAAATTCTGTCACATTCCATTCCATAACATTCTTAAAAATTGAAAAAAATTTTCTTACCACGGAAATTTAAGTGAAGTAAGTTTCAAGGAGTTTCAGTGATGTTCAATTCTAACCAATCTAAGTATATAAACTTCAAGTTAATAATTTTAATAGTTTGATATCAGCTCAATAATTCTAAAACAATCACTTAAATGTAGAGAGCTGTTACTAATAAGATTATTTCCGTACAGACTTCTCTGACTAGTGGAAATTTATGTAAAGGGAGCAGACAGTCTAACCTGAATTGAGCTATCTAAGCTAGGGCTTTATTTATCATTAAAGGAATTCCTCAAACGTAATTAAAATAGCTTTAGTCGCAGATATAAAATAGAGCATTAGCTAAAGCTAATTTATATTAAAAAGTCATCAAATGACAAAATGAGCTCTAATTTAAAATATGAAATAAATACACTATTATAAAAATCTTGCAGGTTAAAAGTTTAAAGAGGAAAAGTTTATTCTTGATATTAATCGTTTTATTAAAAGAAACTTATAACAAAAAGCACAACAGAACACAATTTTTTCTCGAAGACCATTAGCTTTTACAAAGTTCAAAATTTATTCGGGAGGTAAAAATTTATTTCAAATAAATAGGCGCTGTTTATATTAAACAAACTCATCTTACAGATCATTCCGTGAATAGGAATGGTAGGTCCAGGTCTGCGATCAAGAAGACAAGAGCTTCCAACAAGACGGCCTGTGATATATTTCCCATGGTTGCTTTCTCAGGTGTTGCATGGAACGCTTTGCAGTGGGGTACATTTTATAAAAATCTCAAGGTTTTCATAGCTTTTTTGCAGGGCCTTGTGACTGGAACGGTATGACTTTTTATTACAGGGAAAAAAAAAAAAAACGAATAGCCTACTCTTAAATCAATATGGTTGCAAATTTGATTTTGGGGTAAAAATCATATTCTAAAACTTATCCATCTAACGTTGCGTTTTTGCGATATCGCGTTCACATACGAACGAACAGACATATTAACAGATAGCCAACCAGTTTTCAGATTTAGTCAAAATTTTGATACAGATCTGCAATTCTTGTTGCCGTTTTAGATAGATAAATTTCGCCTAATCTTATCTATCTAGCTTTTTGCGTTTTTGTTTATGTTCACCTGCATGTGGGCAGGCAGACAGACATCTTCTTGACGGATTTCGTTCAAAATTTGATAGAAATCTATAATTTTGGTATAAGGGCGACAAAATTTCATCCGTCTAACTCGCTGCGATTTTGATTTATCGCATTCTCAGAAACATATAATTCCAAAATTAACTTATAGGGATTCAGATCGGTCTAAAACGTGGAGATTCATGGAAATATCGAAGTCAAATTTTTTGACAATACCAATACTTTATCTTTATGTGCTTCATATACGATAGAGTAAGAAGATAACGAGGGCTTAGTGCAGTTCAACCGTTTTTAAAATAACATTAATCTTAATGAATGACATAAAACAAGCAAGAGAATTCTAAATTCGCAAAATTTCAATGACGAAACAATTCATTTGGTTGAGCTTTGAAATATCTGATAAAAGGAAAAACCAGAAGGAAATAATCCAGTAAATTACTAATAGTGGAAATACTAAAATTTAATGTTATTAATTTCTTTGTTAAAGTATATTTTGTGTAAGAATAATGCAGCTTATGCGAGTAATTATTTCCTGCTCTACCAGATCGCTAGCCATTGAAAAGTATCCAAGGACACGCTTGTTGCGTTGAAGAGAGACAGATTAGTATTCGACTTAACGCATCCATACTGCAGCACCAATGAAAAAAAATAAACACAGTTGCTTTGTTGCTTACTGCAAATTTTCATAAATAATATCGGGAGAAAAATATATTGGTCTACTGCTCTTGAAAAGAACTGTCGATTTTCATAATTATGCACATTAATTATGTATATTTTCATTTTTATGAAATTATGTGTCTACATTTAGCTTTCTTAATTATGTATATTAGAGCACTCTATGTTCAGTTTTAAGATTTCTGCAGAATAATAATTTAATCTAATTAGAAAAATGTATTGCTCTTCTGAGTTTGAAAGAACTGTCTTGATTAGATTTTCATAATTATAAAACTAATAATATATATATTCATTTTTTAAAAATATGTCTGCATTTAATTTTCATAATCATGCATATTAGTGCACTATGTGTTCAGTTATAAGATTTCTGTAGAATAATAATTTAATCTAATTAGAAAAATATATTGGTCTTCTGCGTTTGAAAAGAACTGTTTTTATTCGATTTTCACAAGTATGCCTGTTAATAATGTCTATTTTCCTTTTCTAAAAATTATGTGCCTGTATTTAGTTTTCATAATTATGCATATTAGAGCATTCTGCATTCAGTTTTAAGGTTTCAGTAGGATCATAATTTGATAGTTTAACTTCACATTTTCTGTTATTAAATAGTAAAAAGAAAAATCAGCAAGAAAAATCTTGTTTAACTATTTGTAGAAAATTTAATGTATATAGTATAAGCTCCAGTAAAAAATTACTCTTCTTGAAATACATTTAGCCTAAGAATAAGATAGCTCTACATACATGACAGACTCCTGCAATATCAGCTTGCTGATTAATGAATATTACTTAAAGATATTCTTGTACTGATGCGTTAAATTGAAGAAAACGAACTTCAGCTTTTGTTTCCGAAATCGCAGCTACACATCAATAAAAAAAGGAAATATGATTACTTAGATAATAACTACAAATTTTCATAAATAAGTTCATTAGAAAAAGAGTTAAGGCGTCCTTTTGGTTAAAAAACGAAACGGATGAAGTTATAGTTTAGTACTGACCAGTTTCCAAGGATAAGCTTGCTGTGTCTAATTTTAGATTTAGTTTTCATATTCATAAAAACCAATAAATAAAAATCAACGGAAGTGCTCGCCTTTCTCGCACAATATGGTGCGTTTTGTGTTTAGCTTCGTCGTATAGTGAAGAAAACCGAGTATGCATTTTAGACCTCTTTCCATTGATAGAATGGATCCAAAACTTGATTTGAAACAGATCTACAATTTCGGTGCCAAGACGCCATACCGAATTTCATTTATCTAGCTTTCTCGCTTGTAAATTAACGTTTTCACTTACAAACAAAAAGACAGACCGACAGGGAGTTCACCCATTCACAAATTTAGCCCCAAATTTGATTAACATCTACAATTTTTCTCATAAACAATGTACCAAATTCCATCCTTTTTGCGTTTTTGAGTTATAGTGTTCATGAACGAACAAATAGTTTCCGTTGACGAATTTCGTTCAAAATTTACTATTATTTATTAATAATAGATCATTGGTCCAAAATTGTCTGTTATTTATTAATTATAGATGACAATCTTAGTATAAAGACAACATACCAAATTTCATTTGTCTAGCCTTTTCCGTTTTTGAATTATCGACAAAGATAGATTTGAAGTCGACACCCTAAACTGTTACGCGAAAAAAAATTGATATCGCATTCTCAATTTCAGGAACTCTCTGAAAATTCAGGCTCTGAATAATGATCATCATTTTCATACATTTCCTTTAAATGTAAATAATAAAAATTTTTAGTTGTGTTAACTCTTGTGATAAAATTTTTTTTATTGATTTTTAAAAAACTTAATATCGGTGATTGGATGTATGTAGTACTTTTTTTTCCAACCCGTGTACAAGTTGACCACTAGATTTTCAACTTCAAATTTTATATAAATCATTCGACTTATACACGTGTATATACGGCAGTTTTTTCGGAGGTCTAAAACTTGGACTTTATCAAAATTTCAGGTTATGAATGATGTTTATTGTTGTCATAAATTGTCTTCCAATGTAAATGATAATTATTTTTTAGTTGCTTGAACTCATAAGATATAATTTTTTTTATTGCCTTTAAAAAATCTGTGCATAGGCGATTGATTATGGTACTTTCTTTCACCCACCATTATGGTAAGTCAACCCCTAATTATTTAATGCCAAAATTTTATCTAAAATTCTCCGAATTATACGCTAGTATATATATAACACCACTTCATGTTCCCCGTATCTAGAATCATTATAATTCTTTGTAATTAATTTAGATTTACATTAAGTGGAAGCATACCAGAAAAAAAATTTAAGAAGGCAATTTAGCAACTTAAAAAAAAGATAAATTTTGAAATAAATTATATAACTATAGTAGAAAAATTAAATAACAGAAGAGTCCAGTTGACACTAGAAAGATTTTCTATCTTGAGGAATATTTTTTTAGAGTCCATTGTTTGACCACGATCATATTATTATGCTTATATTATAATTTCATATTCAAACTTGGATGTTGATACTGATTTATTGAACTTCGTAATCAATGAAAGAATGAAGCAGGAGAGAGCAGATGGCAGATCTGATTTTTAAGGATCTAATACGCTAGTATATAAGGTAGTTTTTTCGGTCTCTTGGGGGCCGAAGACTTGGAAAGTCTCGAGGTCAAATTTTTCGATCATTTTATCATCGTATATTTCGCATGCGAGAATGTAAACAAAGAAAAACAATTACTTAGCTTAGAACTGCTATTTTTCATAAACAGGAGCGGAAAAAAAGGTACAAGCCATACGCTGAAAAAAAGGGACTGTCTGCATTCAGTTTTTGTAATTATGTATATCGCTGCGTCAAAATAATTCTTTCTAATTAATGGTACGAAGGAGAAAAAAAAAACAGACGGACAGAGATTGAAAATTGATCGAGAGGTTGACGAGTAATGAGGATGTAGCATATGGGCGAACCAGAAGTGCCCTCAGCAATCAGTACATCCTGTTGTAGGACGGGAAATCTCTCCCTACAGCATAGGCGTACTTTTGAATATTCCCTCTTCTCAAAAAGCAAACTTTCTGCGGAAAAATAGACAAAAAAAAAAAACCTTCGAAACGTAAGAACTTCTACTTGAAAAGTCTCTTCTTTTCGCAGTTCTTCTAACAAAACCTGTTTGCGCGTCTAAAATTGCAAGAGATGTCGAAATATTAGTGTGAAGAAAAGAATGTTACTGCGGAAAAAATATATATATTCTTTTATTTTTGTCATTGTAATAGCTGCAAGTCAATGCAGTGCATTGTGTGACTATTGTTCAACCCTAAAAAGTTTCTAATTTCAGAAGAGTCTATTCAACTAATTTTTTTTAATTTCATTTTATTTTCAGGGACGTGATTAAGAAACTTTTGTGGTGAACGAACAGTTTCCTTCTTAGTAAAAACCAGCGGGAGTGCTCTCCCCTCGACTTTCTCGGATACTTACCAGGGCCGGATTACTAAATAGGCAATGTAGGCAACTGCCTCCGCAATTATTGGGGGCCCCGGGACTATTATTTTTTAATTTTTTTCAGGGTTTTCACTTCATTTATAAGAGCTGCGTACTCGGGCTCACTGAAATCAAAATGAAGCATCGTTTACATTTCAGAACGTTATTTCTCGGGACTTTTTATTCATGTTTTAAAATTCTTTAGCAGATTAATGTGTCACAAGTCAGCAGTCAAGACAAATTTTGCATTAAAAATTGTGTTAAAAAGTTTTGTAATTTTTTAACCATTTTATTTAAAATTACTTTTAGATTTTAATCTTTTATACTCAAGATACTAAAACCATCTTTTTAGGATGACGCGTAAAAAAAGTTTTGTTATTGCAGTTTAACATAATATTCGCTACTAAAAACTGCTTATATTGAGATTAAATTAAAATGAATAAAAAATATCTGGTTTTGGAAGTTGAAGTTGGGATGGGGCGTCCCCGAAACTTGCATTGCTTATAGGCCCCTATAGGGGTTAATACGGCCCTGATACTTACATTAATTTATTTAAGACTCACAGTGGCCCGGCCTACCCTAAAGTGTGTAAGGCTGAAAATAGGCCGCCAGAGGAAACAAAAGTCATAATAAATGACACTAATATCACTAAAAAAAAACCTTAAATATTAAAACATTAAGAATATGAAAACACTAGAACATTAAAGCAAACAATTAAAACATCAAAAGGTAATCACACAAAAGAAAACACTCGCACAACACAAGACCCGTGCACTCAGAACAGAGAGACCCATACCTCATAGCACCTATCAGACTTGGTAGTCAAATAGTAAAATTCTTAAAATATTAAAATCACTTGTAAAAATGAAAGTTCCAATACTAAAATTGACAAATTAAAAGCACCCTGATACTTACATGATACGGTACGTTTTGTGTTAAGCTTCGTTGCACAATGAAGAAAACCGAGTATGAATTTTGTACCTTTTTCCAAAATTTGGTACATATCTACAATTTTGGTGTCAAGACCACATACCGAATTTCATTTTTCTGGTTTTTTGCGTTTTTAGTTATTATTTTCTCATATACACAAATAGAAAGGCCTGCAGACCGTCAAACCTTAAGTGTATTTGGTCCAAAATTGACACATAAAATGAATCAAACACCAATTGAGAATAAAACCATATACCAAATTCCATCTAGCCAGTTTATTGCGTTTTTGAGTTATCGTGTCCACATGCACCCAGACGAGCAGACTGATAAATGGATATCGTCCAAAATTTCACATAAATCTGTAATTTTGGTGTAAAGACCGGACACTAAATTTCATCCATCTAGCTTGTTGAATATTTAAGTTATTTTATTCACAAACAGATAGGCACATAATTTTGAAAAAAAAAATTCAGATGCAGGGAGGTCTAAAAGGTAGAGACTGATCAAAATCTCGAGATCAAATACTTTGACGATTACAATACTTTTTTGTTGTATACTTCGTATAAGAAAAAAAGGGCGAAGAGAGTTTTATTACAGATCAAAACTTAAACGTTAATGTTATCAGAAATTATTAGTATATATGGAAAAAAGAAACTTTTAATGACAGAAGCAGCAAAAAAGGAAACTCGTAGTTTTTTAAGCAAATAAGAAATAAAACTAATTTCTGTAATGAAAACTTAAATTATATTCATTCAAATATTCTGTTTAACGAAAATTCTTGGAAAATGTAACAAGAATAAGATTTACGCCATAAAGATGTAAATCAAAATTTACAAAACTTATAATGAAGATTTAAGATTAAATTATACTGAAAATTTAACGAAGTTAAAATGCAAGTCCTAAAAGCTGAAAATGAGATTATCTGAACACTGAGCAAAATAAATATGTCAGCCAATCGATTCATGATATTTCAGTATGTTTTTTTTAAATCGTAGCCTATCTAAATATACTAATACTAATTAATCAATTAAAGTAAAATATTGATTTTTTAAACTTTTTAATAACTGTTACGAACTCCTTTCATTAATATGTTGAAGTATGGAATAAATCGGTCTCAGTTTAAAATTACTACGAGTTTATTTACTCTAGGAATACAGTTAATCGACTGGCTTGTTTAAAATCATATATGCTTTTAACTCCTTTGATAAGCTAATTCAATACAACAGCTGATTTATTAATTTTTTTAAAAATGAACGTGGCTCCAAGATTATTATAAAACTGAAATCGTAGGATTTTCCCCCGGAAAATGAGTTCATTACATTATCACATTTATCAAACCATTAAATCTCCGTATAAAATGTATAAACAAGTCACCAAATCGAAATTCAAATTGTGTTTTGTTGTTACTTTCTTTGCTTACAAATCATGCAGGTGAAATAACTCTTATTGTCAGCTAGGATATTTTTATTTTTTGAATATTCTTTTATTTTTTGCATTTTATTGTGCAGTTTTTTTCTTTTAACAGGTCGTGATAGTAGGAGGATGTACACTATCTAGAGAACTGTTAGAAAAAAAAAAAATAGCTCCAGGGGAGTTAACTCATATTGGGTAAAGATGTACTGAGGAGATACAAGTTGAAGTGACTGAATTGCTGAGATCATAGGTCGTTCTGATCAGGACTCCAACCTATTATTGGTCGCAATTCTTTCTAATACGTTTCATTCGTGCGCCAGTCATTCAACAGGACTACTTCGAAATATCCCCTTCCATCTTGCTGTCTTGAAACACTCCAAGTTTTCATATTACGAAGACAGTATACAGATAGCTTTGGTAGAGTTGAATTCATATATTTTTATTGGAGCAGATCAGAGTTCACTTTTTCTACTGACGATTTGTTTTCGGCTGCAAAGAACTTTTCTAATACTGAAAATGTTTCGTTCGTGTACCAGTCATTTAACAGCACTACTTCGAATTATCCCTATACGCCTCGTTCTCTTGAAAGACTCTAAATTTTCATCTTACCGAGACAATATACAGGTAGTATTGGTAGAGTAGAGTTCATGCATTTTTATTAGAATAGTTAAAAATTCTCTTTGTCTATACTGACGATTCTTTTAAGGTTATAAAAAATTCTAGCCTGTCAATACGTAGGATCAAAATCAATCGTCAAACATTTTTGCGGCCACAAGTTCGCATTTAAGTAGGAAATGAAGCAATAACTAATGATACACAAACAGAAATGAAGATGAATATATTTATTTCAAAATCGATGATTCCCAATTAATCAATAACTCTTATTCAAAATAAATTCTTCTCAACATTTTTTAATCTATTCTTATCTAATTCATGTGCCAGTCATTTAAGAAGATTGCTTCGAAATCTCCCTATGCATTTCGTCCTCTTGAAAGACTCGAAATATTCGTACAAGGTACAGATAGTTTTGGTAGAGTTGAATTATCTTTTTATGCAGTTTTATTTAACTTGATTTCCTTCACGTTTCTAAAGAGGAAATATTGTAAGCGTTTTTTCAATCATTTCTTGATGTCCTAGAGTTTTGAAATTTTGTACACTTATGAAGTTCTTGATGACACGACACTATTTTAATTTTTCAGAACTTAATTATCAGTTAATCGATTAATTTACACACATTACAATACATTAATTTCAAACTAAGGACGCCGCCCTGGAATCGTTCATAAAATAATAATTAGGCTTCAAATAAGATTAGAAATTCAATATTTCTTTTACTTTCAAGTAATAACTAATTATAACTCACAGATAAACTGATTTTAAATTTCAAGAAAAGAGGAGAAAACAATTTTAGTAATCTACAAACAATGGAGAAAATTGTGAGTAAATATCTTCATTAAATTTTGTGCAGCTCTAAAATAATATGTTAATATTACTGAGCTCCCAATAAAATTGCAAATATATAAATTTACTGGTCTTCAAAGAAAATACCAGAATGATAACACACAAAATGTAAAGAAAAAAATAAAGTGCTGTCATTTAAAGTTCTATTTATAATTTCTGACTCAGTCTATAGTTATTTAATTAAAGTTTGTCAGCAGCTTTATTTGTAAAATTTAAAAGTTTTAATCTACATTTCTCTTAATAAACTAACTTATGGTATGAAAAAAATCTTAAAGAGCTAAATTTTGTTCAAGTTTTTTCCCCTTTTTTTATCAACTAGCTAAGAGCAAAACATTACTTTCAACAAATAGATTTGATGGAGATCCTGATCATTTTTTCTGATGCGATGCTTTAAACTTGTTATCGATGATTCAAGAATTCCTTACCAAAATAATTTAATATCAGTATTTCAGCAAGTTCCGATAAACGGGGCTTTTTTCCTTCTTGTTTTTATTAGTAAACAACGTGATATGTACATGGAAAATGTAAATACTGTTTTTTGTCTCAACTTCTTGAGATGGATTCGATGATTTGGTGGTACGAAAGCTAATAAAAGTGTCTAGCGTTATGATAAGACAGTAACTGAGTATAGACTTTTAAAATGGCATTTGGCAAAACTGTGATTTATAAGTTTTATATAGCGAGTGACTGTAATTTGCTCTTCTGTGTTAATAGGAATTAAGCTACATTTCAGATCTGATTTACTTTCCGAACTGCCAATTTAAAGTTATTTTTCAGATTCAGTGAGGTCTAATATGTGGGGATTCACAAAATCTCGTGGTAGAATTTTTTAACCATAACAGTATTTTCGATTTGTATATTCCGTATACAAGAAAGTAAAAGAGTATCCATTCTAGTCGGAAATGTTTCTATGGATTGTTATTCGAATAATATTTCTATTCATTTCTCAAAACAAATAAATTCACTAATTTATGAAAATGTTGTTTCCTCAAAAATATAAGATACTGTATTTCAAAATAAAACAATTTTTAATGTTCAAAAATTATAAATGCAAGTATAATTTTTTGCTGTGATGTTTATTATGTCCTTCCTTTAATTTCTAATTCGCAGACTGGTGTAATAAAAGATTTAAAACATAAAATAATATTAAATAGTTTTCTCTCTCAAGAGACAATGGAACAAAAAAATTAATGCTGAATTTTATACAAAGTAAAATATTTTACTCGGAAAGAAATCTTTCTTAAAAAGAAAAACTTAAAATTTTCGAAATAACTGAATAGGTAAGCAGCGCAAATGGTCTCCCCTCAATTGCTTCCGTATAGTTACCCAATTTGAAACGTTTCGCGTTTAGCTACGTAATATGGTGAACAGAACCTAGTATGCATTTTGGACTTCTTTTCATTGAAGGATTCGGTCCAAAATTTGATAGAGATCTACAATTTGAGTGCAAAAATCACATACCAAATTTCATTTATCTAGATTTTTCCGTTTTTGAGTCATTGTATACACATTCACAAGAGACAAATCAATAGACAGTCAACACTTTGACGGAGTTTGTCCAAAAATTGACTAAGATTTACTGTTATGGTGATAAATCCATATATATTCCATCCGTCTAGCTCTTGCGTTTGAATTATCGTGTTCATATGAACACGAACGGACAGACAGACAGATTTCCCTTTGACGGATTTCTTCCAAAATTTAATATAGATGTACAATTTTGTTCTAAAGACTGACTTTCAATTTCATCCATCTAGACTTGTTCGCATTTGAGTTAACGTCTTCACTGACAGACAGATATAATTACAAAAAGGTTTTTTTTAGATTCATCGAGATCTAAAACAAAGATTCATGAAATCTGGAGGTTGAAATGTTTCATCATAACATTTTCACTTCGTATATTTCGTGCACAAGAAAATAAAAATGTATCCATTTTAGTGGGAAATGTTTTTACAGTTTATTATTCGAATAATATTTCTATTAATTCTTTTATAAAACTCAATTCGCAAATTTTTGAAAATATTCTTTTTCCTCAAAACTGAACCCGGGCGGACTATTCAAAGATACTGCATGTCAAAATAAAACAATTTTTGATGTTTAAAAATTTTTAAGTACAAAATTGATTTTTAGCCGTGTTGTTTAATTTTAAAGATTACTGGGGAACTATATTAAAATTTATTGAGTTTCATCTGACTTTTATTCCGTATATGCTGCTCATTCTTTTATTATATTCTATATTCCAGCCTCTAATATGATTATTAATTTAAGATATCAGAACACAATTTCAAAAAAAGAATAGGATCCGTTTGAAATACTAAGACAATGATTTTTTTATTTCTTAGACTAATGAATTTTAGACTAATGAATGAATATTTAGACAATGAATTTTCTGATTTCTTAGACACAAATAAACAAATACGTAAAAAAAATACTAGGCATGAAAAATATTAGAAATTTTAGAGTTGGCCACTTTATTTGGAGCCAAAAAAATTTTGATTGATTTGAATTTTCCTGGCGCAAGATCCTCGAATGGGATAAACTGTGCCGAAAACTAAGAGTCGATACAAGAAATAAATGCTCGAAAAATTTTGAAATTTGATCATTCTCTCCTACTCTCGATCTTTATTATTTATAAATTGGACATTTTTACGGTTAAATTTCTAAATCAATCCCCTTAAATGTATTTAGTAATGAAGAAAATAATAAAAAGAAAGAAAAACAGGAATATTCTTACCAAAAATATAATTTCCCTAACAAAAAATTAATTAATAAATTTATTAAAAACAATTGTTAAAGTTACACCTTTATTAATGGACTAAAAAGTAGTTTTTTTCATTTAAATTAATTTTTATTTTTTAAATTTAAATTTGTAATTCATTATTATAAATATTATGGATTCATGAAATCAATATTTTCTCAAATTCACGACCAAGTGGCTTACTTGTTTGGAAATAAAATTTAATTAAACTTATCAATTAAATGAAAATTAACCTCTGAAAATATTAAAATGTATTGTCACCTAGAACACAGATGTATAAAACTTTTAAATTCTAACACACCAGAAAGTGAACGAAAAATCAATTACAAAATTCTATCTTTAGAAACATGAAACAAGTCAAGTCAAACAAAAAATATCCAAACCTTGTCTAAATTTATTCGACTCTTGATTTTGATGCGAATTGTTTTGCCAAACAGAGGATAATTTCCACAAAGGGTATTGACAAATTAGTAACCCTCCTTACATCAGTTCGTTAGAATAAGCTATTGTTCATTTTACACCAACAGAAAAAAATCCTTCAATTCACGTTGAAAAATGCTGTTCTCAGTTATAATTAATATAATGGTCTTAATTCATGCCCATGTGACACACGTCAAAAGCATAGTGCCAATTTCATTTTACTGGTGGAAAAAAATGTGATGTCACATCATAGCATAAGACAATTTGCAGTTAGATGTTAAATGACATAAGCTGTTATTTTTGTCAAGTATCTGAAGCGTCACAAGTATTGATGTCTTAATCAGTTGAATCTTTTAACAAGAGCAAAAAGTATACATTCCGTTTTCATCATATCTGTATTCTTTTATATCCGTAGAATTTGAATTCATATATCGCCTTTTTTTAAAGTAAATTCTTGGTATCTTTTAGTTCTATAATATCTAATAGTATCTATTTTACATTTAGGATTTGCAAATGGATTATTTTTATCGATTAAACTATCTACAATAGATATACTAACAGTTTCATGCAAATAACAGTTAAAAGCCCGATTTTTTTTAAATTGATTTTAAAATGTTTGACTTTCATTTCTTGAATAAAACATTTGAAAAATACTTTTAAAAAATCCTATTTTAAGTATGTTATGGGTAAAAAAGAGTTTGTTACCAACTGACAACACTGGGCTTTATTTCAGAAAAAGATTTCCATGATAAAATTCTATAATATCAAACACAGATGAATTTTAATAAATAATAATACGGATAAGGAATTTCATTCAACATTGTAAAATAAAATATGGTATTCTCAAGCGTACAAACAAAGCTAAAAAGATGCAGTCTCAAGTGAAAAACATAAATTATTTTTTTTTATCAACATTCAGGCTGCCATCCATATGTTAAAAATTGATTTCATAAAAATTTCAATATGTATCATATTGTCAACAATAGGCATTAGAGCTTCAGTCTTATTCTCAAGATTTTAGAAGACAAAATTGGGTATGTTGGTAAAAGACAGCATTGGTCATTTAAGGGTTAATTATTAATCAATATTAATTAATTAAAACCAAATTTATCATAAAATCCATCTCTGTCAGGAAAACGGATTGTCAAGCATATGAAAACAATAACACAGAAATAAAAACGCCCATCAGAAATTGGAATAAAGATATATCCAAATGCTGTGCTGCACATCTCCCAGTAATGGACTTAAATTGATTACTGTCGCATAACGGACTGCACTGCTGTATGATCAAGCCATAAGCTCAATTGAGGCTACTAAGCTGTCAAATAACGCATTTTGTAACTGTCTGGTGGGTCGCCGTTGTCTTTCTTTTGTTTCGTGGCAAGTATCGACTCCATTTTGTCCTTTTCGCAAAATCACAATTTCACATCTTTGAACTAATGATAGTTTTGTATCATTTTTTTACTTACTTATACTTTTAGTTAAAACTTGGAATTTTGAAATGTACAAAAATATATCTCTAAATAACGTTGGTAAAGTTCCATTTACATAATGCACCAATGAAAAATAAATTACAGATGATAGCTTTATAACAGCATAAAATGTTATAACCCTGTTCCATACCTATAAGTTTAACATCTTGATACCAAACTACACCTCCATCTCTAGAGCGTTTGTGGCTCCTGTACGTTTTTATATAGATGTAGGTGGACTTTTACGATAACATTTTTTTCACCGTATGGCATATTCATGAGAAAATAAAAATTACATTGCATGTGAATAAACTGACAGTGAACTACAAGTTTATGCATGGTGTCCCAAAAGTTCGTTTACAAACTTTAATAGTATGTTAGGCATACAGAAACAAGTAATTTTTACAACAGAACCTGGGGTCGCAAACGCAAAGGACGACCGCTAATGGGGCCTCTTTGGCAGTGAATTAAATAAAAGAAAAGGATACACCAGATATAGTGAACAACACAGGTTTAATAGAATATTAACTCACAATAGCATAGTAGCTTCATACGGCAAATCCTTTGAAGAGTTATTTTAAGTACTTCAACGTTTTGTTATCGATATTGCATCCCACTTACCATTGTATTTGCCATACTGAGCCATACTTGAACTTGAAATGTTGTTATTCATGTACTGATGTACTATTGTGAATTTGTACTACATTAAACTAGTGTCGCACACTTTATCTGGTGTATCCTTTTTTTTTACTTAATTCACTGACAAACAGCCCCGTAGAGGTCGCCCTTTGCGCTTGCAACCCCATGTTCTTTTATAAAAATGACTTCTTTCTGTATGCCTGACTTACCTTTAAAGTTTATAAAGAACCATTCGGGACACTCTGTTTAAAAGAAAAACAATGCCTACGTCGGAGTACAAGAATACAATAAAAAATGAGCATGCGCTGTGAGAATAAAACGAATGTCATTGCGCTTTATGTGAAGCATAGAAAAATTGATATAAATGACGATGATGAGTGAAATTAAACTCACTGTATTATACCAAGTCACTAAAATAAAGGTACAAAATATCCAAAACCTATGAAATGTTATTTCATATCAATATTGCATAATGCATTGTATATTAAGTATAACAATATTTGTATCTATATTTTGTTATTTCACATACGATTTCATTCCTTTGATTTTCATAGCAGATATTCATTTTTCATTGTATTCTTGCATTCCCAACACATAGATGAATCTTTTTCTTTTATATCATCATGTAGTTCATTAAATATATTTTTATTCGTATACAATGTAATTTTCCTCTTTTCAGTTATATGTCGTGCATTTATGAAAACCAATATCTTAAAATCTCATAATCGTTTGCTTAAATCATAAATGAACATTTTATAAAACAATTGCTTAACACCAGTTTATTTTCAGAGTGTTCTGTCAAAAACCTTGCAAACAGCATGCATTGCACTTATTCTGCATTACAAGTAAGTTGCTGCAAATTACTATTCTTAGTCTTGCTGTCTTTTCTTTCGTAGTAAAGAGCTCAATCATTATTCAGTAGCAAAACAGAGAGAAACCCGAGAGAGTAGTATCGAACTGGAATGACGAGGGTTCAATTTCGATACAAGGCAAATAAAAGTAGATTGCCCTGTTTTATGCATATGAGGTTCAACTGATATCAACTTGTGATCGCATCTTAAAGCGTTTTTAAGCGACGAAAGGAGTCAAAAACAAGATATCACTTACTGCTATCAATTTCATTAGATTTGCTATCACTGCAATTATAGTTACTAAGAGACTCGATCGTGCTTTGTGTGCTATCTTCACTCAACTAGTTGAACTGAATAAATAAGTAAGACAATTTAATTTCTGAGGGGAAGCCAATTCACTTGACGTCGCGTTCACGTGATAAACATTACTGTGCATGTCATTTTATATCTACCTGCATGTCATCCTCTGAACTGCTAGATCATGCCTTTTTCCTCATACAAGATGCGCAGAGAACTCCAAAATTAAATTTGGACATTAAAATTGCATATTTGATTTGTATCGCGTGACGATAAATTGGCTTCATTATGTAAATAAGACATTTCTTACACTGACTCTTTCGAATATTTTAGACTAAAGGTTTCTGTTTTGCGCTTGTTGCCGATGCTCCAAAGTGGCTCCCTTTCAAAGCATCAAGGTTTGAACGGTCACATAAAATGTACTCTACGACTGGAATACAGATATATTTACTGCGACAGCGTCTACGTGAACTAAATTTTCTTCTGAAATGCAGATACATTTGCTTCATGTAGAGTAGAATCAGAATGTTAAACATATTAATCTTATAGAACCTGCCGGAAACAGAAGGAGAAATCTGCGCAGGCCAGATGTTAGAAGCCCGGTTCCAGAGCCTTAATTATACACAAGCAACAAGGTCCTCCCTCCCCAACAAACCTCCCTCTCAAAAAACAAAACCGGATGCTTCGAAATGATGCTAATAAATATAAATAGAGATTTTAAAAAAATTCGCACAAAACACGTCAAAACCTTGTTAGTTACTACTTCATGTCCAGCCCAGATGCACAGTCATCTGTTGATACGGAAGTTATCGTCTTGATTGTACAAGTGGGACAGAAAGACCGTTCTAGATATTTTTCAACCCCCATCTTAAATATTTTTATCAGATTATAAAAAAAGAATCTGGAAATAACACTGTTTCGATATACGTGATGATTTTTACTTAAGAAGTCTAACAAAAACTATTTTCTTGAGCTCTATATCCGGTCTGAAATCATTTTGTGTACATATCTTTAGAAATGTAGTAATATTGTGCATCATTATTTTATTATTATCTTATTATAATAAAATTCATGACCTGTCATCAGCGGCATGAGAACTGAAGTGTTATATGTTACATGCAGTATCTAACACTCAATTACTCTAGGAACGGGGACGCGCTGGTGGCGTAATGTCTAGTATCTAACACTACATGAGACTGGGAGGAAAAGGGCAGTAATACGCGAAGATGGGCCGAGTTTCGATTTGGACTTTTTCTATAGTCAGAGTGACAACTGAAATCAACATTACGGGGGAAGGTACGTGGTGTACCAGCACGCACGATCCGAATTTCGATTTGGACTTTCATTATAGTCAGTGACAACTCAAGTCAACAGCACGTGGAAAACCATCACGCGCAGTTAAATATAGTCCTGAATCTAATACTAATGAAATCAAAAATAACTAATATATTTGAATAAAATTAAGTTTTTAGCACTAATAACCGATATTTTGTATAATAATAGATATATTTTAAATGATGATGCATAGAAACACGTATTACGTCATTCATCAATGATCAGGTCTCTCATATCTTTGTTCTCATTGTCAAATGAAATTGTCCTAGTTTGTTTGTCAACAGCTCCGTGCAGTAACCCTCCGATTTAAACAATTTCCAAATCCATTTGGCTTCTATTTCGAACGCCAAATTGAAATTAGTTTCGTCTTTTCTAAGCAAAATGTAGAATTCCGTGTTCTTTTCACTATCAATGTGTTTTCAGCATAGTGTTTTCGTCTGTTGGTTACTGTTGGTCTGTTGGTTAACCATTTAGTTATAAAAAGTTCCAGCAACACCCGGCTTCACTATATGTTGGAGGAGATAGTTTCATGAACGCTGAAAAGAAGGATAACAAAGCAATTATGGTAGATATTCTGTAAAAAGAAATTCGCATTTTGCAAACATGTCTGAAGCTAGAAAACCTTAAATTTGATATTTTCAAAGTATCTTCAAGCCGTAACAATAAGAAAGGTCTTTAAATGTTCATTAACATCTTTAAACAAGATGCTGGAATTTCGATCATTCCAAATGAGAAAACATTACACCTGAAGTCGAACGACCACACAGAACTCATAAATGCACAAAATAATAATAAAAAAAAATAGAAAGCTCATCCATAGTTTGTTCGCAACTATGCCCCCCCCCCCCCCCCGCGAATACTGGCTTCTAGCCCATAGGACACAAATTGATATTGAGATGTCAACAGAAAATAAAAAAAAAAACATCGTTTTCAGCAATCAGAAGAAAAAGAAAATCGTCATTTTCAACAAACCGAAGAGCAGATAAAAACGCTTTCAGTCATAAGAAATTTCATATTTTAAATAGAATATAACAGAATATGAGGTCTGTCATAGTTTTCTTACTGTCAACTGTAGTCATTAACTGGAGACTATATAGTCTATTCAGCCCCCTTCCATATTGGTTTCTAGCACAAAGGACTCGAACTGATATTGAGATGTCAACAGGAAACTAAACAAAATCGTCGTTTTTAGCAATCAGAAGACGAAGAAAATCGTCATTTTCAACAATCTGAAGAACAGAAAAAAAACGCTTTTAGCCATAAGAAATTTGATAACTTAATCAGAATGTAACACAAAATGAGCATCGAAGCAGATCGGAGTCTATATTACCAGACTTTCCGACACTCCGGTCGTGAGATAATCAAAACTTGACTAATGAAAAGTCAAGGTTCAACAAGATAAGCTTTAATTATCATGTCGAATAATTTCGCTTCCAAATTTCTTCGTTTGATCTAGCCTGACCTCCGAGGAGGCGGAAGAAAAAACTACAGATTGAGATATTAAATCAGGATAATCAATTTAAATACTAACACATCTTCGTATCTGAATAATGAAACTGCACTGATATGTGTTTATTAAATTTCTTTTGCTTTCTGTTAAGTTTAGTTAAGATGCAAAATGGCGTGATGAGGCTTCTTTCTTGGTAAACACATTCACTTAAAGCTCGATTGAAACAATTTTAAGATTGATACAAAGAGATACAACTTTCATTTTAAATTTAATATGTAAAAATAGTATGTTTGAAGTATCTAAATATTTATAAATTTTATTAAAAGATGTACTATTTTCTTTAAACACTTAATTCAAGAATCTTTTCTTATTCCACCTTTGTAGCCACCTAATTCAAGATAAGAGAAACCAAAATTCCCTGTTCTTTAATTAGGTGGCTACAACACCAACTCTATCTAGCATTCTTGATTTTACCAATGTTGATATAAGTATAAAAGTTTCTTGTCTTAATTTTTAATCTGCCTGATTGGTTAAAGTAGAAACTGTTAAGAGAAAACTTTTCACTCCAATGGGGAACAGTTTCAATAATTAAAAAAATGACGGGAGGCTGTCTTTTTCAAACAGCCGCTGATGTTAAAGGCGTAGGACTACTTTACTCACGTGATTCTTTTCCGATTTTCAATTTTTTTTGAACTTCTGTTGTTACCCTTTATCTCTAAAATAAGACATTAGTTACGTTTTTAACATATGTAGTTACCGAGATATAGAGTATCTCCCATACAACGTTTTTTGTGTCGTTTTGGCGTGTGAATCAAATTCCTTCCTGACACCCCAATGGGAGGAATGTAGTCTTACGTAAAAACGGGAATGTCCCTGGGACTTTCTCGTACATTTTCACAATATTGAGCATTTCGTGGTAAGCAGCTTTGACTATAAAGGGAATCGAGTTTGCATTTTCGAACAATACCTCTTTCCTTCGATCGATTTGGTAAAAAATATAATAAAGATTTACAATTTTTGTGTTAAGACCGGATGTCAATTTTCATATGCTTAGCTCGTTGTATTTCTGAGTTATCGAGTTAAAATGCATGCTGATAGATAATCATCCCGTTGACGGATTTCATCCAAAATTTGGCAGAGATTTACACATTTGTTGTTATAACTACTTATGAAACTTCATTCATCTATGTCTTTCCTTTTTGAAATATCGTATTCACATACACAAGGACTGACAGACGTAATTCTGAATTTTTTTTCTGACTCTAAAACGTAGTAATTCATCAAAATCTCAATGCTGATTTTGCTGACGATTTTACTTCTTCTTTGTATACGAAAAAGTGAAAACCATGGAATAACATTAAAATGTAAACAAGCATTCATTTCAAAATGTAAACATGAAAGGATTCTTGTCGAATAAAAAGACAATATGAAATAACTAATGTAATCACTAATATTTTAAAGTTTTCATTTCATTTTAGAAAACAACTTCTGAAAATCATACATACCCACATACTTCTTCAAAATAATTATATGAATCATCCGGAAAACTACAAAGAGCGTCATACAACTCCAGTTTTTGTTGGTGTATCAGGTTTTACGGGGCAATAGATAAGGATTTTGTCAGGGCATTCAAAACATGTAGTCAACAAATTGCTCGTATTAAGTTTCATAAAAATTAAAGTGTAAAGTCTCAAAAGATAAACTTTAACATAGATTATTTCAAGGGAGTTAGTTAAATGCTGTAGTAAAATAAGGCTAAATCTAAACATTTGATGTCAAATTTGATGAATGAAAACATAATGTGAATTAAGTTTTATACACTCAAAATTGATACACATTTTTATAAGGGAAATATTTGGAAATATATAAACAATTTTAATGGAATATTCTCCAACCAAAACTTTGAATTCTAAAGATGAATTTAAGATAATGATGCATACAGATCTCTCATTTAATAAATAAATGCCAACAGAATCAATACATTGGAATCATCCGCCAAATAAAAGATGTTTTTTGTGTAATGGGTCAATGCGAAACTGAATCAACTTGACTCAGCTATTCGCATTGTGATAATAGGCCGCGGACCAATGGAAAGCTATGTCAAAGTGCTTTTTTAGGGGGGGGTTCTGTAGATCTCAGAGTGGTTGCCATATTTACTGAATATAAGGAAAAACAGAGTTATTTACATCAAGGTATGAGAGTGTCCAGTGAAACAGTGTCTTTGTCAGGAAAGAGAACTAACACAACAGAAACAGCATTCTAATGTGGCAGAAGAGTAAATTGAATTATTTCAATTTTATTTGCTCAGTGGAATTCAATAATGAATGAAATGCCATGAATTGCGCATTTAAATTTAAGAACAGTAAAATTTAATGATATTTAAAACGAACATGTTGAAAAAAATTCGAGATCTCTAAAGCAATCGCTACTAGAAGATGCACCCTCTATAACACATCTCCTTCTAAAATTAAATATAAGACCCATGAAAGAGACAGCAAATGAAAAATATCAAGAGTTCCAAAATAATCATCTCAAATTCTCTTTGTCCATTCATTTCAAAAATCTATAGCAAAACGTATGAAAGTAATTCCGTCTAGTAATGTCTACATATAATTGCAAAATTGGAAGAAACCAACACTCCAAAAATCACATTTCATATTGGTGATTTGTCTACCTGAACTTTACTTTTAATATTTGTGCCACAATATGCTTCGAAATGATGTCAAAAATTTAAAAACAGCATTGGAAATAACGTGCCTTCAATGGTTCTCTGTAGATGTAACAATTTGCAGTTGAAAATGGATAGTAGCATTTATTTTTGAAATTACACTGATAGAAAGGCAAAGCTTAGTATCAAGTGGAATTTAAAGCAAAGAAATGAAAGGCCAGTTAAGGTCTACTGCCTAAAAATGTAAACTATGCAATATTAGGCGGAAACATTTTCAGGAAAGACAGTCTACAAAAGGAAGAACTTCATCTTCCAATAAAAACATTTCATCACACACCAGACTAAATAAATATTTTATTTGCCCAGTTTCAGCGGAATTATTTGCGGAAGGGATTTTTAAAAGAAGTTTTAATGCAACAAGATATACGCAATAAAAATGCTCTAAGGTTCGAAACGTTTTATTATTCTAATAAAAATAAGTCATTTAGCTCCATTCCAAAATGTTATATTTCATATTTAATATTTAGGGTTTATTCCAGAATTGTAATGAAATAATTCGAAGTAAAACGCAATTAGTCAAACTACTTTTGATCTCATTTCTTTCGCCAAAGTTCAAACTACTGTTATGCAATAATTAAAAATAAATTTAAATTTCTTTTTAAATACATAATTCTACAGGAAGTATCCAAAAGACAGTATTGCAATCGTCAAAATATTCCACCTCGAGATTCTGATGAATCTCCTTGGTAGGCAAAGACCTAGATAAATGGTCCAGAAAAAAACGATTCTTGAAATTATGCCTGTATAACTGTCAGTCTATCGGCGAACAACGTACCGGCGATAACTCAAAAACGTACCAAGCTAGAAGGATGGCATTTACTACGCTGCCTTTGCATCAATTTTAGGATTTCTATCGACTTTCTGACGAAATCTAGTTAAGGGAAGTCTGCACGTCTGTCCATCTGTGTACATGTAAACACAATAACTCAGAAACGTCACAAGCTAAGTAGACAAATGATCCCTTTTGAGTTGGATAGCCCATCTACGAACTCGACCAAAATTTTAACCGTTCGTACAACATATTCCTGTCGATTAAAAACTAACCAAAATTACTCAAGTTATCGTGAGGGACGAAACTTTTAAGACGGCGTTTAGAGTGCGAAATAAGTTAAAATTCTACCAAGGACATTTAAAAGCAAGCAGCGAGCTTCACTATCTAAATAAGGAGACGTTCCCTTTTATACTGAGAACACAAAATGTCGATTATCTTCCTATCTATTAATGGTATATTAAGCAAAATTGATATCTTGAGGTATTTTGTGATGAGAAATTTATTTATGCCATCAAAAAAATGGATGTTGCCATTGAAAATGTTGAAGTTAGTGCAATTTTAAATATGTAGATGATCTCTTCTGAAATTTTTAACCATAAAATCTTCTAGTATTCGTCATTTACTGTAAAATGGTACCATTTGTTTTAATATACGATGAACGACGACAGAATAATGCTAGGTGGTTCATTTTTTCCGCGGCTGTATATATTCAGACACCATTCTAAGCTGGCTGCTCGTCTCCAATATCCTTAGAGTAATTTGAAAAGTCTCTTGACATACAGTCCACCAACATTTCGTACAGGATAGCAGGAAATCTGAAGCTTAGAATTTCCCTCGTTACAACAATTAAGATGGCACTGTGTTTTTAATTAAATAAAATCATTGTCCTTGAAACCAACCTACATTGGAATGCTATTTAATAAACATGACACTTGCAGAGACGTTAAACAGTCTGTGGCAGTTTGAATCGTCACAATTTTATTTTAAGAAGAAATTATGATTGCTAGCATTCGGAGAACTTTTTTAACTGTAAAGTATTGTTTTAAAATATTGTTTTTATTAAAGATGTAAATAATACAAAATAATGCAAATGAAAACAATTTTGAAATATTTTCATACATTTACAAAAAAGAATGGTTATTTAAATATTTTAAGGCTTGAACTAACATTGGATTTGCAAATAAGTTCATAGTATTTCATTTCCTTGATTCATTGCTGTTTTATGGCACTTATCTTTGTAAAATATTTGGTATTATGGTAGCCTTAAAATTCACAAAAGAATGTCAGATAGCTTACAAAATGCAGTTTTTAAAAACATTTCACTACTTTCAGTCTTAAATACTTGTGAAATATCAATTCTCAAAACATATAACTTAGATTTAAGTTTGAAAAACACCAGTAGGAAGACATACAATATTATTCGTAAAAATGATACAATTTGGGAGTTCTAAGAAACTATTCATTCGGATAAAGCAATATTTTTTTTTAAAAATTACTCCGAAATGATCATTTTAACATAAGCAGTTGACTTAATAAAATCGAATTGATCATATAAGCTTTAAAAAATATTTTATCTCTTATCATAGCAGAAGAACATTAAAAAATTGTTTTTCTGAGAATAGGGGATGGGGGATGTATAAGGAGGAAAATTGCTTATCCCAGGATTTCTTAAACTAAAGTTATACAAAAGTACACCAAATGAGATCGTTCAATAAAATTTTGAGAAACTCGGATAGCGATTTTCGACAGATTTTTTGCAACTTTCGTCGGGATTTTCATTATTAATTAAGCAAAATTCATCATGAAAGCCATAAAAAGATTTTACTGGAATTTAAATCGATTAATAAGATAACAATAAAATAGTAATCTTCCGTACTTGCATTTTCACTGTAATGTGTTCCGTCAAATCCTCTCTAACAATATTACTGAACAAGAGTGAATAATAAAAATTACAGTATCACTACCAAATTTCCATAGCAAACACATTTTCATATTTTATTCATTAGGATTAATTTAATTAATGCTTTTATTATAAAAATATATCAAGATGAGGCTATATAGAATATTTTTAGCCTTTTATTGAGTAGGTTGCGTCGTTATTTTGAATTCACTTAAATAATTGTGTTTTTTTAATAAAAAAATGTCTTAATCCTTTTCCCTATTTAATTTAATATTTTTAGAAAAATTATTTTAGAAAGTTGAAAATAGCACAATTGACTTTGAAATGGACTCCAGAATGGCATGCGTAAATTTCATGTTGCTATGGTCCACCGTTTCGGGGAAGTTCTTGTAATAGGCAGACACACACAGGTATTTCCTGTGTCATATTATAGATTACTAGACCAGAGAAATTTTGAAACATAAATTCTTGGATTTCGCCTTAATCCGAAATTTTGAAAAACGAATTCTTGGATTTCAAATTGAACTGAAATTCTGAAAAACAAATTCTTGTATTTCAGAATGAAATGAAATCTTGAAAGACAAATTCTTGGATTTCGAATTGAATTGAAATTTTGAATCGAATCATGAATGAATAACATTTAAAAAAAAAAGCGGAAAAACTGGACCTTCTTAAAAATGTGATACGAAGCGTCTTCAGAGGAAAGCAACTGCATTTGAAACAGTTCATTTGTCATGGAATTAAACACAATGGCGCAATGGCCACACACGCACACTTCAACGAAGTTCTCCTCTTTTCCAACGATTAACGTTACTGACCGAGCAAACTCGTCCTAAACGCAATAAATGGTATTAGATGTTTAACATTGTTAGAAAAATAAGAGGCACGGCACCGAAGGTCATTAGTGTATGAAAAACACGCCACCCAAAAAAAGAACTTTCTCTTGTTGAAAATGATAACATAATTTGATCTGTAAAAACCTAAGTGTGATCTCTTTTCATACAAAATTTACCGCAATGGATTTGGAATTTAAAATGCTAGAAGCGTCTTCTCGATGTAGTGCATGTATTGAGATAATCGGGCACATATTTTGTAGAGATTATTAACAAAGAATGTGCTTTATAAAATGCTTTGCAAAGAATGTGCTTTATAAATGAATCAATTAACTGGAAAACGTCGGTCAAAAGCGTGATACAATCAAATCTTGTTGTCATGGTAACGGATTTGAATTGCCAGAAACGAAAAACCGAAAGTCAATGAAAAAAATAAAAATAATTATTAATTATTGTTGCCATTGTAACGTATCTGAAATGGCAGAAAAAAAAGCATTACAGAAAGTAAATGATTAAATCAAAATATTAATAAATTTCTTTCAAAAAAAATCGTACTAGCGACGAGATATAATTTGAAGTTATTAATTGGAATGAAATACCAAGTTAATCCTGTTAAAAAAATTGGATATGTACATCCTATAAATGAAAACCTATTTTATACCTATTTTTCTTTATGTATCGCACACATAGATAATTGTTTTTAGAAATATTCGTTGTGCACTGTTTGTCATAATATTAACAATGAAATGATTTTTGAATCATTTTCTTTATTCATTTTTGAAAAGTTAATATTATTTTAAACATTTATTCCAATACAAATCTTGATACGAATATTGAATTTAAAACACTGTTGACAGCCTCAAAGAATTAACAATACATCTTTATTTTTAGTCCTATAAATCTATTCATGGGTCATTCTCACTAAAAGGTGCTTTTTGCAGTCACGCGATGATAAATATTAGAAATTGCAAAAAATTACCCAATATTTTTATTCATATATATATTTAAGATTTAAATAAGCTATTAAATACATTTCTACTAAAATAGTTTCAATATTTAACTCTCAGTTTTCAATGAATAAGGCAAAAGTCCCCTCCGTGGACGTCCTTACACCTGAAATTCAAAATAATTTTTACTGACATTCAAAAATTTTTTTAAAAATTTGCATTTTTTTAGTATTAACTAGTTTAAAGTCTATAGTTAAGGTCTAACCTAACATTTTTTTAAATTTATTTTTACTTCGGAATTAATTTTTACACTTTGTCCCTAGTCAAATATGTCTCCCTTCGTAGGCACAGAAAAAAAAAACTTAAAAAAATAATATATATGGCAGCCCAGGTCAAATCAACATGAAATAGTTTGGAAGAAAAGCAGCCATTTTGTTATTTAAGGAGAACTTTTCGTTCCATTATGAATTTATTGAATATATTCCAATTTATTAGTTCCATTTAGAGTTTGGTAAAGTTCTCAGTGTCTACTCCGTGGTCAACATAAATAAGTTAAAAAAAAAGGTAATTTATAATTATAATCCAAACTTTAGATAGGGTTAGTATCGCATTTAATAAAAATAAGTGTACCATCTTAGTAACCTAAAAACCAAAGCACTTAAAAATTCAAAACTTAGTTTTTGTCTCCTCCGTAGACTCGGCATGTCCACAGAGGGGATGGCATTGTCCATGAAAGAGACAAAATCTCAAAATTCATTATACAGTTTGATAAATTAAAGTAGTATCAATTAAAAGTTCTCTGAGATATATTTTTTAATGAAATTGAATGATTTTTGTAGTTTCTTTTGTATTTTTTAAAAAGAATTAAAACTAAAATTATATTCTTGTTAAAAATTAAGGTAAACAATTCATATAGAATATTTATAATATTATAGTCTCAATAATGTATAACACATTTTAATAGCTAAATTTATTTTTTAAAAAAATGGGAACATCAAAAAATAAAAAGCCAATACAGTCAGATGCTCAAATTCCTGAAGAGAAGAGAGAAGAAAAAACTTAGTGTGAGACGTGCTAGATAGTTTATTATAAATAAATACCTGATATTTCTTAATCTAGTATATAAATGATTACTTTTCTGCAAAATGTTGACTTTCATTCATTTGAAATTGTCTGTAAATTTTATTTAACTAATACACAGTCAGTTCCATTATTTAAAAAGTGCTATTTATTTAAAAATGTAAGTTGTCTTGCGCTAGTTTTTAATAGCTAATTTTGCTGTTTAATTATAAGAAATAAATCTGTAACAACTCTGCCCAATAATTAGTCAATTATGCTTTCGTTCAAAATGTAAAAGTCCCATTGACTATCATGTCTCCTCCGTGGACAGGTAAAAAATTCTAAAAATAAAAAAACTAATGAAAAATAAAATAGAAAACTTGACCGCTAATATAAGGGTATTTATTAATCTTAAATAAAAACATCCATGCAATTTTTAAGATTTTTTACATACCTTTGTAAAATAATTTTTTTTAAAATTTATTTGTACCTTTTACTTGAGAATGGCCCTCATCTGGAATGAGACAAACACTGCCGATCATGCCCTCCTGCAACGAAGCGCAGCAGAATTTTATGGTCATTAAAACTTCTGCAATTTTGTTATTTCAATTTGAATTGTCATTTCGCTGAATTTTGCAATATGATATCTCAAAAACTTCTGATTTAATGTAAAATATTCAAAACAATTTAAAATCTCATTACGGATATCAGATACTGAAAAGAAACGTTCGCAGGTCTTTGTCAACCATCCTCTAAACATACAAATGAAGCAAAATGTTTATCACAAATAATTCTAACGTCAAATCACTGACCATTTTTGGAATATCTTTTGCTTTTTAGTATGAAAGATTCGGAGAAAATTTAATTCTTTATCTGACGATATGGATATTGGTATAATGCAAATTTATATTTCGGTTGCATTGTGTTTTATAATCAATAATAGCATATTGCAATTCATTGAGTTACTTAATTGTTTTATTGGTTTCCAAATCATTAATTAATTAACAACATCATTTATACACCAAAATTTGAAGTTTTCTTTTTGATTGAAAACAGGGCTCAGCTATTTATTTGTGTGGTCGAAAAGTAAATAAAAAAATCCAGATTTCGGCAACTTACAGTGGATATAATAATCCCGAGTTAAATTTAGTACATAATTTATTCAAGTTTTAAATTCATGTTTATTAGAACTTAACTGTATCATTAAATATATTAGAGCATTAAGCACTAGTCGATCCTACAATGTATATAAATTATGAATCCTGATATGGGTTAAAAATTGATACAAATAAAATACACCTCTTGAATTTATCCAATTATTCATTAAACCTTTATTTATTTATTTTAATGTTTGCACATAACTTTACAACTACAATATTTAGCAATTCAAAAAGAACGACACAAGAGCGAATTGTCTTTGTATCTGAAGAGCAGAGCTGATTGGTTAACGCATAGACCTACGTTTAGTAGAAATGCCAATTAAACTTATTCATATTGTTCATCCTGAATATTTATTCTAACAAATAAACAGCATCGGATATTGCGATCAGTTCATTTTCGACATGATCGCTAAAAGAATTTCTTATGTAACAGTCAAATGTAACACTGTGTTTAAAAACTTAAAAGTGGTTAATATGCAAGTCAGTGCGCAAAGCATTTAACGGTCTAAAACGTGCATTTCTTTTACCTTGAAAAGGATGCGAGAAAACTACTTCAATTTTGACTCTACGTTTTATGTTATTCGATTGCATCAGTAATAACGAAAAATATAATTAGATTTTATGCTCCGTTTTTTATGAGTAATACTTCTCTCATTTCGAATTTGATTACAGACTTGGGGAAGGAATGCGTGTTGTTAAATATTTATTTTGAGTGCATAAAACAATTTTTAACATGTTTAGTATTTTAATTTAGTGCTTTGCATCATTTTATCTTCATTTTCATGTAATGCAAAGAAAGCTACTGAATTTTGTCTTAGACATTAAAGACTTTCTTGAAGACTAATAAAGTTTTCTGAAATCGGTACTTCGTAGAAATATTTCATAGGTTATTTTCTTCCACATACACGTGACTCTCCGCACTAACACGTGAATTTTTAAACATATGATTTGCTGGAATCCAGAAATAATACCCATTTGATTCAATTTAATCTTCCGTTTAAGTTCACAAAAATATCAAAGAATTTAAATCCTGAAAGTTGAAATTTTGTATGCATAGATATGCATTATCATCGTAGAATTTTCAGAAGATACGCTGTGGTGAAACCTGGGTTTCATCTATAAATAACAATAATCCGCTCAGAATATGACAAAAAAGTAAAAATTCTCAAAAGAAAATTTTAAAAATACATTAATTAGAATCTTCCTTATTACAAATTTCGAGAATTATTTGGTGCCTAATGACCCTCCGAGTGGTCAATTGATTTGATCCAGTAATTTTGAGCTTCATGAAATAACTTTTTAAAGTAAAACAGTTGCAGCTATTTTGTTAATTTAGCGGTTTTTGTTCAGTTAATCACAAAATAGTTATTTTGAGATTAACTGATCTTTTAAAGGCAGGATAATTTATTATCAAAATAATTTTAAGAAAATTTATTAGTAAATGTGAATTATCTTCTTTGTATCAGAAAATGTAGAACTATCCAGCCCAGTCACTCTAATTAAGTAAAATAACTGCGAATATTTACAGAGTCTCAAGCCATTTATTTTTTCAGGAATAGCAGCATGATGTTTTCTCGCACACTATTCTTCAAAAACCTTTCACTGGCATTAGTTCGAATCATGATTCTATTTAAAACCGAGCATGTGCAGTTTATTACTTAAAATTAAGGTGACCAAATTATTTTAAATTTAAAGGAGGACACAAATAAAAAGAAAAAAATGCCGCAATTAAAACATTTTATTCATTGCAACAATAATACAGAATACATTATAATATGATAAATGCATAATGGAAACATTATTTATTGTACACTTTTCGAGGGAAGACAGAATTTGCAAAAGGAGGTCGCTTGGTCACCTTACTTTAAATGCAATCATGGATCCAGGCGATCTCACATTAGTTTAGTGCCGAAGTGTCAATCATGCAATACCAATTCACGTGTCTGATTTCTCAAGCAATGTTGATTTGCGGCTGAGAATTGTTGATGGCGATATCTGTTTTCAACAACCACGTTTATTAGAAGCCGAAAGACAAATCAAATATAATTTTTATCCTTTAAGTTTTTAAAATTCAATTAAAGCAACAGCAATTTTGATGGCAAAACGATTCAATTCGATGCAAATATTTGCATAAAATAATCCCCTAAAACTGGAGGGATTTCAATAAAGTTACAGCAATTTCGATAGCAGCACGATACAATTAGACACAAATTTTTATCAATTATTTTATCAAATATTACATCAATTGTGGCGGCACACAAGGTGAAACGTCGATCATGCAATATAAATTTAGGTGTCGGATTTCTCAAGTAATATTGGTTTGCGGGTGGGAATTGTTTACAATATCCGTTTTCAGAAACCACGTTTATTAGAAGCCGAAAAACAAATCAAATCAAATCTGATTTTGAAAGCTGTGAATATTCACTTATGCAATTTTGATGACGAAACGATATAATTCGACGTAAACATATTTACATAAAATAATATCCTTAAAACTAGAAGGATTTCATTAAAGTTACAGCAGTTTCAATGGCAGGATGATACAGTTAGACACAAACGTATTTAACAGAGCAATTTCCGAAAAACTTGAGGCATCTGATTAAAGTTAAAACAATTTTGACGATACACAAGTTGGAATAATTCTGCGCAGATGAACTCACAACATTATATTAGTGTAAAATGTAACTTGTACAGAAAGTAATCAAATATGTTAAAAACGACTGATTTGCATAAGATTTTCGACACTTAAAAAGTATATCTGCTATGAAATAAGTACGGAAATCAATAATATCCAATGAAGAGTTGATAAAGCAGATCTAATTAGAGAGTTGTTGTAAAAATGGAGAGCCAAGGTTACTCTCTATTAGCCAGTTTTAACTCTTTTGCTCAATTACTCGGCTGAAGCGAAAGCTTCAAGGCGGAAGAAATGAAGCTTTGGAATGCAATGCATTAGATAACACACTTGCTTAATGTAAGCCCAACTTATGCTTGAACAAACGTAGGGAAATAAGTATTTAAGAGTTTAGACTTATTAGAGTTAGTTTACTGTCACAAACCATTTCGATATTTTAGAGGAAAAATGTTTTTATAGAAATTTTGCTTTTTCACTTAATGTGATATGTTACGAAGTGAAACAAAAAGTTGGGTATAATTGTGGATTTATTTATCTAAATATGGAATTAACATTTAAAGTGTAACTGAAAATACGGAATGACGAATATACAGTAAATGAGGAATATTGTGGCACATCAAATAGAAAACACAGAAAATTCCAAATCAAGAAACGAAATATTTTGAAAATTCATGAGATTTTAAAAGAATTTTAATTCAGAAAGTTTAATATTTCTTAATTTTAATTCTGGAAAAAAATAAAATTGCTGAAAAAAATAATGCCAATAACACAGAAAACTTGTAACAGAAGCAGTTACAAAGCTTCATATATAAATCTTTTAAATATTAATGTTAACTTTCCAGCGGGTGTGCGTATGTAGGAGATACTTATATCGTGCATTGTTTTACATATTTATATCGTTCTTTCATAAATATGAGAGCAATTTTTGTTTACATAAATTTTGTTTAGTATAAAGCTAATAAATACAAATTACACACATAAAAGTTGGATTTATTTTTTTAAAACAACACGATATAAATATGTAATACGATACACGATACAAGTATCTCCTGAATACGAGCGCCCGCTGGAAGGAAAAATCCTTTTTCCATTCGAAATGCATACAACCATACATGGTTTAAAAAACCCCAGATTAAATTAAATTGATGGGACTACTAAGATAAGCTTACAAAGCGATAATACGAAGCGAAAAAACATAGATAAATAGATAAAAGTATTAAAAAAAATAAACGATGGTAGAGTTAAGTAAAAGAATACTTAAGATTTGAAGCACTTAAGTGACATTAAAAAAAGGAAAGAGTAACATGAGGGAGGGAAGTTTTCGATGCATCCATAAATTAAAACTCAAGTGCACAGCCTTTCGAACAGATTGCAATCGAATTTATTTTCCCAGACAGCGTTTCTCTGCTGTTGAGAAAAATGTGGTATGCTCTATGTGTAAAATTATCCAAATTTTAATGTAATATTTTAAATAAGAATGACTTTAGAAATTGTCTATTCTTATTAATAAGTAAATTAAATAAGCTAACAACACATTTATAACGAAATTTACAAAAAAAACCAGTCAAATTTTTCATGATTCCAAAAGTCGATTTCGTAATGCCGAGTGGGAGAGGGGAAGGGTTGTAATTGAAAAAGTCGGATAACATATAACTTCACCCTTACAAAAGCTAGACAAGCTTGAAAATAAAAAAATATAAATTAAAAATAAGTTTTAGATTCTGTGGTTCTCATCATATCCGTACGTTACATGGGAAGGCGTGAAGACGTGAAAAAAGGCATAAATTCATAAAAAAAACCATTAATTTATTAAAACCACAATAAAAAATATATATGTTCTGTTAATACCAAAATGAAATTTCTCCCTTAAAAAAGGTCAATACATTTCACTAACACTAAAGGTATTTTGTTATGAATTATTTAAAATTGTAAAATTCATTGAAAAGGTGTGAAATTTAACAAAAATCATTGAAAGAGAAGCGCAATTAAAACAGGCCTGAAAATTTGGATTCAATATACTAAAAGCAGGAAAAATACTAATTCAATAAATAAAAGCTTGTTATTAATCATTTGAAAGTCTAAAATTCATTGGAAAGAGGCGAAATTCTACAACAATCGTTGATAAGTTGTCGCGAAAAAAATGCGCAAAGCTAAATTCTAAATACTAAAAGGTTGAAAACTACTGATTTAATGAATAAAAGTATTTTAATAATTATTTTGAATTCTAAAATTCATTGAAGAAAGGTGAAATTCAACAAAAGTCGTTGAGAGGGGATAGCGAAAAAAATGTGTGAAGTTAGATTCCTGAAACTAAAAGATTAAAACTACTAACTTAATGAAGAGAACTATGTAAAACTAAGAAATGAAGGCAGAGAATGACCAGTGGTGGTAAAGAAAAGAACAATATGACAAGGGAGGGAGGAAGGTTTTTGATGCACCCATAAATTAAAACTCAAGAGCGCCGCCTTTTGAAAAGAGCGCGATCGAATTTATGTTCCCGGAAATCTGATCTTCAGAGAATAAACTAGCCAACGGCCATCTTAATTCAGATCGGATCGCTTTCTACCTTTGAAACTATTTTGTTTCGGAGTTCCCTTGCATTACAAAATAATAAAAAAGAGTCATAATGGAGGGGGGTGCGAACTCGTTGGAGCGTTGCAGCCACTTCCGCTTTGTGGAGTAAGAGCCCAGCTGACGGCGGAAGCGCAATGCACCGGAGCGCATAGTCAGGAAATCCATTGTATTAGCACCTTCTACCCCCTCCAAAAACCGACAAAAACACAAAAACGGCCCGTTCAAAAAATCTCGATGCAGATTCGTTTCAAACTGGACAAGTTGGTATGTGCTCTTGGAAACAGGACTATGCAGAAAAAAATGAAAACAATTTTCGCTTCCTTTATTTTGGTGACTGGTAACAATTGATGCACCAAAACACCGACGGTTTATCTCCGGGCCCCCCTCTTGTACTTTCTGATTAAGCACCTAGCTCCTTTTCAATAGGGCTTCTGAAATATTTTAACCAACGCCTCCCGTTTTAAATGAAGCATATATCCCCCATACCCTCCGAATTCCTTAAACTAGAAAGTGGCATTCAAAATAAGTTACAGTTAAAGCGTAGAATCCGCTATTTCATAGAATAACTAGGTATTTCATGAATTAACTAGCTGAATACCTAGTTATTCTATGAAATAACTAAATTATACTCTTTAACGGTAACGTATACATAAAATTAGAGTTTGTCATTATTATCGATGAGTTTAGTGATTATTAAACTCATCGATAACTCCCATTTTGATAAAATGAAAATGACTTTCTTTCCTTCCCCTCACCGCCAGCCTCGATTTCTTTTTATATAATCGCATTTGCTTCCAACGATATTTTAGATTCTACATACATTGCAAAAGAAACAACTTTTTCAAAAGTCAATGAAAAAATATACCATTGTATATATTAGCAGAGCTTCATTGTATTGAAACGCTAATCAAACATTTGCAGAGAATAACCAAACTCCTATATAAAATAAAAGGTAAACTCTCTCAGTTTATTAACGAGTGAATGACTTCCAAAAAGCAGGCGACTTCTATTTATATCTCCTTCTTCCCTTTTAAATCTCAGTTTTCTCTAATAAGGCGTTAAATTGTGTTACTACTAAAGATGAAACAATTTCTTTCAGCCTTTAATTCAAGCCAAGAAAAATTACCACTGTATATAAATACTGTTTAATCGTATTGAAACGGTAACCGAAAGCAGGAACAAACTAATAAATGCATTTTTTCATGCAACTTAGAAATCATAGGAGCTTATAACATTCAGATAACTAGGTACATATAATGCCGAGGCTGCAATATCTGCACCTTTAACCCTTTATTTTCCCGACCGTACTAAAAAGTATTACTTAAATCACGCTTATATCTTCGTAATTTGACCGTTTTTCCTGACGGTATTCACATGAACATTAGGAATGTAGTTCCGACAGCTAGCAGCAAATGACAGATGAAGACAAAAATTAATTTTTTTAAATTAATCAATTTCATTAAATTATTTTATTTAATTAAAAAAGTTTTTCATTTTTTCCTGGTGCATTAAAACGTATCTAATGATGCCAAAATAAGATTGAAAAATTGCTTGTAAGTTAATTCGGTAAATAAAGGGTTAAATTTATAACACTTTGATAAAGTATGCGAACCATTAGAGTTCTGGCATTTAAGAATTGAATGCTCATTACTATTCGCAACATTCTCAAAAACAGCGCACTTATTTTTAAGAACCCCTCGCTTTTCATTACTATCACTATTTAACATTTCCTGTGAGACACATCTTGAATTTAAGAATTCCAGAAAATATTCGAATGTAAGAAATTCTTCTTCACCAACTTTTTGTGGCCATAATTGGCGCGTTTCAACATCGACTTTTTCCAATAATAAATAAATTAGCCAAATATCTCTGGACAACGCCTTTTCGCCAAGAGACTTTAATCCACGGACAACTTCATCAGATGTATCAGCCAGTTTTCTTAAATTAATAGAATTAGCATTTGTAATACTCGGTTATTCAAGAAATATTTTCATAAGCGACGTTATAGTTTGAATTTTTCTAGCATAGCGATTTATCAATTTGTTCCAAGCCTCATCATATGTAGTTTCCGAAATAGGAATGTGCTTAATAATAGCAGCTGGCTCGTCCGTTAAAATCCTATCAAATATTGAAATTTCTGAATTTCCGCCAATGATTCATTGCCATGAAATGCTTAAAATTAAGCTAATTGGTATATTTACCATTGAAATGCGGAATGTTTAAACGAGGAAGTTTAAAACTAGCTACAAGGGCAGTGAGATTCAAAATTGGAGCACTTCCAGCGGCTAATGTATCAATGGCGGATTGATACGTTCCTTCCGTTTCTAAGTATTTAGCTTCGAATTCCTCAATTTCAGAAGCATCTTCGAGTAGAGTGGCATCATATTGATCAAATTCTTTAAATAGGTAATCCAATTTCATTAATCGCGCTCTCGGTTCTTAACTGATTATTAAACCCGTTATGAAGTCGGGTTAGGGTTGATTTCACTCGTCGTCTTAATCTTTTAAGATAAGTTTCACTCAATTTACCATGAATAATAATAGTACTAAATATATAGTATCAAACAGAAATTACTTATCTGTCAAACGGCATCCTGACGATACGCAGTTAGAAATCTTAGAACTTCGTTAATGAAAGTTCTGAAGCGCTTGGCAGGTCTCACCTGGGGAACCAAATTGTCGACTCGGACTAAAGGACAAGTTTTGATGCGAAAACATAACTTTATTTCGGTGATTAATTATATTTTTAGTTAGTAAATCCAAACTTGCAGCTCCGTGAGGCCAAACATTAGAAAATCGAAAACAACACTGTTGCCATTAAAAAAAATTCAAACTAAACAAAACGAACATGAAATTTTTTGCCAGTTAAGATTGAACATAATATTAAGAAATACATTCATATACAAAATACATTCAAACATCATTCTTTTAACATATTTTTGATCAAGCTCAGAGCAACTTAATTGTAAGGGTTTTTTAAAAAAACGTTCCAAGTGGGGAAGAAAACGTTCAATATATGTATATATTTTTCATAAAAATATTTCGGAAACATTTGCCTTTTCTCAAGAATGACAAAGGATTTTTAGATCCTTAGTGAAATAAGGTGAACGTTATTCATAAATAAATAAATAAAATAAAATAAAAATAAATCTTTAGCTATT
Source organism: Araneus ventricosus (assembly GCA_013235015.1). Classification (NCBI taxonomy): domain Eukaryota; kingdom Metazoa; phylum Arthropoda; class Arachnida; order Araneae; family Araneidae; genus Araneus; species Araneus ventricosus. The sequence goes on along the minus strand of BGPR01000020.1, from coordinate 2,482,712 downwards.
ATAAACTGGTAATCCAGAGCTAAAACGAAGAAAAATTACAAAAGAGTCACTAAAAACAGATTATTTTTAACCCCTTAACAGTTTTATTTTCTTGGCTATCTAATAAGATGGCCCCTTCTGTTTTGGAAACGGGTTGTCGTTTCCATTCATTTAAGAAGGCATAGAATATTTGAGCTGTTTATAGATTACGTATTTTTGTGTCAAATTATAACGATAATTAATGATTAAATTTTAATATATAAGACTAAAAATGCTATAATTCGTTGCACGTACGACGTACGTGCAACGAATAAGGGGTAATGAAACAGGAAAATTTAGAAACTTGGTGCTGATAGAACACCTCTTTTGAACATCCAAATCCTGAATTCGATGCCCTCAAGATTTTTTTTCTGCGATCAGTTTTGGGTGCTCTTGCTGCTGAAATGGGAAATTTTCGTAAACAGATGGTAGGGACAAGACAAGCTTTGCTGGCAGTTTCGAAAATGGTGCTTAAAGAATAAGCTTAAAAATTTTCTTTAAAAGAGGAAGCTTTATATATAGATTTCAAATTCGGAGAAGTTACCTCAACTCTCCTCCCCCACAACTCCAAGTGTTCAATGAGAAAGAAATTACATAATTCTTTTCTTTAGGGGGCAATTGTAATTAGAGTGAAACAGAAAGGTTTTTAAAAATCTAAATTTAATTTAAATCCCCTGAAATTACAAATATTATTACAAAAAACTATAAAAATAAATGCTACGAAAGCAATTATAAAACTCAGTCAAAAAAATTTCAATATCCTTTTAATCTAATATCCAACAGGTATCAAAAGTTAAACTTCTGAAGAGTTATAATATCTTGTCATAGAAACCTTTGCTGATAAAAATTTATTTGCAAAATAATTAAACATTGATCAATACTAAAATTTTGCAATAAGAAAGCTATTTTTAAGCCTATGAAGCATTTTTGTTCTCGCAAAACATGCCCCCTCCCAAAAAAATAAATAAATAAAACTGCAAAATATATTTAATTATCAAAGAACTATTCACAAAAATCAAGGAAGTTGTTGTTAGTATTTTTTTTTCCAATATTGGTTTCAGAATTTTTTAAAAATATTAAAAGCAATTGTTTGGTAATAATATTAATTCTTACAATTCTTAAAGGAACTGGAACGAAAAGCAGTCATTCTACTCTTAATCGAAGTATAATTTGAATGATTCATAAACCTACATACCATTATACACGACAAAAATAATTTACAACGGAAACTTAAAAATTAAAAAAAGTATGAATTTCATTTAAATTGAAAATTCTCAAACGATTTTTATTTAAATGACTAGCATTGCAAGCGACCAAATGCCGCTCGGGTTAAGAATTCCAAAGAATCTTAAACCAGATTTTTCACTTTATGCCTCCTAGTGCGATCTATCTGCATGTTACCTATATAGAAATCGATTTAAGATTTATCAAAAAATCGGAAATAATTTAACCGCTTGGATAAGTGTAAATATTCCAGCGGACAAACTGAAGAAGTACATGAATGCATGTCGAAGAACGGCATTAAAATTGACAGCTTGTATAAAGAAGAATCGTTTTCACCCGCTAAAAGTTAAATGCTGCAGGGACAGAAGGAATATTTTTCCCTACTGAGTTGTGTTTTTGTCCTCCGTGATTTAACGTTTCCTCATTTAATGTCCCGGGAAGTACAACGATTGAGTTCTAAACAGTCCTCCGTATTAGCATCTGTTGGTAGATCAAGTGTATGTTTAGAAGATATATGTATCCGTTGGGTTAACATAAGCCTCGATTTAAAAGTTCGCCCCTAATCCCGGCTGAATTGGTGTTTTGTCCCGGTTTATCTTTTAAGAGCATTCCGTGGGTTGCTTTGTTTTTTAAGAGGAAATACATGGCATCTATAAAATGCTTCAAATTTTGTTTTAAAGTCCAGGTCAGTTTAGTGTTTTGTCCCAGTTCATGCTGTAACGGTACTTGAGGGTTTAAAAAAAATTGGCGAGATAAATGGCATCGATAATTTTTAATTTTTTTTGCGTTTTCTCGGTGTTGTATAACCTATGATCTCAAAAAAGAATATGTTAAGGATAAAAAAATGAATTATTATAATAAATCGAAAGAAATATTAACAAATTTTAATTATTAAAAGTTAAATTTTCTGTAAAGTAAATATAAAAATGAACTGATCGGGGTTGTTTTCTTTTGAAAAAAATTAAGAACAGCAAGACGATACTGAAAAAAAAAAACCATGCTAATGATCAGTAGGATAACTTTCAGTTTTCTGCAAGTAATTTCAGATTTTTTCGATCTCTTCTATGAACTTTGTAACTAAATTCAATCAATTGAAATATTATCTAGTTTTTTTTTGTCTAATCTAAAAAAAAATGTGGTAAGCCATTTTGATAGCTTGCATTCATAATTCACGATTCAGCTGTAACTGAAAGGGACAACTAAATTTTGAAAAGAAAACTTTTGATTAAAAATGTTTTCATTGTTGAAGAGTTATTTCAAAGTGTAAATTACGGGATGCAGAAAATCGAAAAGAAAGTATTTGAAATTTCCTTTCTTAGTAGACGGTAGATTTCACTAGAGGATTTTCTATATTTCTAAATATGTCCATTTAAAATGCAATAATAGTCCCGAATGTAGCTGTTAATATTCGCATGTTACCAGTAGATTTATACTAACAATGAGTAAATGCATCTTGTATAGGAGACTCGCTCTACTGCAGGATCACTATGCTAAATAAATTTGTGTGTGATACAATCTATTGTTGCATTAGAAAACTGATAATACACCATGCAAATAACAAAGGAAGTCAAGCTTCAGATGAAAGACGCACAGTAATAAAAATGTAATGAAATTACATTACAATTTTTGAATTTCGGTCAGTTTGTTAGTTTTTTATTTGAAGAAATCGTCGATATACAATTGAAAGGTATTGAGTCAAAAGAAAAGGAAAGTGAGATAACGTGTCCTTGTTGTTTTAAAATGTCATCTCTGTAACAGGAAAAATCACATATATTAGTACTTCTATATCATATATATCATCACATATATATATACTTCATATCAAATAAACAACATATAGTGATATGCACAATTTTTTCTGTTACAGAAGATGACATTTTAAAACAACAAGAAGACAATAGCTCATTTTTCTTTTGATTTTGGTCACTTTCAGCTGTAAACCGACGAAATATGAACTTATGACCACCCATGATGAAAAACAGATTTTTAAATTGAAAAGTACAGCATGTTTCAGCTCAAAGACACCATTAGAAATTTCACAAATACAACAATTTATGAAATAAGGAAATTATTCATTTCCCAAAACACGTGCCAAGAAAGAATATCCTTTAATATAAGTAAACCTAGGGTTACCACTAGGACCCTCTTTCATAATACTAGCACATAGTTTGAAGAAGAGAAAAAGGATTTAAGGCGTCATAATACAAAGAATATACAATTTTTATTAATGTTTGGTAATTCAAAATTATAGTTATGAAACACAGAATTAAAATAAAATTGTCAAAACTTTTAATTTTCAGGTTGAACTGGGGCCTGGGTAAGGGGGCTCATCCACTTTCCCATCAACAATGGATGTAAACAATGAAATTTTTTTCAATAAAAAATTCTGCCAATGCAGAATGACGTCAGCTTTTTTGAATACGTCCGATTTTCTCAATTACAACCAAATTTTTCTCCCGCGGCATTAACTGGCGTAAATCCGGACATTTTGAAGATCCGGACGCTAGTTTGGACGTCAGCTTGAAATCCGGACATATGGTAACCCTAAGTAAACCCCTATTCTCTGAGACCCAACCTGTCATCCAGAAGACCATTAGTTTCCCCGACGTCGAATGCGAACAACGAGAGTAAATCTAAGTTCCGTATTCATCAGGGTATGTATTCGTATGTGTCTCCAATCCAACTAGGATTTTGGCACTTCCAGAAAATTTAGTTTCTCTTCCTTTTTCTCTTTTTATACTCATTGTTGCAAGTAACTAGCACAATACACGTCAGAAAAGGGAAAAGTTTTGAGGGTTTTGAAACCCTAGTGATAAACTCAGAAGACGGGATATAAGGATTACAAATTAATTAAAACACTAAAGATATCTTCTTCTATTACTACGATAATCCTGAATGAATAATAATTTTTGAATCACTCAAGAACAATAATATTTAGTTACGATAATCAGGAACTTTTACAACTATGTTAAAATGTCAGAAACAAAACTGTATTTCGTTTGCAATCACAGTGCAGACAAAAAAATAAACAGTTCTTAATGAAGGAATATGACTTTTAAGAAATTAACATTTTGCAATTGTCTAATATAAATTATATAGTTAAAAACGGCAATTATCATGCGGTTCTTTACAAAATGGCGTTTCTCTTTATTGGAGTTCCTTATAGAAAATTGTTGAAAATTATGTCAGGTATCCAAGTTTTTAAATTTTATGAAACATTCAGGTGACAAAAAATTTAGAAACAACACTCTGTGCGGTATATTTTGGAGAGGGATTGATTGACAGTAGGGTAAAAAAAAAACTTGAACGCTTAAAACAGACTTGGCTGAAAAACTTCGGAACTTGTTTTAGTAAGGATTGGGCACACAATCTTTAGCAAGAGAAATAGATTGAATATACCTCTTTAATAAGAATTTGTAATTATTTGCGAAATTAAAAATAACATTAAATATTTCATTTCATCTATCAAGTTAGTATGGAAACAAAAAACTCAGTAACACTTTTAACACTTTGTTAAAAGTGTTAACCTCGATTTTCCTTTTAACACTTTGTTAAAAGTGTTACATATACAATTACATACTTATACAATTACATAATACAATTTTGCATTTATTTACAAATTAAAAAATGAATCAAAACTATTATTTTAATCCCTTATTATTTTTGCATTACATTATTTTTCCAACCGAATATCTCGTGCAAAAATAAACTAAAACTTTTAAACCTAATTGTGTACTTTATTATAATTCATTGTTAAAAATTTTCCATTTAAGTATATATATCAAACATTTAGTGAAAACGTTACAGGTACTCATACACTTTTGATTCTAAATTATTCTAAAAAATTCAACTAAATTCAGGTCTTAGTCTAACTATGTTAATAGTTAGTCTTAATTAAATCTAATCATAATCAATTGTGTTTCTAGCAGCATACTTCTGAATAACAGAAATGAATGAGTTAATAAGATCTACTCATTTATTTTTCGGTCAGATTTTGCATTTTAAATGGAATTCGTTTTCATTAAATTATTACAAAAAGATTCAAATGCAAATAAATATATATATAATAATATATAATTTATATGTTTTATTTACCCTTCTTAATGAAAGGGATGCCAAGTGGGACATGAAATGGATGCCAAAAAAAACTTTTTCTGTCTTCCTTGATATATCAATTTTCGAAAGCCTGTCCAAATTGTATGTTTAAAACGCATGAAAAAAAAAGACTCTTAACAAACATTAGTTCATTTTCATCCGTCATTCACTCTTTCAAACAACATATTTTTTTTTGTTTTTGTTTTCAAGAATAATCAAGGCATTAAATAAAAATAAATAAATGCCACAAATAGAGCTTGTTACCAGAAGAATATAACCCTAAAGGAATACCATTTTTGTCAGAACTATTTTTATTATTTCATATTTTTTTAGAGCGCATTATTAAGTTTAAAACGAATGATAAAAACCACTTCAAAAACACCAGATTAATTTTCCAGGAAACTTAAAAGAATTAAATTAAATACCGCTACCATTAAAAACATACCGCTAATATATTCTACGACTAAAAGATGTAGTCCTTATAGAACATAAGATATATAAAAATTAATGTTATTACTTCAGTATAAATTATCACCCTAAAACCATCAAAGTTTACACAATATTTCTCTGAAAAAAAATTCATAATCTCTTGATAAAAATTTTAGTTGAAAAAATTACTACCCAGAACACAAAAAATGCTAAATGACATTAATTAACACTTACTAGCCTCACGTTGCACTCTTTAAAACAAGGCACTAGCGGGAAACCGCAAGCCAGAGATGCGCATAGCGCGGCCCCAGCGACCAACGATACACACACCAGCTTCATTCTACATTGGACTCTGCTGCGGAACGTCCCAGTGAAAGCTCTTCGAGTCGGACCCGCTGTGATGTCACGCCCCGAGAACTTTTCTCATTGGTTGTTCACCGTCCCATTACGAGACGTTCTACGCATCTTTATCATTGCGGTCAATTCGAATTCTTTTGTTTCTTCGAGTTATATGTTTAGAAAACTATATAAGTAACCTTCGTAAAACAAGGTTGTTAGGTTTCTAAAAAAAATGCGGTGTTATACGAAACGAAGAACTAGTTCAAAAAATTAATAAAAAACGAACAAATAAAATATATTACATTTTTATAATTAAGAGACCAAAAAACTAATATTAAAATTAATATAAACAATTTCATGTAATTTGTTTTGGGGGCAGCTTAACATTTTAAGGGTGGGAAAAAATTGTTTAAAAAATAATCGTTGCTGGTCAGTAATGTTCAGTGGGACCGACTGTTTTTTAATCATTTACAAATAATTTGTATACATTCGTAAGAGGAATTTAATTTTTTAAAAATTATAAATTAATTTAATAAATTTAAAATTAAAGATTTTATGGAAAATATGAAAGAAATTAAAGTAATTTCTTAGAATTTTTATAGAAGGAAGTGAAAAACTTTTGTCATTTTAATCAGTTTTCTCTCATTTGATTCAAAGTTTATTAAATGATATTCATGAAATTAAAATGTTTACTGACATTTCGCTGAATTGTAACGACTGAAATGAAAGATGAAAATTAATACTAAATATGTAATTTTCAGTTATTTTGGTTGTAGTTTAATCGTAGTTTTTATTAAGATTATATAATAAATATGATACATTACAGATTTTCTCCCGTTTTCAATCAGTGGATAAAAAAGGGTCATTAAGGTCTAATACAGTTTTTGCATATACCTTTATTTATTTTATCCCTAAACTTTTCAATGAAAGGGGGAAAATGTTACGTATTTATCATCAGATATTAATATCGTTATAATTCAGTTCTTCTTAAGTGAGGCAATTTTTTATTAACGGAGAAACTGGAATTCGAATCTTTTGGAATTCACTGAACTAGAGCACAACAGACATTCTTAAAACTTTGAGATCATAACTATATATTTATAAAGATTAATTTCAAACCCTCCCTTTATTTTGGCTCTATTCTTTTTGATTAACCACTGCCAACTTCCTTTCTTACATTTCTTTTGAAAGGGAATTTTAAACAATAGGTTTAAATACCAATTAAAAATGTTACTGTTAGAAATTCCTAAAGATAAAAAGAAATTACATAAAAGGTGTATACCTTCATTTGCAGCAAAATTACGCTCGAACGAAGAAAGCTAGAGTTGTGGAAGTAATGCCTGCCTGTAGTGCAGTGGCTAAGTGCTATCATCCGAGACTAATAGCAGCGCCTCTAGGGGCTAATCTTGGAAGTTATCAGTTTTATCTGGAAAATAATGACAGTCACTAAAAACAAAATCAATTGCTAAAGTGTAGAGCGTCACCACTTTGGAATAAAATGATCCTCTACATACACCGATAGCCCAATTAGAAACCTTAAAAATGCGTTTCCCACGGTATCCGATCACACTCCTAACTCCGTCACGAAACGTGTGAAGAAGAGTGATATTTTAAGACGGATGTAAATTAATAAGAAAATTAATGTTTTAGTAAGAAATTTGCAACAATATTTCATGAAGACAGAAACATAAAATAATGCTCCTTGGTTATTTCATTTCAGTAATTACAATAATGTATGTTCAAATTGCCCGTAGTTGGGAGAAATTTCAGGGCTTCTATTTAATTAAGTTATCGGTGTATGAAGAGGAAAAATTTATTTTTCTCGGTGACGCTCTTCATTGTTGCATCTTTATTTTAATTGGAAAAATTTGTTTAACTCTTTATAGGGCTATTTTTTTCTAATAGTGATATAATAAAATAACTTTGGGATTAAGATCAATTTATGCAAAGAAACTCATTTAGCTTATTGGATGGCATTATTTTTTGTTAATTAATTTTATTAATTATTAATTAATTAGCAAGTGAAGATACTTCATTATGGTTCGAAATCAGAAATCGGAACATCTAGGTTTCTGTTTCATCGAAACATTTTGCGAAAATTTACGCCAACCTAAAAAATTGCATTTAAAAATTGATGAATTTGGTGGTAAGTATACTTACCACGGCCTTAAAAAGGGTTAATGTCGAGCAGATAAATTTTTTTCAAGTCAAATAGAAAATACAAAATGAAATACTTTTATGCGATGTAAACTCCGTGAGGAATGAGATAAAAAAAAAAAAACATAAAAGATGAGAAATCAGCCAACAAAAGGATTTTACGCGGAAAAATTTATTCAAAGTCGCTCATTCTGTATTACACTGTATCTGTAGAAAATGAAAAATGAAATATTTTCATGTAATGTAAACTCAATGACGGATAAGATAAAAAGAATAAAAGATGAGAAATCAGCGAAGTATGAGTTAACGGTATAAAACTGTTATACTTTTTGCAAAGTAAAGAAAAAAAGAAGCTCTCTTCTACGCTTGAAATCTGTTTCGTAGATACTGGTGTAAAACCTTTTTGTGTCTTCACACAAGTAGTTATCAGAAAAAGGCGCAGGTTGTTTTACAAACACAACATCTTTTTTTGTGTTTATAACACAAATATAATAAGTTCGATATCAGATCAAGGTTCAGTACTTCTATAAAGTTCAAATAAAAGTAAAGTAAAATACTTAGGGCTAAAAATAAGGTTTGATTCATATTCAGTTTTAAATTGATGGGAAACAAACTTAGAAAATTATTTCTGTACAACTTAGTTTAATTTTACAGATAACCATTCAGTATTTGTATTTCTACCTTCAATGAACTTCTTTTATGTATTCACACCAAAAAAATTAATAGCAACAACAATTTTGGATATTTCAATTTTTCTTTCAGAAGAATTAGAATACTTTTTCATATTTAAATGGAAGTCACAATTTTTTTAAAAACGGTTTGATATTAAAATTTGAATTTTGATTCAAAGTTTCTAGCAAGAAAAAAAACCCTAAATATTTCGACTTAATATTTGTAAATTTTAAATGTTGCAGTTTATTTTAGAATTTTGAACGTGTTATGAATTAGAATGACCTATATATCGATATATATACATTATACATCGATGAATCTAATATGAATGTATAAAGGCTTAAAATATCAATATAATTCTAAATGATAATGCGTTTTAAAAATCTTAACAAACATTGAATAAAAAAAGGAAAGGAGAAAAAAATATTTTTCAATTTTTAGCCAACTTTTAAAAGGGAAATGAATACGCATTGGAGTGATAATGCTCACATGATACACGATAAATATGCCGCTTCAACTTAATTTTGGAATCCATTGTGCATCTTGCAGGAGGAAGAAAGGACTTGAAGTCATAGCGTAGCATAACACGACCTGCATCTCGGTGCTAGATTAGCTCATCAAATCGCTCATTGTAAATACAAGAGTGCGGAGATTAAGATGCTAAGAAGTGACACTAGGTCAAGGCGGCCTCTTGAAGGTTAGACTGAAAAATAAAAGAAGATTGTCCTTTTAAAAACTTAAAGCCGAAAAAAATTAAGAGTCTTTTGTGAACAATTAACAAAATCTGGAAAACGAACAAAACAAAGTTAATGGAATGAAGCTTAGAAAAACGCATATAATAGCTTCTAAAAAAAAAAAAAAAAAAAAAAAAAAAATGCTAAAAAAAAAAAAAAAAAAAAACATAAAATACACCAATAAAAGCAACGAACTATAAATGCGGATTATAATGAATAATATTGGAATGAAAACTTAAGTGAAATTATTCAAAAGCCTTGGAACAACAATATTCGAATGAAGAAGAACGTGTTTCAGTTTTGTACGCTTCTAAATAGTTTTATTATTCTATATCAATTAATTCAGTTCTGAGTTGGAAAATAAGCAAGTCATCAGTTTGGTTTTATTCAAAACAATTTAAATACTTTAAAAAATTAATTTCTTCTCAAACATCTCCCATTTCAAAATACTAGTAGTTTGGTTAACTAACTTCCCAATACAAGCGTGGCATTTTCCCACCGGACAGTAATAACGCCCCGCATTATTCCATTTTGGAGGAAGTGTCGATACATAATCATCTCCGGAACCAATGCCCCACCGTGCCATCATGGCGCTAGCTCCGCACAGGGGTGTCGATTATAAACCCATCACCCCAGTACTCAGATTAATTCTATTCAAAACAATTTAAATACTTTAAAAAAAATCATTAAAAAATCAATTTCATTCTGAAACATCTACTATTTTAAAATACTTGAAGTTTGCGTAAGTAACTTCCCAATAAAACCGTGACATTTTCCCATGCGTTGACCACTGACAGTAATAAAACCCCGCATTATTCCACTATGGAGAAAGTGTCGATACATCATCATCTCCGGAAATAATTCCCCCCCCCCCGGTGCCATCATGGCGCTAGCTGTGTACGGGGGTGTCGATAATAACCCATCACCCCAGTGCCAGAGGGGAGAATATCTTTACAGCTTTAGGAGAAAGTAAACACAACATGCACTTGTTCACTGAGATTAAGGATGTCGATAGAAGAAAACAGTTGAAGGTGTATTTGCACAATCTCGTAGATACGGGTATTTGCAAATGACCATCCTCCAGTTCTGCAGGAAGTCGTAAACTAGGAACTTTTTCCAGATGACCAGTTCATTTATTCTAAAAAATTGTAAGTAAAGTAAAACCACTTTAGTATATGTCGCTTGTTTGTACGTCGGTTTGATTTCATCTCAACTGTTTCCTATTCATTTCACTATTTTAAAAAAATACTTGCAAAGTCTCAAGTATTCGATAATGCGTCGCTTCAGGAGAAAAAATTCTTGGGTGTATAAAGCATTTCACAGTGATTTAATTAGAATCCAAAATCAAACGTCACGATCATCGAAACTAGCTTGTTCGATAATCGGAACTAGCTTTTCTATCTTGTTGCATTATCGTGTTTATACACACACGAAGAGTCATTCAGCTAGAAGACGGATTTGCACAAAAATTTGATTCAGACCTAAAATTGCCGTTGACAGATTTCATGCAAAATTTGTTAGAGGTTTCCTATTTTAGTCTAAAGATCACACATCAAATTTCATTCATCTCGCTCTCTCCATTTTTGAAGTTATCGTATTCACAGATAGATAAAATTCCGAAAACGATTTTCTGGACTCAAGGGGTTCTAAAACGTGAAGATTCATCAAAATCTACAGGTCGAATTTTTTTAATGATTACAATAATATCTCCTTCTAGGCTTTGTATTATTGAGAAAGAAAGAATCAAGTAATTCATTTTGACTTAAAAAATTTCTTTAAATTTTCCATGCATGTTATTTTTTTATTGAATTTTCTTGTAGCTTTCATCAATTAACGCTCCGATTTCTTTTTTTTTTTCAGACTTTTGGGTCGCAGTCGAATTTTTCGGATGTAAATGGGGTCTCGGAAATGCTTCTCACCCATAAAGTGTGATGAATGGAAAATTTTCCTGCCACTAGAAAAATCCTGGTCTAGATTGAAAGGTCTGTTACTGAATTATTTCTCGTTATTCTTAGTTGCTGGTGATCATAACAGTAGTGAGCTCTAAAACAAAACTATTCCATAGGAATTATGCTGCAATTTTTAGTGACGAAGCTTCCTGTTTGATAACACTTTAGGGTAGCGAAAACTTTTTCCACTTAAAAATGGATCACGAATAGAGGTTCGTTACTGAAATTCTCTTCTATCGTTCTCGTTACTCTTGGTTGGGGGTGATTACAACAGCAGTGGGATCTGAAATCAAATTGTTCCTTAGGAATAATGCTGTAATTTTCACGGTGATGAAGCTTCCCATTTGATACCACTTTCTCAAAAAAAATTGTGCTGTATTACTTAACAGACTAATTGGCCTCGGCTAGAAGGGAATTTACGGTCATGACCGGGTTTCGGAAGAATTAAGATAAGATATGAGCCATTGTCCAATGAGAGTGAAAACACCTAATTATCAGGGATCGGTTTATTATACTGATAATATATATAATGACTTTAGGTGTGAAACACTTTAGAATCTTTTAATTGATATCATCAGGCTTATTAACTTTGCAAATGTTAATTTTGGTTCGAACTTCAGTTATCTCCTTAGAAGAAAAGGAGGAGGGGGAATCACACAAAATGTGAGTTATTGTAATAATTCGCAAGTATGCCAAATTACGAAGATTCCTTTTTAAATATCTTCTGATTCACAGTACGAGAAAATAATGCTTCTCTAAGGGTTTTGGATTTTGAATACCAAACATGTTATTATAAAATTAATAGTTGGTAAAGTAAAAATTTTATTTGAAGAAATCTAGAAATTAATATACAAAGAATATAACAAATTATTATGTAAATTATTGTAGATTAATAACGAATTATTTCTCAAATTATTATAGAGTTTTACAAATTATTTTAAATTATAGCGAATCATCATGGAATAGAGCGAATTATTTTGCAAATTATTGCAGAATATTATAAATATATATTCAATTACCAATATTATTCATTTGCAAATAATATTATTTACATGCTTTACGGAATTTATTTGCTACTTATGAGAAAAAATAAAATAGACTGAGCTTGGGAATTTCTAGTCATTTAAAGAGTATTGAATGTGCAACATTAATAACAAAAAAATACATCATAAATATAAACTACTTTAAATATAACCACATAAAGTATAAGCAAATGGATTGTTTATTAAATAATAAAGCCTAATTCATCAAAATTCCCCTCTTTTTTTTAAAACTAGAATTGCTCCTATTTGGTATTTCAATTAATAATTTTTATACATAATTTGTTATCATTTCTTCTCAATATTTACAATACCTTCTAACTTGATTGGACATATAAATTTGAATGATTCAGGTCATTCCTAGCCATAGGTCATTGTTTTCCCTCCAGGACTTTCATCTATATTCTATTTCTGTCTGATTCATAATCAAATAAAAAGTCATCACCGATGGATCAACACAAAAACAAAGGTAAGTACACTATTACGCAAGCTAGTAAGGAAATTATTTCAATAAGTGATTTTTATATTCTCGTATACGAAAGAAAACAGAAAGTACTGTAATTTTTTTCGAAATTCGATCCGAGATTTGATACATCTCCGCGTTTCAGATCTCTTTGAGCCCGTAGAAACATTTCTGGAATAATGTCTGCCTGCTGGTCTCTTTGTGAACACGATAACTCAACAATGTAACAAGCTTGACGGATGAAATTTTAGGTATAGTCTTCAACACAAAATGAAATTCGTCGAAAGGAAATCTGCCGCCGTCCGCGAGTCTGTTGGCATGATAAGTGAGAAACGCAACGAGCTGGAGAGATGAAATTTGGCAAAGGTTTCATTACTGGAATTGTTGATCTATATTATTATGGACTAAACCAAAGGGTAGATTCCCTATCTGTTTGTCCATCCGTGTGCATGTGAACATGATAACTCATAAACGCAACAAGTTTTATGAATGAAATTTAGCGTGTAATATTGACAGTAAATATGTTAATCTGTATCAAATTTTGGACTCGATCGTTCTACGGGATAACAATGTGGTGATACAAGCTCGTTTTTTGTGTTTTTTGAACATTATGCTGGCAGAAAGTGATAAACTTCGTCGTAAGCAAACTGAGGTTTGATAATAAACATGTTCCGAAAAAAAATATCAATCAAAAACAGTTTTCTAAACGTCTGCTATCCTTTTTATCCGATTCTGCAATAACTGCTTTCGCTGAGGCAGGTTTTTAAGTCTTTTTTTAAAGCTTGCGTTAGTCGATATGTCTTCTGTCGAATTTTAATAGTGTGATAAAGAATTCAAGCCGTTGAGATGCTGAGTGATAATTATCGAACTAATTAATCCTTATTTTCCGTTAGAGGAAAGAGAAATAAAAGTGCTAATTATGAGTTCTCGAAATTGATCGGGTCTCGCAAGGCGTAACGCGATTATATGTTGGAACTAGAAAAATTTGGGAGAAGTTAAGATATTCAGATTTTTAACGGGAGTTAACAGTCTCTAACAGTTAATGTCTTCTGTTAACTGATTTAAAAATATCAAAGATGTGTTCCGGGTTTTTTCTTGGATCTAGAGGCTGCTGGATCGTATGAAGAAAGACCTTGAAGATACTCGTAGCGAATATGACGAAATTGTTGAAAAAATTTAATCAAAGCATCTTTCATTTGGTTCAAAATTGGTTTTACCTTTTCCTGCCAGGTGATGCCATTTGGCATTCCCAGGATAATCTTCTTTTAATAATTCACAGATGACATCCCGATTTCCCTTGCACTTACATGCTCTTAGATGGCAACATGATCTGAATACAAATGAAATATGAATAAATAATTTTAATTTACTAATCTGGATGAAATTAATAAATTAGTTCATTAATCTGGTTTTTGTCATTCTTCTCTTGCTGCATTTTTTTTTTGCAACTCAATAAAGTACACCTACATCTATACCAACCCGGATAGGAGCCACATGAGCTCTAGAGACGGCGGTGTGGTGTGGTGTTAAAGTGTTAAAGGTTGAAATGAATAATTTTAAACATGAAGTATCTCTAAATTGTTTTTTCAAAAGTTATTTTTTTTACTAACAAATAATAATTTGGTCTGGAGATGGTAAATTTTTAAGTTTTTATGTAAGATCTTACATCTGATATACCATGGAGCATTCATATTTCTCACGAGTTATTGATTTTAAAACACTTGCAATTTCCTTAGTCTCTTAGACCAGAAACCATAGGGTAAAGCTTATGCTATACATTTGTGAGACAAAAACTTGTACAGTCCTCAACTTTATAGATCGGACAGTCGCTAGAACTCGGGGAGTCATTATCGGATCGTCACAAAACAGGTGTAGATGGAAATGTTTCGAGGAGAATATTCCATTTCCATCGACACCAGTTTTGTGAAGACTGATAATTGCTTCCCGAGTTATAGCGACTGTCCGATCTATAAAGCTGAAGACTGTACCTGATCGTTAGTGGGGAGTTTCGAGCAATAAAGTGATCCAGATGAAAGTTGGTCGGACGAAAATTTGGATATGGTCTGTAGATGGCATATGATAGGGTTTTCATTATATAAAAATAAGGCACGTACATTTATTTGCCTGCTCAATAGTCATCTAACAGTAGCTGTAACTGGAGTACCAAATTTTGCAACTCTTTGATGAAAACATGGAAAGAAATGTTTTGTAATAACTGCAGTGCTACCAGCAAACATTGCTGAGTGGTAGTGGGGATTCTCAGGTATGTCGATATGTATAGGTTGAAGAATGCTCGGGAATTATTACTATAATATTTTGTGATCGACAATCTCTTTTAAAACCTACAAGCAAAAACTGATATTTTCCACATATTTAACAGAAACCTCATACTACGGATCGCTTAAAGCTAAAAATTTCTTTTTCTAGTCTGTTATTTTCAGTCTAGTTTGTCATCTTACTATATCTACACCGCTCAGAAACACATAATACGACCAAAGTGACTGCAGAGTCCAAAGTAACATGTAACAACCAATAGAATTTTGGGTGTAAACATCTTTCAGGTTCAAGTCACTTCCTCTTCAGATGGGGGTATCCCATTTGTAAACGGAAATAGTGCTTTTCAGTTTGTTTAGAGGGAGTAAACAACTCAGATTTGGGCCCAACAGGTGTCCTTGATAATCTCCGCGGTTTTGTTGGCTACACCTGATAAGTGAAATGGATGCTTGCTCAGATACAAATAAGTATAAAAGTGCGTAAAGAATTCAGTTACATGTATGTTTTATGTATGTTCACCATAAAATGGAATTGGGATCGGATTAGAAATTCACAAAATAGTAGTTTCTTCTCAGATCAAATATAAATTGTTCTATCAATCGATTAACCTTCCGTCGGGCGCATTCGTTCCGTTATGCCTAAGTGCGGGTTTTACTGAGAAAGGTGTAGGACATCTAGTAGCTTCCTGGCTCCCTACCACTCACACTAGGGTATCGTGGTTTTTTTTTTCCTCTAGTGCTCTTTTGATGTACGTGAGGAGCACGTTAATTTGGCAGATGAGTTGCGCCCGAATACGTTTGTATTTTCGACTTCCCAATTTTTTTTAAATATTTCTTTTTATATACCTACAAAAATTCGTATACCTGTGTCCCAGCCCCTAATTCAATGATACTGATCGTTATTTCCAATATATTGTTTCAGAAATGTCGAATTATTTCGGGCTCTCAACGACAACAGTAGTGTCATCGCTAAGGAACCTTACGGGAAAACAAATGTCATCTCCCTTCTGAATTCCTGGAAATTACGTTAGTTGAAATTACAAAGAAATACAAAAAAGTTATTTTAAAACACAAATATAGCTTTGTATGACCAAATAGTTCAGTTTGATAAGCTTTTCCTTAAGCCTAAGCAAGAATTTAACTTTTAATCTCACAACTGAGTTGCTCCGAACGTGTTAGCATTTGTATTGCGCTCGACGGAAGATTAATTTGAAAGTGTTTTGACATGGGGAAATAAAAATAATTTTTTAAATAAGCTTTTTTAGTGTACTATAAAGTAGAAAATAAATCTTTTATCATAGATATGGAAATCAAAACCATGTCGTAAAAGCGGGAGGTGCTGATATAAATATTCTAAGAAAATTTAAATTTTAATCACGTTTATATTATATTTTAAATTTTTAATAAATATGTATGAGTTTTTTTCTTACTATATGATTTAATTTCCTTATATTATTGTTTTCAGCGCCTAACCCTTTTTACGATTTTGTTTTGACGACCATATTTTTGATAAAAACTTATTTTTTGCTTTATAATACGCTAATAAAAACGAGTTTTTAAAAACAATTTTATTTTTCTACTTTTTATTCTTTAATATACTTCACAATCCCTCATTATAAATATTAAGTACTTTTGCAATCAGTTTTTTTCTCAAATTCACAACCAGAAGGCGCCTCCATATGAAATCAAAATTTAATTCAAATCAATCGATTAAATGATAATTAAGTTCTAAAAATTTTAATGTATTGTATTGTCATCGGGAAAGCACAACTGTATAAAATTTCAGAACTTTACATTAGCATTCAGAAATACATTATCTATGCAACAGACGCTTCTCACTTAACTCGAAATTTCAATGAATCTCCACGTTTTAGATCATCTTAAGTTTAAAGAGCATATTTAGGGACTTATGCATGTTTGTGTGTGTACATGTGAACACGATAACTCAAAAATTCAGCAAGCTAGACGAATGAAATTTGATATATCGCCTTAACAACAAAATTGGAGATATGTATTAAATTTTGGCCCACATCTGTCGAAAGGTAGACTGTGTCTTTTCATAAGGCATACAATTTATTGCAAAACATCGAGCAAAAGGTTAAACAAATAAGAAAATATTGTAACTCCAGAACAGAGGTTCCCAACCTTTGGTACGCGTACCCCTGGGGGTTCCCATTTGTGGGTACGCGAAATCAAAGTTGTTGATGGCGGAAACAAGAAAACACAAGGAATAAAAAAAATAGAGAATTTTGTTTCTCCAAGTGAATACTTGCTATTAAATAACTATACCACTTCAATGTTTAATTATTCATTAAGATTGAGAACATTCGTATTCAAGAACGATACTAGTGATCATCGTCTCGTTGTAATGTCTAATTTAGTTTTGGTATGTAGAATGTAAATAAATCTATATTTTTATAATTTCGTCATTCATCACACTAAAAGTTGATTATCACTAAGTGTGATTTTTAGCTATCCTTATAAGTTAAAACGAAATAATTACAGTAATGACTTCATTTGCTTTGCCGTTGAACTAATACTATTGTAAAAATGGAATAAAATGTAAAATCAAAAATAAGTTCTGCAAGTTCTAAGTTTGGGAACCCCTGCTCTAAAATATTTCTTAATGAACTCTTTAGTAACTGTCTCTATTGTTAGAAATTGGATTAAGTCATTCAAAATCATGAAAAAAATTAAACATAAGAAATTTTAAACTTCCGTGTTTTGATCTATTATTTGAAATTGCATCAACTAATTTAAAATGATGAAAGACATTAAACTTAAAGTTTTTCTTCTTCCCTGTTCCAACGGCCTTAATTATACTTTCGAGAGCTACACAATTCGCTCGAAGGCCATGGAAAGCCTTATTCACTGAAAATTTCATTATCACAATTTACGAAACCGCATTTCTCACTTCAAATTTAATGAATTTACATAGCTAGAAAAAGGAACAAAATTCAATTCATCATAAAGCTATGTACTTTTTCTGAAATTTGCTTCTATTTTTCTTTCTCGAATATGAGGTATAATGAAGAGAAACTACTATTATAATCGTCATAAAATTCGAACTCGAAATTTTGATAAATCTCCACGTTTTAGACCTCGTTTCGTTAGAAAAAAAAACATCTTTAGAATTATGTCTTGTCTGTCTGTGAACACGATAATAAATTGGATAAGAGCAGTTTCTATAAACACGCCTATTGGTGTACTAAAAAGTAGAGTTTTTTATTTTAATTATTTTCTACCTTTTAGTCATTAATTCATTAATATAAATATAATGGAAACTTGAAATCAACTTTGTTCTCATGCTCGTTACCAAGTAGCACCACTAGTATGGAATGAAAATTCAATTAAATTAATCGAGTAACTGATAATTAAGCTCTGAAAATGTCAAAATAGTGTATTGTCATCGAGAACACACAATTGTTCACACTTTTGGAACTCTAGTACATCAGGATGTGAGTGAAAAATCGATTACAAAATTCCATCTTTACAAGCATGAAAAAAGTCGTATAAAGCAAAAGCGTGTAATATTAATAGACTTAATTCAAAATTTTGTTGGTAGCCGCATGGTAGTCGGTAAGTCATCTTGCTTGGAGAAACGTCTTGAATGTGTTCCGGTATCCAATATTAGCCGCGGTAGCCTAGTGGTAAGGTGTCAGCTTCGGAGTCGGAGGATTCCAGGCTCGAAACCCGATTTCACTGAAGATCCGCAGTGTATGGGACCTGTTTCCATCTAAATCATTCGTAGCGTGCAAAACCCCCTCTGTCTGACGTGGTGCGGAAGTTTGGAGAGGGGAACTCCAGCTCAGGTGTCGTCCTCGGCATTTGACCGCGGTTCAAAATTACGAGGTCCGTCCCAAAACAGCCCTGGTGTTGCTTCAAAACGGGACGTTAATATAAATAAACTAAACTAATCCGGTTTTCAATTTTAAAAAAAGTCCCGAATTGTTCCATTTTTATTTATTTGTGAGTAAGTGGTTAACATTTAATAAAAAAACAACTAGATTTAACTCTTAAAACCTAGCTTTTGGAAAATTATCCTTCATACAGATAAAAAGCATTGTCATCCTAAACGAGATACTTTCACGTTTTGATAAGAGTCGTTAATTTTTTTAAAAAAACAGTGGAATTTATCTATTGCAAGGGTGGGGAGCTTGCGGCCTTTGGGTTTCTTATGCCACCTTACCAGTTATTTACAATTTGCATTGAAATAATATAATTGTATGTAATATAATAATAATTACAGAACAATAACTCTTACGATTCCACTTGTGGGGCCTTTTACCCAACAGCCGAAATTTAATTAGGCCTTTCAATGCAAAAAGTTTCCCTACCCCTGGAATCTATGGTTTACCTGGAATTAATAAACTTGCCGAAAGTATATTTTCTCGCATGGATAATATCTGAACAAGTAAAAAACCCTAGATATGAAAGAGCTGATCAATTTTGCTATGTTCTGCAAGTTTGGTTTAACAAGAAAAATTATTTCTTGAAACAAATAATAAATATAACCAATGCAGATGAATCAGTCTGAAGATATAGTAAAAAAGGAACACTGAAATGTGTATTGTTTGTGCTTTTCTTTCCCTCTTCTGCTTTCTTCCTACTTTCTGTTACAAAATTATATAATGATTTACTTTTATATCAATTCGTCAAAATTCAGTTTTCTGAAAAACACTTTTCAACTTCATACTCTACACTTCCTATCTCTCATTTCTAGTGCACCCCCGGTTGAAATTCAATAAATCTGGCCCACTTTATCGTAAGAGAATTCCAGAGAGCAAGGAATGAGTTAATTTCTTTGCGTCCCTCGAATGAACGGAAATTGTTGGAAAGATAAAGTTAGAGACTGAAAGTGCTTACATAAAAATTTAAATTCTGGTTGCATGATATTTAGGCTGTCCCCCCCTCCCCCCAAAAAAAATTGTCATAGCTCTAGTATTTCCTATCAACGCTGTCTGGCGACCATATAATGATGAAAGTATATAGTTCAGCTCATTAGTTTACGAGAGAGAGGGCTAAGTAGTAATTTAAGTAAAGAAAGAGTAAAGAAACGAAGTTTAAACTAGGGGAGGGAAAGTTCTCCCCTTTGACTTTCTCGTATATTAACTCAATATGATGCATTTTGTTCTTCGTAGTACAATCAAGAAAATCGAGTACGCAATTTGGAAGTGAACCTATTGGATCCAAAATTTTAAAACAAATTCACAATTCTGATGGCAAAACCATATACCAAATTTAATTTATCTAAATCCTGGCGTTTGCGAGTTATCGCGTTAGCATGCGCGTGAATATACAGACTGTCAGACAGCTGACCAGTGGATGGCTATGGTCCAAAATTTGATACAAATCTATAATTCTGGAGATAGATCCAAATGCTAAATTTCATCCCTCTAGCTGGTTGCGTTTTGGGGTCATTGTGTTTATATGCACACAGAAGGACAGATAGACAGACTTTCAGTAAACGGATCTCGTCCAAAATTGATCAGAAATCTGCAATTTTAGTGTAAAGACCGCATATCAAATTTCATCAGTCTTGCTCGATTCGTTTCTGAGTGATCGTGTTCACAGATCGTGTTGTGTGGTGGCTGGTTTCTTATCCTCTCTAGATAAGAACACCACAAGAAGTACTTTCTATTGTAAATCTAGTCTCATCTGCAAAATGTGAAGACTTTCATTCTTGCCATGGCCATTCGACATCTGCTTTAGATCACTTTAAGAAAGCACTTACTTCTCCGAAACCTTTTAACACAATATGCTCTACAATATTCATACGATATCTTTATGATGTTGTGAGGTATTCAGAATATCATAGCAACATCGTTGTAAAATATCTTGTGCTAATAGCGAATTCGGTATAACCTTTTCAAACCTGACGGGACATATTTGTATCAGCAAATATAATTTTTTAAAAATAAGCCTTGATATGGTTAAGAGGGCATACACAGTTGACCTTCTTGAAAAGGGCGCCTGAACGTGAAGACGTCGCACAGCGGTGAAATATACGAAAAAGCTGGCCAAAAAGGGACTTTAAAAACTTATTGGTGAAGCCGTAAAATTTAATTATATAGATAGTTTAACATATTGCGCTACTTTTTGTGTACTTTTCGACATGTTAACGACATGCAAGCAGCCATGGCACTTCGTTAAACTTCTGAATTCTTTTCAAAGCTGTAAGTGTTTCTAACATTCGTTTCAAAGTTTTCTTTATTATATTTTTGTTTGATTTTATCTAGTGGCTTGTTTTCGAAATGGAACCTAGTCAATAAGGTAAGGACAAACTTTTTAACCCCTATTAAAACAACAACAGAACAAAACAAACAGTTTTTTTAATAAAAAATTACCTTTTAAATGCAAAAGAATTTTTTATGTTTTCTAATAGAATCACTGAAAGAAAAAGTTTGGGATTCCAAGGAATTCTGGCATTATAAACAATTTTACAAAAAGCTTATATTAGTAGCTCTCTATTTAAAACAAATTTTCGTGCTACTTTTAATTTTTTGGTTGTTTTATTGCATTAGTAACTGTACAAATTTTTCTAATTATGTTCTTTCAGGGAAAACTTCGGATGCATCGCGATCAATTATTCGGCGAGAACTCATACTTTTTATAAAAATTATTATTCTACGAAGAAGAGTGTCCAGAACAAGCATTTTCTGTCTAAATTTTATGTGGTTTCATACTCTTATAGCGAACTACTAGAGTCCGGAAAAAGAGAACTATCGAAGCTAATTTCTGATTAACAATCAAATTGGAAAAATTGTTTGTAATTAAATTCTTTTAAACATATGTCCTTAAAATGTGCCATTAAAAGCTTTTGAAGACAGCAATGAACGAATTATAGGAAGGAAAACTGAAGAACAGAGAGAAGGAGTGAGTGCAAGTGAGAGAAAAAAAAGGTACAGAAAGAGTCTAATGCATGCTGCTCAAATGAAATGGAGAAAAAGGGGGCACGCTGAAATGTGTGCTCCTGAAGAAGGTTCCACTTGAACTCTAATTTTGAAGCTATAATAAAAGCTAAATTATGAGTTGTACAGAAAATATTTCTGTAACTGAAGCTTCAGCACAGATGGCTTTCCAAGATTTTCTTAATTAAACTGTAAAGCGACTGATTAAATCGCTAGAAGATAATTTTTTTTGTCCTTCGAGGACGATATTAATAATAGTAAATGGAATTTTGACAGTTCCTCGAAACAATATGAATATAAAAAGTTCTTCGAAGATCTAACAGCTACAAATGCTAGCAATTTTGTAACATCCCTTGTTCCAGTAAATTAATTTTTTGCGGAATCGAGATGAACAACAGTATACTGTATTCTGGATAATCCACGACCGTCTTCTCGATACTGTAGACCAGTAGGACTCCAGTTCGTTCAGTAATCGACACAAATTAATACAACGAGAAGCTCTATATGTGACAAACTAGATAACTGATTTGAATCCAAAGGACATGAAAACGGGTGACGGAATTTTTAATTAGTCATAACAGCAAACACTAATACGAATACTCAATGAGGCAAAGATGTAATTTGTGGCTAACCTCAAGCAAAAAGTTCAATAGCTTAAAGTTTTGTTTAAAGCAGTCATAGAAAACCATCTAAAGTTAGGACTGTCTACACTAGATTGCCGATAAGATTCTTCTAGTGCTTATTATATTTTCCATGTATACTTTCATTATGCAACTGGCAAACGCGGGTAGGGGGAGAATAAAAATAAAAATACTGTTGAAATGTTAAAAAAAGAATCCAAGATAAATTTAAATTACAAATAGGTCACGTGGTTAACTAGCCGAACCATGAATAAAGGCAATACTGCACGCGCGCGGAAGTCAACTGCTGCTAATTTTATTCATTTTTCTTTTTTATAGTGCAAGAACTGCTTAATGATCCTTCATTAATTGATAATTTTTTAATATTTACGTCTACCCAACACATCCTAATGTTTTTAATACAAAGAATTATTTAATTTTAATATTTAACTATTTTGGCCAACTTTTTCATATATTTCACCACTATGCGTCGTATGTCTGTGGTAGGTGACACGTGGTAGTTTTTTCTATTATTAATCATTTATTTATTTTTTACTACAAAATGGTCAGGAACAAAAAGTAACATAGTGGAATCTTTTTTTTTTTTTTTTCGTTTAGAAAAAGCCAGTAAACAATCTTCCGAATACATTCTAACACTTTGAAGACTTAGGACAGAATTTTCAGATGGAAATTAATGCAAAAGTTGTTAGACCGCATTGCGGAAAATACTAAGCTACTCGCTTTGAGTTGAAAAATTGAAAACATATTTTAAACATAATTTGAAAGAGTACAAATTTGGGAACACAGTTTCTTTGTGAAAATCTTCCCTACCGC
Source organism: Araneus ventricosus (assembly GCA_013235015.1). Taxonomy (NCBI): domain Eukaryota; kingdom Metazoa; phylum Arthropoda; class Arachnida; order Araneae; family Araneidae; genus Araneus; species Araneus ventricosus. Next base: position 2,458,954 of record BGPR01000020.1, on the reverse strand, counting down.
GGCCCCCTCGAGTACAAGGATGAGAAGAGGTCGTATAAACAGTGGCGGACTGGCAAGGTTGCCAGCTTGCCCGATGGCAAGTGGGCCCCCTTAAACAGAAGACAATTTCGGCCCCCAGGAAATGTGGGAGAGAAAAAATAACTCTATAGTAAGCTTTTCTAATGCAAATAAATGAAATAGCCCTGTACCCAAGGCCCATGTTTCAGCGTTCCAGAACAGTCATTGGGATCTATTGCCGTCGTAATTCGACCAGCCGAACAGCGGGTGGTCAAATACCGACCCAAGACGCATACGCAATTACAACTGTAGGAACTGTACTGAGGTCTCTGTCCACTTCCTTTGACCTTCCGACCATTTACAGATGTTTCTCCAGAATGCCCTCGAATAAACCCTCGAGCAGACTACCTCTTCTGTGCAAAGTCGAGCCGCAATACTCATTAAGAGTTTTTGTTGGTTTCGGAAGCCCCCGGAAAGACGGGAGGAATTGCATCCCTTTGCGCAGAAAAGGCGCGGTTCTTGTGAGAGATGGCCATAAGAGGAGCTTTTCTCTTTCTTTTCTGTAGTTTCATTTTACTGTCATAAATCTGACAAACAAGGGCTGACTAGGACACCAAATGACATCTATGAAAAGACGACACTCACACTTTTCTTTATACGTTTGGGGGAGTTTTCGTTTAGAAGAGTGAAGGGGCCACAGTCTTATTGGTCTGTCTTTCATGGAAAATAATTGGTGAAAAAAGTGCTATTTCTGTTTTCAGTCGGAAGAGAGTAAAGACATATTTAGCGTATCTTGCAAAAGGAAAGAAAAAAAATAAGAAGTAAGCTGAAATTATCATTTCTTTATTCTGACATTGTTCCTGCAGTATTAAACACTAGCCGCATTCGGCTACCAACGGACTCGTCCATCTTACTAATTATCTCAATTTGATTATATTAACAAACTTTAAATTCGCCAACTTATTTAATTTTTGTTAAGTTAAAAGTATTAATTGCTGCAAAAGACCGAGAAAGAAAATAGTTGTGCGAAGAAAATAAAGAAGAAAAACAGTAGATAGGAAATGTATTAGCATTTGAGATAAATTTTGATGCAGTATGTTTTTGTGTTTAATGAAACTAATGACATAAGTCTTTACATTCAGCTGTTAAAAAGTCTAAAAAACACGAGATTCAATGAAGATTATTTTTTTTAAAATTTTGCATAATTATAATCTACAATTATTGCGCATTATTAAGCTTATTATAATGTGAAAATTTAACCTAATCATATCAAATAAATGAATTACATAATATCCAGGAAGATTATCTTGCCTTAAGTGGAAAGATGAGCTTAATGTCATTGCTGAAAAGTAAATTTATTAAAATAACATAGAAAATATATCAAAAACTAAATTTATTTGAAGTAACGAAGAAAGAAAGAAAAAGTCTGAACTTAAAGAGAAAAAAAACTGGCGAAACAATGAAAATGGACAGCATTTTAGCACAACAAAGGAAGTTTTTTACATTATAAGGATGTATTTTGTGCAAATCTATAGTTTTACTTGATCTTTATGAAATTTAGCACAAATGCTCTTCGAAAAAGATGAAAATAATTGTTAACTTTTTGAAGTCCAGAAGCAAATTAAAATTTCAGTTACTTAAAAATTAAGCAAGATTTTGAAGTTTTTTCGTAATATTTTTAAGGAATACTATCTAACAAAATGATTTTTGAATTACTTATAATTCAAAAATATCTTTTTAATGATACCAATTTAATTACAAATTACTGAAATATTACCAGTACAAATTACTAAACTTTAAATCATTCCAAGAAGTTTGTTTTAAAGGATTTTGGCTCTTTCGACAGATGCCTTACTAATGGGCAAAACTTCTCCTTCATACTTTATCGCTAAAACCCTATATTAAATATTTAACTTCTGGAATTTAAAATAAAATAACTTTAATCCTAATTTCGTTATTTTAAACGTAGAAAATTAAGGGGTGTTAAAAGGGATTTATTTTAAAGACGCGGAAAAATTAAATACATAATAAAAAATTAAATTAAATATATAATTATTAAATATTATAGATTTAAATTAATATAATTAAAAATAAAAAAATCAATATAAAATTAAATAAAAAATAATATATATGAACTAAAATATTATGATTGTAGATATGTGTGGGCCCTTACTGACTCTTGGCAACCACTATTTTCAGACCCAGCCCGCCACTGCATATAAATATGCGGTTCTCAATTTTTTTAATGGTATAATAGTGGTGTTGTAGTTGGTTAACGGCTCCTTCGTCGATGACGAGACATGCCTCGCTTTTGATCAACACATGAGGCACTCGGAAGGGGGTCTGTTTTGAGATGTTCATATTTCCCGTGTTTTCTGAGGTGCCTGTTCATTCCGATGCAACATAGCTTACAAGACAATTTGGGATGCTTCTTTATAAATAAAGCAAATTCTCATATCAAAAACAATATTTTAAAAAAACTGAAGCGTAAACATATGCAAGTATTTTATTTTATATACTTTTTATGATATGTTATCTTTCATAGAAATTTATTTAATGCATTTTGTCAATGGTTTTATAGGATCAGGGCTTCACAAACAGGTTCTATTTTAACATTTGGAGGCTTAGGTAAATTTCCAATATTTGAGGAAAATAAAAACTAAACATATACAAATTTATGAACAAAATGACTTAACAGCAAGTTTTCTAGTGGCGACTTTTGTTTCTCTCACAATACTTCATAGATGAATCGATTGATTTTGAAAGGAGACTTCTGACAATTTTAAAATTTTACTGGAAGAGAGAGAGAGGGAGGAGAGGAAAGGAGAGGAGAGGAGAAGAGAGGAAAGGAGAGGAGAGTGAAAAACGAATGGGCTGTAAACTACATCAAAATTAGGGTCCAAGATATCTTTAATGTTTTCACAGCAGAAAACGAGCCTATTGACGACAACCAAAAAAGATTAAAAGTATTAATTTTTGCAAAATATTAAATTTAAATTTTGCAGAAGTCCCCTTTTAACATCGAACAGTATAAAAGTTTCGGAATTTTAGGGAATAGATTAATATAAAACCAGGAATATCACTGAAACTTAACTAAAATTCAAAATTTATTTATTTGTGAGTAAATTTAAATTTAAAGACTCAAAATAAAATATGAATTTAAAGTTATTCGTTTTTAAGTGAAAATAAGATTTAAAACATAAGAAAATTCAGGGAAAAATAATTAGAAGCCAGGAATATCAAGGAAATTTAAATAAAATTCAAAATTCATTTATTTGCAAGTAAACTGAAATTTAAAAAAAAAACAATTAAATTTTTAAGTTATTAGTTTTTAAGTAAAATTCAGGGTTAAACCAAAAATATATCAGGGAAAAATGATTATAAAACCTAGGATATCTGTGAAACTCAAGTAAAATTTAAAAGTTTATTTGTTTGCAAATAAATTTAAATTTGAAAAAAAAACTGGTTTTTGAGTAAAATTCATATTTAAAAAAATCAGTAAAAAGGGATAATAAAGCCGGAAATATCATCTGAACTCAAATAAAATTCAAAATGTGTTTATTTTCAAATAAATTTAAATTTAAACTCAAATAAAACTAAATAAAATGTAAAATTTATTTGTTTTTAAGCAAAATTCAGATTTAAAAACAAAAATTAATAGTGTAAAAAGTGGTGGAAATGAATTTTATTCCTCTTGAAGGTCAATTTAAGATCCTGGGTAGGTTTTTCTCAAAAGGAGTGGTGTTATTCTGGAATGTATTTTATAGTTTCTCCGATATTATCCATTTTGCTAGTCATAATCGTTCTCATGGTCGTCATGGGATCAGTGATCAATCTTAAATTTACTTCTGTATTTCTCGGGAACTGTAGCTGGTGTACTTCTAATGACGAAACGGATTAATTAATTTTCAGAAATTTCAAACGTTAGATTTTGGCATGTTTCTCCATCAAAGTCATCGATTAAGAATTTAATCTTGTAATATGTATATTGGTCATCTAGAAATGAACAGCAAAATTGATATTAAAAGGGATCTTCTGCACAGATGTCCCCTTCTAACATTATATGGAAAATTTGATGCTTTAATACAACATAACTATGAATGGCAAAATTTTAGTCTGTCCTTTTAAGATCAAACAGTTCAAATAATAACATACTTAAATATATCACGATTTCTTGAGCCATTAATAAAAATGCATTTCAACCAAATTTTTAATCACAAATGAAAATTAGTTTTGGGGATATTTGGGGATATATATAAAAGAGAAAAAGTCACTCAGTGACTCACCACCGGATCTCCCAAGCCACTGGGACAAGAAACTTGAAATTTGGCAGGTGGTTGCTTCGTGGGTAGTAGATGCTCACTAAGAAAGGATTTTTCGAAATTTTAATTAATTAAAAATTACCCTAAATTTTATCGTTTTTCCGCAATAACTTCGAAGCATATTATCGCACAAAAACCGTTTTTATATCATCTTAAAGTTCAAACAATGAGCTTTTCAATGACCCGAATTTCGTTTCCATGCAACAATCTGTTTAACTTTAATTATTTTTTGAAAATGTTTTCAAACACGATTTCTAACAATGTTTTAATTGTTATCGTCTGCAGCTTTTTTTGGAGAATGCGTGGCAGAGATCCTTTACCTATCTTTTTTTTTTAATTAGCTGATATAACTTTTGCTATGCGGACGAAATCACGAGCATCAGCTAATTGATATATATGGATTTGTTTCAAAGATTAATTTAAGCTCAGTATTGTTTTTCTTTGCTGAAAAATATGCATTCCATAATCAATGGCAATGGCGGCAAGTCGGGGAAGGGGAAACGAGAAAGTCCGTTCGTCCCTCCATAAAATTAAATTTTTATTTCCTTTTAACTGCCTGAAACTAGTAATTATAAAAAGCAACAGTGTGTCCGGGAAAGCTAGCTAATTTTGTAGCTAAATCTTTAGATTTTTTTTTTTGCCTACTCCTTACAATTCCCGGTACTTTTATTTTCAGGGGTGTCGCCAGTTGAATGTCCGGGGGGAAGTAGGACTCCCCTGTTGGGGATGCTGTGGCCACACCCGTCGGGGCAAATTTTTGTACCCCGTGTACGGAACGGGCTATTCAACTAGTAGATAAATAAAGATCGGGCGAAAATTTTAGAATGTCATCATTACGCCCCTCCCCTTGTACAATAAGTTGTGAAACCCCTATCGGGGAGAACTTATCCCCCTGTCGGGCGGACTCTAACGCCACTCCTTGTCAACGCCATTCGTCTATAAATTTTTTGCCCCCAGTCCACTTTTAACTCTCAATCGCCGTTACTGACCAATGGTGTAACAAGCAACCAAAGTAGAGCAATTATTTTCAGCTGTCTTTCTCATATTTTGCTGTTAAAAGTGAAATAAAATCACTTTTATTTATTCTTCACGGTCCTTTAGAAATTATTACCCGATGCATCTATACCCTCTTTACCTCCACGCCCTTTCGCGTATCATCAATTTAATTATAGCAGTTAAGAATACGAAAAAGAAAAGAAAAATTAAAACTGCTGATTTGTAGAAAACATAATTGAAATTACGAAAAAAGCCACAGCTTTCAAAAGTTATTCGATAATTTTACTCTAACAGCGTCATATTTTGAGATTTTAATAGAAATGGACTTCGTGACTAGAAACTGGAGTTAAATGACAAGGATAATGCTTGAGTCCATGATCGTTTGTTTAAACCCTTCAGAAGGCGCACACCCAACACTAACGTTGGAGATCGCTCGGGGTGACTGGGTCATTCCAATCAGTTTTATTTAAAAAATGTGCTATAAATTAGAAAGAAAATCATTTGATTGTAAACAATAAGCTCATTAATTCATTAAGAAAGTATACTTCTTTAGTTAAGAAAACTTTTTTAATGTTTAAGAAAAGTTTACATCTAAAAGAATTACATACCTTTATCAAGAGTTTTAAATCTACATACACTTCTGGGAAACATAAAAAGAATTATTTTTGCAGGCAAAATTTTCACATTTTATGCAAGAAATTGTAGTTTTATTGTCTTTAGATCTTGGACATATTGCCACATAAAAAAAGAAAGAAACATCTTAACTTTCCTTGTTTCAAAAGTATAAATATCAGAAGCACTTGAACTAAAACTTTACGTTTCTTGCTTTAATTAGTTTTCAATAGATTATTAAAAATTTACTGGCAACATTGTGTAAATAAGAAAGTTCTGTAAGTATCCAACTAATATTAAAATTTAAGCACGTGCCTTAGTTCTTTGAATATTTTTATTATTTTTTCAGTCTGTTTGTTTTTCAAACTCGATATAAGAGTTTCTTTTGCATCTTGTAAATAAAACCAATTTATTTTCTAAAACTGACTTTTTCATCGTGACATTTTGGTGGAGGCGCCGGGTAGAAATCCTCCGAACCTGGATAATAGTGACGGCCTTCATAGAAGCATTTTTTAAGAGTAATACCTCCAGAATTTGGACTTTATTTTTCTGACAGTATAAAAAGAACAACCATGCCGGAAGAAGGCAAGCTAGTTTCTCCAACGTACTAACAAATTAGGAGTCTATCAATCTTCAGAGGAGATGTTGGGGAAAATCCTATCAAATGGCTCAAAGAATACGATAAAGTGGCTAAGTTCAACAAATGGGACGACATGATGTGCTTAGCCAATGCTTATTTCTTCCTCGATGGGACAGCAAAGCAGTGATAAGTAAACCACGAAGACGTCCTGAATTCCTGGGAAGCATTTAAAACGGGAATACGTGGACTTTTCGGCGACCGTCAAAAATATACCCGAAAAGCTGAAGAACAACTGAAGTATAGAGCACAATGCTCAGGGGAAAGTGCACGGTCCTACATTCAGAGTGCCTTAGGACTTTGCCAAGAAATTAACCCTGTGATGTCCGAGGATGAAAAGGTGTCCCACCTAATGAAAGGTATTGCAGAGGACATTTATCAGGCTCTGTTGACGAAAGAAATTGCCACGACGTCTGATTTTATTAAATGGTGCAACTACATCGAGGATATGAAGCAGAAGAGGGTTGGACGAAAAAAGTTCGAGAGGCTTCCAAATGTCGCACCGATGGCAGCGATGGAGGACGAGCTGGGCTTGGTATCCTTTATACGCAGAATAGTACAGGAGGAAGTCCAGCGAATGATAACTAGAACTGACAAAATTGCGGATTCCTATTACCAATCGCTGGAAGAAATAGTTCAAGGAGAAGTTGAAAAGGCTTTGGCACCTGTCGCAGTAAAACCAATAGAACCCCGACAACGACCAACATTTGCCGCCGCAACAAGAAAACCCTCTGTTCCTATTTACAGTCCACCAGCCCAGCCTAAGAAAACTGATGTATGGAGAACAGCTGACAACAGCCCAGTTTGTTTCCATTGTGGACGTCCAGGACACGTTGTACGCTACTGCAGAGAGAGGAAAGCTCCTTTTGATAGTTAATCAGCCCACCGACAGAACCTCAACGAAGTAAACGCTGGAGAATATTTTAGAAGCCCTAACCTCATTCGCCGATCTACGCCTAGTCCAAATCGAGACCGATCTCCAACAAGCTGCATCAGATCACCGTCGCCCTATCGTCGATCCCGTCAGTCTCCAAGCCGTAGAAATGAGGAAAACTGAACGGAGCGACCTTCCATGGAGGTGAGGCTGCATATAATAAAAATCCTCCATCGACCGCAAAGATGACTGGTAACTATCTCGACGTAATAATAGACAATAAGCCGATACGTGCTCCGGAGGATTCTGGGGCATCGTTTTCGGTCTTCTCGGATAAGTATAGTCGATATTTAAAGAAAGTAATGTTTTCTGATGCCAAGAACGTAATTCTAAAAGTCGCTAATGGAAGTTTTGTTTGGCCGATAGGAAAATGTATTTTGCGTGTCATTATAGAGAGTCGAGAGCTGCAGTTTGAATTCGCAGTTTTGCAGAATTGTAGTCATGACGTGATCCTTGAATGGGACTTTTTAGAAGCTTCTCAAGCCGTAATAGACTGTGGTAGGAGTGAACTATTTTTTGAAGACGTTTGCCAAGAACTCTCAGTGCTGGAAGCTTGGAAGTTGTATGCCATAAAGCAGTGGTCCCCAACCCCCGGGCCGCGGACCGGTACCGGTCCGTGGATCAAATGGTACCGAACCGCCCAAGGAACATTAAATTGTTTCCATTTTTATAAGCTTTTATTCAACTTGTCTGTCTTCCTTCAAATCTTGTGATCGATTTCTTACCCACTTCCAATCGAGCGATTCACTTTGAATTTGACAACCTCACGTAAGGTTGTAGCAACGGCGCAGCCTGTCAATCATCCCCATTTCAGAGCGATTCCAGACTTTGTCTACAAATATAATCTTTCAGCATTTTTTGTTTGCTTTTTTTTCTCTGAGGAAACACTGTATTCTCTTTTTTTAAAATTTATTTTATGTTGATTCATCGACGGGCATGCAACTCCGTTAATATTAAATAGAAGTTATGTGGTTTACTTTCTTTATAAATCATGCTTAGTTTTTGTTAAAAAGGTTCCTTCTTTTTCGAACTTAATTCTAGCCGCCTGTGTCTGGAGCTGAGCGGCTGCAAGCGGCAGTGGCGTTGTAGCTTTGGTAAAGAGAAGGTGTGTATCGCTCTTCTGTCTGTTCACCGGTACTTTCTCATGTTTATCAGTGCTTGGTGTACGTATATATTGTGTTTGAAGTCACCAGTGACATTTCAGTGACAAGGAATGGGTCGCAAAACTGGCTTACCTGTGTGACATATTCAGCCTGTTCAATGAACTCAATCTGTGCCTTCAGGGGAAAATGACAACTGTTTTTAAGTTGGCAGACAAAGTAGCTGCATTTAAAGCCAAACTGGAGTTGTGGGGACGGCGCGTGAACAGAGGCAATTTGGACATGTTTCAGACATTAGCGGGGATTTTAGGCGAGACTGAGCCTGAACATTCATTCTCCCAGTTGGTACACGATCACCTGCCTTTGCTTTGAAAAGAGTTCGAGCGCTACTTCCCAACCACAAAAGACCCACGATCTGGTAAGGAATGGATCCGCGACCCATTTATCAACAAATCAGGCGACTCTAGCATGTCTGTGCAAGAAGAAGATCAACTGCTGGAGATTGCAAATGACGGTGGCCTTAAAACTACGTTCGAGACAACAACTCTGCCGGTGTTCTGGATTAAAGTTATGGCGGAATACCCCGAGATTGCCACTAGAGCACTTAAATCCCTATTGCCATTTCCGACAGCCTATCTGTGTGAAGCGGGATTTTCTGCAGTGACAACAACCAAAACAAAACAACGGAATAAACTGGACATAAGCAGCACACTTCGGGTGTCATTGTCTCCTATTACCCCCAGATGGAATCGTTGTAAAGAAACAAGCTCAGGGTTCTCAATGATTTAGCGTTCTAGTGAGTTAAAATTTTAAATCACTTTATATTCAATTTTTGGTATAACTGTATTTTATTTTGAATATGTTTAAATATTTGTTTATTAAAAAAACAATTATTAAAAAATGTTTTTTAATGTTTAAATATAATTAAAATTATTAAATCAAAACAATATAAAATATAAACAATCAGCGCCCCCCCCCCCCTGAGCGGGCCGCGGTAAAATTATGAAACGTTGACCGGTCCGCGGCAATGAAAAGGTTGGAGACCACTGCCATAAAGGACTGTACTCTTAACCCTCATTCCTTAACTAAAATAACAGTATCAGGATCTCAAATCGACAGAGATTTAAATATAGTGCTAGAAGGGAATAAATATTTGCTCATCGAAAGAAATATTGCTGTATACCTTCGTTAATCACTTCATACCATGATGGAAAAGGTGAGATTTGGGTTGCCAATACTCAGTCTGAAAAACGAATCATCCCTAAAGGGATGTGCATAAGTCCGACCGAATGTCTAGAATCTAGAATCTACTGGGAACATTGTGTAAATAAGAAAGTTCTGTAAGTATCCAACTAATATTAAAATTTAAGCACGTGCCTTAGTTCTTTGAATATTTTTATTATTTTTTTCAGTCTGTTTGTTTTTCAAACTCGATATAAGAGTTTCTTTTGCATCTTGTAAATAAAACCAATTTATTTTCTAAAACTGAATTTTTCATAGTGGCAATATAACACATCGGCCTTTATCGTGTTTTGGTGTTTTTGATGGAATCTCCTCTGATCCACTAGAAGTGGCTTCATTCATGCTTTCACGGAGTGTTTTAGGAAGCATTTGCATATTTTTCTTATCTTTCATGTGTGTCTCTATAAGAGATAATGCCAATTTCTTCAGGAATCTTCTCCTACTTGTATATTGCAAGGGAGGGGTCTTTGTTGACATTAGAGCAACTCGGGCATTTATCGCGACGACGTTCAACATGTAATAAAAAATTACCATCGGCCACCTGTTGGTTTTTCGAGCTGTTGAATATAATGATGGCATTTCGTCAACAGTGTCTACACCCCCTTTTGTTGCATTATAAAATTGAATTATTTCTGGTTTCTTCTTATCAGCACTTTCAACAATGGCGCCATCGCGATGCATAGTAGATAACAATAATACATATTTTGATTCCTTAGGCTCATACGATACTAGTGTCATGTTCTTTTGAAATCCGGATATAGAGGAAAAACTTTCCTAGGTTTTGTTTGCATGAACTCGATTTGAATTTCAGCCTTGTTTCTCTTCAGGGTTCCTACAATGGTTAGCCTCTTTGATAAAAGTTCTTTCGCTAGAGGTTAGATCCAAACAAAGGAGTGGACAAGCGTTTTATAATTTCAAATGGTGAATTTTCGAACCTGAAGAGATCTCCATTATTATAACTAAAAAGTTTTGGAATCTACTAAGGCGAAGATTTTGATTCCATACTTTGCTGGTTTGTTGGGTATATATTGACGAAAAGAACACCGCCCGCGAAACTTCTCTAATTTTTCGTCGATAGTGACATATTGACCAACAATATAAGTTTTTTGGCAATTTTCATTGAAATCGGTAAAAATTCTCTCATAGCTGCCCGTTTCTTTAATTTTTTTCGAGCTTCACGATCGGTCACATTATCTAACCTTTGTCACCTAAGTAGAAAAATAAATCCTTTATATGTCATTGTGTTTCGTAAAATTTCAATGCCTGGTCCATAAGTAGCCCACAAATCTTGTGCATTTGTATGTGACGAATTATGCAAGCCGCATAGATATAAAAGTCCAAAAAGTGCTCTCATTTCCACTTCATTGGTCTTTTTGGCGTCTCGATCTCTGGTATAATTTACCGATATCTTTTCAATATAAATATTTGTCCATTCTACTATGAATCGTATGATTTTAGCGTTAAAAGACAATTGCTAACTTTCTAGAGGTTCTGTTATATTGCGTGCGATATCTTTCAGTCTTGATAAATGAGTTATTATACTTTGAGAACACGTTTTCACTTTTTGATTTTTTTTTTTTTTTTGCTTTTTACCAAACTGTTTTATTTTTGCTAATAAAAATACTTTCTTCTGAATCAGAATTTTCGTAATCTTCATCATTCTGCTCAAACTCACTTTCGTCGTCATGAGAACTATATATTTCATCATCAGGTTCATTTTCGCTAGCTTGATCAATTTCTTCTTCAGAAGACTCAACATCATCTAATAGAATTCTCAAACGTTCATAGTCGGTCAATTTACATTTTCACGCCATTACTTATTAAATAATTCAGCGCACAAAACAGCATAAACACTCCAAAACACAAAACTACGCTGCTTAGGAAGAGAAATTTCGAAGCAATAACGGTCGCGTGGGGAGACTAAGTCACACCGTAACCACATGGATTCCAAGAAATGAATGTTTCACGCACAGAAAGGAAAGGGAAGTAAAAATAACACTACATCTGCCAAGGGGAGTGTCGGATAGGAGATACTGAAAGGACGATTGGTTACAGATAAACATTTATCCCCGAGACTGATGCTTTTCTAAGAATGGGATGACTGTGCCCCGCGCCAATTCTCTCTGGTTAACACTTTATGAACGAGTTTTATGTTTTGTTTATTTGCTGTAAAGTAGGTTTTCCGCCGGGTCCAACTTCTTCCGGTGACAATGTTAAGTCAATGGGAATCTTCAAAAATTCAAAACTCTGTCCCAGATAGCAATTTTAGTTTGCAGCAAATTTGCACTGCAAATCTGCAAGCTTGCAGCAAGGTTGACACGACAAGAGTGCAAGTGTGAAACAAGCTTCAAAGTCACCACGCGACGAACTTGCAGCAAGCTTGCCACGTCAAACTCATTGCAAACATAGCAAAAATAGAGTACGAACACAACCTCGGATTAGAACTCGCGACCTAGCGCTTGCTAAGCGGACGCTCTAATCACTCGGCCAGACAAACTCTGAGAAGAGAAGATAGATTTCGCTAATGTATCGTTCGATTCGATTCGTATACGATTTATTTTAACCCTCCGAGCGGCGCAAACGTCTTTTTAAGTTTTCCATGTTCAGTTCAAAAGCAGATAGGTCGCATTTATATGTATATTTTCTCAAAAAATCACGGCTAAAGTATTCTTAAGATTTCAGAGATACAATTAAATACAAAAAAGAGTGGTTCATTCGCTTTAAAAGCTAAGTTTTCTAACCTGACAGCTAAAAGTTCAAAATAATTGGGCGCTCAGAGGGTTAAACTCTTTTCTTGATTTCATTAATTTTTTTAAATTCTGTGTTGAGAACATGATTTGAAATCAAAGAGAGAGCGATTTTTGCCAATAACTACGTTTTGCTAGTAGAATAAATTATGAAATTAGGGTTCTAAAGTAATTACTTTTAAAATGGGACAAAAATGAAGTTATTATTTTTCAACAAACATTGACTGTTTTTTCGGTTTAATTTTGTTTATAAACGTTAAAATTTCAACATTCAGAAAAAGGCGATATAGTTTTCTTTAAAGTGCGAGTTCTATATTTAGTAAAAAGATGGAAAATGTTTCAAAATTTTTTTATAAAAAGTTAGTTATTTCACAAATTATCATTGATTTATTGAATCAATAAAAAGAAGGACGGTCTAGGAGATGCTATCAAAAATCGGATGTTTTTTTTAAACAGAGACAAAGATAATTATCTCTTTGTGCTATCATCTTTACATCAAGCTTGTTTTGCATACTTGCAGCATGCTTGCATTGCAAGGAGGGGTGGCGCTAGTTGTCACGGCGAACTTGTGGCAAACTCGTTTTGCAAGCGAGGGTGGCGATTCTGCATTGTTAGTTTGACACAAGTTCGCTTCAAGCTTGACGCGTCAAATTTGCCATGACAAGGTAATATCAAGCAAAAATCCAAGATCAAATTGCCAAGTCAAGACACTTCATTATGGTTTGAGATAAAAAATTGGAACATCCAGGTTTTTGTTTCATAGAAAAATTCGGCGAGAACTTACGCCAACCTTAAAAAATGCATTTAAAAACTGATGAATTTGGTAGGACGTATATTCCCACCCAGATAGCACGTAAGTTTGCAGCAAGTTTGATTTTGACTTGATATTACCTTGTCATTGCAAATTTGACGCTTCAAGCTTGAAGCGAACTTGTGGCAAGTTCGCCGTGACAACTAGCGCCACCCTCGCTTGCAAAACGAGTTTGCCACAAGTTCGCCGTGACAAATAGCGCCACCTCCTTGCAATGCAAGCATGCTGCAAGTTTGTAAAACAAGCTTGATGCAAAGATAGCACAAAGAGATGATTATCTTTGACTCTGTTTTAAAAAAAAATCCGATTTTTAATAGCATCTCCTAGACCGTCCTTCTTTTTATTAATTCAATAAATCAATGATAATTTGTAAAAAAACTAACTTTTTTATAAAAAAAATTTTGAAACATTTTCCATCTTTTTACTAAATATAGAACTCGCACTTTAAAGAAAACTATATCGCCTTTTTCTGAATGTTGAAATTTTAACGTTTATAAACAAAATTAAACCGAAAAAACAGTCAAAGTTTGTTGAAAAATAATAACTTCATTTTTGTCCCATTTTAAAATTAATTACTTTAGAACCCTAATTTCATAATTTATTCTTCTAGCAAAACGTAGTTATTAGCGAAAATCGCTCTCTCTTTGATTTCAAATCATGTTCTCAACACAAAATTTAAAAAATTAATGAAATCAAGAAAAGAGTTTAAAATAAATCGTATTCGAATCGAATTGAACGATGTATTAGCGAAATCTATCTTCTGGTCTCAGAATTTAACTGGCCGAGTGGTTAGCGCGTCAGCTTCCGAACCGGTAGGTCGCGAGTTCTAATCGGGGTTGTGTTCGTACTCTGTTTTTGCTATAATTTGCAATGAGTTTGACGCGGCAACTTGCTGCAAGTTCGTCCCATGGTGACTTCGAAGCTTGCGTTAACTTGTTTCAAACTTCTTGCAAGTTTGCACTCTTGTCATGTCAAACTTGTTTCAAGCTTGCACTCTTTGTCATGTCAAACTTGTTGCAAGCTTGCTGCAAACTAAAATTTCTATCTGGGCACGGCTTTAGAAAGGGTTAAAATTCCACGCTATATCAATGTGAGGTAAGGACGTTTGGTGTACGATCTCGCATTCGCAATGTTCTCAGTTGGAATTAGCTCCTGAACCCTCCATTCTCAGAGTCCGAGCCCTAAGGGTCTATTCTCGTACCCCGGTTGGGTTGGGAGACATCACTTTTTCCGCCCGTTAACGACAAGTGCGATTCTCGTACCCGTTTTTCCAACCGGTTGGGATCTCGCTCGGTCGAGAAAAGGATTCCGATTTCTCGCCAGCTCTGTACCTGGCGTAAACGCTATTCGCTAGAGAGAAGTGTTGTTTCGATATCAGAACTTATCAAATTTTCGTTTAAAATGGAGGCTGCTAAGACGTTAATTGTGTTTTGAAAAGGTTTATCGGGATAAATGTAATCCATTTGACCAATCTGAAGAAGAATTTATCAATTACTTTAGATTTTTTAAAAAAAGTAGTTAAATCTTTATCGAATTTAAATAATTTAATATAATAATTTAATACGACAATCTAAAGTAATTAAATCTTTTAAAGTAGTTAAATCTTTTACTACTCCATCAAGATAGTCAATAATGATAGTTGATAATTAGCTAAGATCAATTACATTTAAAGATTTAATTACTTAATACTTTCTTATTAAAATTAAATTATTAAATTAAATTAGGGTAACATTTTAACATTTTTTTTAACATTGAGTGTGGAATGACTTTCCTAATTCCGTATATATCATTACAATTTTTTTATTTGGGTTTTAATTCAAATAAATTTGTCAAATATTTACAAAGTAATTGTGAAATCTGACAATAAAAGAATTTTTCTGGTTCCTTGATAAAGATGTAATTTTTTTAATGTTGTGAAAACTTGCTGAATTTAATATCTTTTTTCCTGTTTTATTTTCTTATGTAATTGGAAAAATAAACAAATGGTTTGTAATATTAATTTATAAGATTTATTCATGTTAAAATAACTGGCATGGAAAAAAATTTATTACTTTTTCTCTCTCTAGAAAACTGGTAAAATTACATCAATATATTGAAAAAAAGACTGCAATTTATGTTCTATAAATGTATAATATTATTATAAATGTATATTTTGTGAAAGATAAATGGTTTACCCCCCTTAACAATGGACTTATGAAAGCAAGAAAGATGCATTATAATGCATCTTATAAGAGCAGAAGTTAAATCTTCCCACCTCTTACCCTTGGTGTCTTTTGAAAAGATGCGATCAACTTTCCCACTTAAAATTTGTGTATATTTTTCAAAATAATCCAATATAATTTCGAATTGGGAAGCAAATGTACGCTTCGCCATAGTTCCTTTGGCGATTCAAAACTCGAACTGAATCTGAAACCATAAACAAAAATTTCGCATGACGATCGCTTGATTTGCTGCACGCGCAGCAGAAATACGTCACTTCCTAGCGTAAAGCGAGATATTCGAAACGACCGAGGTGCAAGAATCAGACCCCTTCTTTCGGTCGAGAAAAAGCCATTAACGTCCTGCGGTCGAAAGGCGAAACACTCCCAACCCACCGGACCCGCTAGTTGCTGGACTCTGTCGAACTAGAGCTGGAATTTGATCATTGTTCGGATTTGTCATTATCAATTTTATAAGTTTTAAGTACAAAAATCAACGATAATAGGATTTTTCTGACGTTCGAAAGAGAACTTTCTATTATATCAAACTAATTATCGGTATTTTCAATCTATTCTTTTATAGATGATTCTAAAATTATAGGATGTCATTTTTTGCTATAACTTTATAGAAATCCTCAGACTGTAATTGAAAAATTCAGTGATGCATATAGTGAGATATAAAATTATATGATTTCATTTACTCACTTTCGATTATGAATTCAGACCAAAAGAAAATGCCGCTTTCCTTTATATGTGTAATGTTTGCTTTGCTTGCAAATATACACAAAGCTACGTAACCGTACGGAGTATGAACTGAATTGTGTTGATGAACGCAGATGTTATGTTTAGCAACTCTGTACACGAAATGCAAATCTTCAAAAATTGAAGAAATGACAGTACACCGCATTGCGAGCGGGTTAATTAATCATACGTGTCTTGTGATATTAAGATTTTGCAATAATATTGATTTTAATTAATGAATTATGTTCATCACATAATGATATATTGCTAAATTATTGCTTTTTCACTAATATTTATTTCTCTAAATAATGATTGACAACCCATATAAGATGTTTTAAATCGTGCATTTTTACTGCAGTGCCTGATGAACTAGCATTCTATTTGCAAAGACACGAATAATGAATTTCTGATGAAACTGAATTCACATCATGCTGTGTATAAATGACCAGCATGCTTCCTAAAACATCGAAGACCATAGCGTTATGCTCGTTAGCAAATTTTATCAATGCTGCTGATAGAATTGTAATGCCAATTGCCATAATTCCTATGACAGATTATTATAAATGGAATTTATATTGGCAAGGATGGATTCTAAGTGCTTTTGCATTTGGCTACATAACTAGTCAAGTTAGTACTTTTTATATTATTTATTGTAATTTAATAGCTTAGCTCTATCTGAATGGCATTAATTTATAGTATGTCATTCAGTACATAGCATATGTTTTGTTTTTATATACATTATTGCTCAGTTCTGTAATGAATTAATATTCATTTTGAGTTTTTATCTGAAATTTTATTTAAACTTATGACAGAAGTTTTACTGAAAATGATTAAATTTTAATGATAAGTCGAATTTTAAAAGTTGTGAATTATTATAGTTCAATATGTGAATCCATTCAAGATGGCTTAAAGGTATTGATGTCAAAAATTCATTTAGATATATAAACTTTATTAGTAGTAGTTACATTTGTCAAATTCCTATGTGTCCAGTTCACATAATACTACAGTTGCCTGACTAACATAACTTCTCTTTGTGCGATACTGTGCTATGATATCATGTCCTTTTTCTCCCTGTCAGATGTGCAATGGATTCCCAAATTAAATTGCTAGGATTTATTTGTTGCACATAATATGAACATGAATGGACTTCATTGTGAAAAGATTTATCTCTGTTTAGACAGTTTCATTATGACAGATTGTAAATGTAACATATGCTGAATTTAGAAAGTTTAATGCAATCTTATTTTTTTTGTTTTATTGATTTTTTTTTTATCACGTGGACAACTTCAATTAATTCTTCATGTTGCTTCAAAATGGGACATTAATATAACTAAACTAAACTCAATTAATTCTTCTTGCTGAACTGTTCGATGATAGCTTGTTAAATGAAAAAAATATTTAGCTAGTGAAACAGTTATTTATACATAGAATTTTTATACTTTGTATTGCTTTTAAGATGCCTTAGTTTAATTGTTTATTTTAAGTTATGCAGCATTAAAATGGTTTGTGCAATTGATGTTTATTTCATTGTTCACATAATAATAATAATAGAACTACTTAATCACAAATAATGAATTTTTAACTTGGGGTCATTCCATGTCAAATCAGCACAATTTTGAATCATTTTAGGACGGACCCGCTCAGATTTTTATGAAACTTGGTAAATCAAGAGTCTTAACATAGATATGAATGAAAATGTAAAAAAAAAAATTCATGCATTTCATTGAGTTATTAATTATTAATTATTGAAATTTTCATTAAAAAATGCTTTACTTTGAGACAGTTAAACATCAATATCTCAAGAACAAAAAAAGATACAAGCTTGAATTTTATCATATATTAAAGCTCCTTTAATGCGCTTTAATTTGATGTATAACACGACACAGATTTTAAATTTTAGTTTTAAAATTAAATTAAATTTTTAAATTTAAATTTCACAAAATTAGTTTGTACTGTGCTCTTGCATCTCCCCAAGTTTCATTTTGGGATTGTTATGGGATCCAATGATACATGGAGGATAAGTTTCACATGGATACAAGCTCTTCAAACAAAAATCTCCTACGCTTAAAATTGGTTTTTCAAAATTTGCTGAATTACGACCAAATAATTGTATACTAGCTGGGCAAAGTGGTACACACACAGTTTGTGTATGCACCATTAATCAAAACCTAAAATTAATTATTGAAAATTCAAAAATGAAAAGTTTTAAAGATTGAAAAATAAACTATAAGGGACTGCCTTTTGAAAATGGTATGTAATCCAGCTTCGATTGACTGCTATTTTTCAAATTGTGAAATTTGTCCTGGCATTGATGAAAGAAAAGAAATATTGGAGTATGGACTTCAAAAACATTTTTGATAGATACAACTTCCATTTTTCAACATTGGGTTTCTCTGGACAGGCGTAACATGGAAACCTTAAAGAAATCTGCTGATGAATTTGTGGATATTTTCTGCAGAGATCTTAAAGTTCTTCTCCGTCACTATTTTATTGCCAAACAACAAAGTGCTTTTATGGCCAATACAATGGAAAGCCTGTCAGAATCAGAGGTGGCAGTAGTTTGTGATTTCTCTGAAAATTATAGTTTTGTTTTGCTAGACGAAACACAGTCCTACCACTGGAACAGTTCTCAAGCTACTGTTCATCCTTTTGTTGTGTTCTTTACAGCGGAAAACACACTTTAACACTATAGCTCAGAGTGCCTTGAGCACAACAATGTAGCAGTCCATTTATTTCAGCAGAAGCTTATTGATTTATTAAAATTTGAGAACAGGCTGAAATTTTATTTTTCAAATGGCTCAGCTGCCCAGTACAAAAATAAAAAGAACTTTTCAAATCTGTGCTATCACCAAAGAGATTTTGGAATTGATGCTGGATGACATTTTTCAGCCACTGCTCGCGATCAAGGTCCGTGTGATGGAGTTGGGGAACTGTTAAAAGAGAAGCTGCTAGGGCTAGTCTACAAAGGCCATACGAAAAACAAATTATGACACCATTGCAATTATACGAATGGCCAAAATCTAAAATTTCAAAGAGCATGTACTTCAATTATGCGACGCAAGATGAATATATAGCAAATGCGGAACCATTTGGCACATCGTTTTAGTAAGGCTATCCCAATACCAGGGACCCAAAAGTTACATGCTTTTATCCCCTCATGCTGTGGAGCCAAAATTAGTAAAACATTCTCATTTGCTACCAGCTATCAGGTCATATCAAAAGGAGAAATATTAAATTTTAGGGATATGAATGGCTATGTGATTTCCATGTATAATGAAAAATGGTGGCTAAGTTACGTTTTGGGAGAAAATAAAGTTAAAGTGACTTTCCTCCATCCATCAGGACCTTCGCCTTCATTTTTGTATCCATTAACACCTCATGTTCTCTGGATTCCCAGTTCTGATATTATTTATAAAATGAATCCCATCACACCAACTGGTCGCGTGAACATTCTCCCAGTTGAAGAAAAGAAAAAGATTGCAGAGATTATGAATCTCTTCTAATCCCAAACATATGCACAAACTTTAATGTAAACCCAGTTTGAGTAATACAAGTAATAGGTAAAAAATATAATTATGCCTGTTTTGTTTCCTTTAAAGTAATAAATTGTTAAATAATGCTAGATTTAAAAAAAAAAAAATTATTAAAAACAAAATTTAATGTGCCAATACTGAAATATTAATATGTATATAAAAAGCAAAATTCTATGTGATGCAATTTTCTCATCAATGTGCAACTTATCCTCCATGTATCATTGGATCCCATGTCAATCCCAAAATGAAACTTGGGGAGATGCAAGAGTACAGTACAAACTAATTTTGTGAATTTTTTCAGAATTTTAAAATTGTTGCATTTTGAGAAATTAAAATTTAAAAATTTAATTTAATTAAATTTTAAAATTAAAATTTAAAATCTGTGTCATATTGTACATCAAATTAAAGCGCATTAAAGGAGCTTTAATATATGATAAAATTCAAGTTTGTATCTTTTTTTGTTCTTGAGATATTGAGGTTTAACTGTCTCAAAGTGGAGCATTTTTTAATGAAAATTTTAATAATTAATAACTCATCCATGAAATGCATGAAAAAATTTTTTTTATCATTTTCATTCATAGCTATGTTAAGACTCTTGATTTACCAAGTTTCATCAAAATCTGAGATGGTCCGTCCTAAACAGTGTGTTGACTTGACATGGAACGACACCTTGGTATAAATTTTATCTGTGTAATTATTAGTGATGGGTTTCTTGCAATTGTTAAAAATAGTCATTAATAATAAATTAAAATTAATTATAAAATATGCTTAGAAGGGGATCTTCAGTAAAGATTAGTTGATTTTCATTTTGCATTTTATTAATGAAAACACATTGTTAAATCTCATTGATCCAATCTTTATTTTTCTACTTGCCAAGCATCCTTTTTTCACAATATTGCCAATATGAAGTATGTTATCTATTTGCATATTTTATTCTATTTGATGCTGTTTCTACATTGGCCTTAACATATGGCGACGCAAAATAAATGTACAAGTCTTACATCTGGATGTAGTTTGCAGGTGCTGATAAATGCATGAAATTGTACCTCAAATTTCTAATCCGGTTGAGCTCTGTCCTATACAAGATGTCTTATTCATCATCAAGGAATTTTAAATCTTTTGCAGCTGCCAGAAAACTAGTCAATAGTTTAGAAGTTTAAATCTGCTTATAAGCCCAATGACAGAATGTAAATTTTCATTGAAAAAATGTTAGTGATCGAAAACTTATTTTTCATAGCATTATTTTTAAATCTCTAAGATGTGCCATATTTATGAATGTAGCATACAGATATTGTTCTTTTTAAAATTTTTTATTGAAGATTTCTTGTTTGTAAATAGCTTGAAATCAGCCTATGATCAGATGCTTATGTGAACATTCTTTTTCTCATTTTCCTTATAAATTTAAAAATTTTAAATGTTTTGAATGACATTTCAGTTAAGTATGTTATATGTTTTTAAATCACATAATCAGCTTTAAAACAGAAAATAATTGAAAAAATATGGTCACAAAAATTTTAAGTCGTGATTTTTTCACTTGCAACTTGGTAGACACTCTGAATAAACAATTTTCCCACTAACAGCTATTGCCTGATATTCACCGTTTACAGGCCTAATTGGAAACATAGAATTTAAAATTCATGTAAAAATAAAATATGTTTTGAAAAAATTGTTAATTATAATTGAAAGTAAGCTTGATTTTTTGATATACAAACTGTTTCAGATATAAAATGGGCAATGTATAGAAATTCTTAAAAATGGGCTATTTTTACATTTTAATTTGTGTGTAGCATAAAAATTCGTAAAAAATTAAAAAACGATCCAAAATTTCTAAAAATCCGCACACAATTAAAAAGGTCCACATTAATAATAACATATAAAATATAATTATATAAATAAAAAATGCATTTGCTATAATTCTTTAAAGTTTCATGTTCCCAATTGGGAACATTGGCGAGTCGTGACTATTCTGTGAAAGAAGGAATTTCTCTATTGTGAGTTTCCATTGAAAGGAAAATGGAAAGGACAATTCTCTTATAATTCAGGAAAAGAAATCCCCATCTGTTGTTAAAAGGTTAATGCTTTAGTTTTGGCGAAAAAAAGTAATTTTTATTTGTAATCTGGGGAGGGGGTAATTTTAAATGCTTTGGATAAATATAATTCTGTAGTGATTGTTTATTCTAATTAATATTTTCATCTCCAAATCCAGTTAATTAAAAGATATTTTCATGCACAAAAGAAAAAGGTATGCATAGAACAACAAATTTGGATTCATGAATATAATTCTGGGCTAGGTGGGGTTTATCAATTGTATAAAATGCGAGAAAGTACCGTCACAACTTCACAAAAAGGAATGGTGGTTTATTTTATTTGCAAATGTACTAAATATAGCTATTGTTTCTGGATGACTATTGCATACAGCAACTCACGGGAAACAAAACCAACGTACTCATCTAGAAGTCTCAATTATCCTTTTAGGAAGTGGGGAAATAGCCTTGTGTTGCTTCAAAACGGGACGTTAATATAACTAAACTAAACTAAGTGGGGCAAAAAAGGATGGGCCTCAAACAGGACAAAAAGTTACCGGTTGTATATCGCAGCTGAAAAGTGATAGTTATTGCCTCATTGTAACAATTCGGAAAAATATGCATAATTTGGAAAAAATACAAGATTATAGTACAATAAGGGCAAAGAAAAAAGGTTTTGCGTTTGAATTACTTCTTAAAGTGCCATAGGATACAGTTATTAAGTTTCATTTTTTACACTTTTTTGTGCAAAATATGTTTTTTATTCATTTAAATTTATAAATTTTCAACTGCATTCATATATGTGCTTAGTAATAAAAATATTTTTTACAATACTTTACTTATTATTCAGTTTGATCATCAATGTTTCCCATTTCAATGACAAGTGTCGTGAGCTTATCAGAAGTGGCCAATGTTCCCAATTGGGAACATTGTAAAGAACACATAAAAAAATTTTTGAATTCATTTTTTAATGATTGATATTTTTAAACTAATGCATTAGAAGGTGAAATATGCAAAAAAGTAATTAAAAATTAACCTGGATCTGAATTCGGTCTATAAACGGTTAATATGTTTTCACCTTTTTCAGAATGCTAAAGTATGTTGGAATGGTCTAAAATGTTACCTTGTTAAACACTTTTACAAATGTTTCATGTTTGTATATGCATGTAAGGCTGGAATTTTGTGATCGATTTTTCACTCACTTCTTAATGCACTAGAGTTCTGAAATTTTGTATATTTATTGGGGTTTGATGAAAATGCAATATTTTAATAATTTTAGAGCTTTCATTTATCAATTTTTATAAAAAAATTCGAAAAATTATGTTTACACTCTGTAGGTTTCAGTGCCACCATCTATAGTATTTTTGAGAACTAAAAGACTACACAGTAATTTAAATGTTTCAATAAAAATTAGTATATCCTATTATAGATCTTTTTAAAGAAATTATTGCTGGAATTAGTTGAAGAAAAATGGATTTAAGTTCGAAAAATTTGTGTAAGGTCAGAATTTTGTGATCGATTTTTCACTCGTTTCTTAATGCACTAGAGTCCTGAAATTTTGTATATTCATTGGGTCTTGATGACAATGTAATATTTCAGTAATTTTAGAGCTCTTTTCAATAAAATAATTGTTGAGTTCATGAAAAATTGATTCTAAAATCCCAAAATATTTATAATGCTGAATTATGACATAAATTAAGGACTAAAAGCTAGAAAATAATAAATATAAAAAAAATTAAAAAAAAAAAACACGCTTTTACCAATGCATTAAAAAAAGAAAATCAATTTTTTCTAAAAATTCTGGAGGTCAAAACAAAAAGCGTGAGGCTCTGAAAACAATGGGAGAAAGATATAAAACCAGCACCTCACACTTTTACAACTTTTGTTTTGACCTCCAGATTTTCTTGAGAAAAATTATTATTTTTCTTTTTTAATGCATTGGTAAATGCTTTTTTTGAATTTTTTTTTTTGTATTTATTTTTCCCCATTAGAGTTTAAAATTGTTTACAAAATTTAGAAATACTATGTGGCCTATTATTAAAAAAAATAATAATTACAAAGATTTGTGGCTTTATTCCTAACTTCCATAATTACTAATAGAATATCAAAGACTTTGATGTTAAAAGATTATTGATTGGAACTCTTTTTGATAGAATTTTAGACGAAAAAAAAAAATAAAATGCACATGCCATTCCAGAATACCTCTTGTTTTAGGGGGGAAAGTGTTTGGATGAAAGAACCCCAAGTTTGTGGTAAGGTAGGGAAGAGATTTTTCTCAGTGTATGCTAAAGATGCTTCATTCTTGTAAGTTCCCAGGTGATATTTTCTGATCATATATGGAAAAAGACCCTGAGAAAAAAGATCAAATTTCTCCGGAGCATGTCCTTTTTATTGTGTCCCAAATGCTTCGATCGATTCTGTATTCCTAGAATATTGAATATATTTAGAAAATCCTTGCTGCACTCAGTTTCTATGTTGAAAATGAAAAAATAAATATTGTCTACTTGCTCAATCAGTTGGAATCAAGTCAAATTGGAACAGTTGTAATTTACTCTGCCATTTTTAGTGTACCAGTAAAAAGGATACACAAGATCTTCTTGGAAACCATGAACTAAAGCTTAACCCTCCAAGTGCCAATGTTATAATGAGCTTTTAAAGTAGACAAAACATACTTTTCATATGTAATCAAAGTTTTGAAATCTTGAAAATATTGTATGCATGAAATTTTTAAAAAAATAAACAAATGAATAAGAATTTGCTTTTGAAGTGAACATGTAAAAGAGAAAAGGTCAGGTTGCCTACTTTAGAGGGTTAGAATCTTTTAATTCATTATATCTCTTATTAATCATATCTAGAAAGATGGTTCTGGATCATGTGGTTTTGACTTCATCCTTAATTTTGTTGCTAATGGGAAAAAAAATAATAAATAAAATAACTATTTTGTTATAATTTTCTTTTCTATGGAATTTTTTCTTCAATTATTTGACAAATATCTTTTCTAAGAAACATTGTCATGGATCTACAGTTCCTCTATGTGTTTTGTAAAAATAGTAAACCTATGTCACTTATTCAATGATTACATAAAAAATTTCTTACAGATTATAGGTGCCAGTGCTGCATCAAAATTTGGTGGTAAAACAGTCATGACATTTGCTGTGTTCCTCTGGTCTCTCTCAACTGTTATTACCCCTTATATTGCTTCATCATTATCTTTGCTCATTTTCTGTAGAATTCTTCTTGGTCTTGGAGAAGGCATAGGTACCTCTTATTTATATTTATCTCTTAAATTCTGTTTTGCTATCATTCTTATTCAAGTTAATATCATGATTAAGACTTTACATAATGCTTTAAATTTACAACTTAATTCAAGTAAAAATTTTCCTTGTATTTTGTCCGTCTTTGTGATGATTGTATGTTCGAAATGATATGTTTTTCTTTTTTGTTAGTGTTATCCCCCCTCCCCCCAAAAATTATCTAGTTTGTATATATTAACTTATGCTGATAGGTAATTCAAATTTTATTCCAAATCCATGTTATGTTATAATTAATTTATGTAAATTAAAAAGTTACAAAATTACATCAGTTACTTCATGCAGTTTTATTTTTTCAGGCCTCCCTACTGTATTTAATATATTTGCACATGCTGTTCCTGTTGAAGAAAGATCTCGGGCATTTGGTTATTTAGTTGCAAGTGGTACAGCTGGGCAAACTATTGCTGCTCTTGTAAGTCTATATAGTCCTCAGATAAAATGTAATTTCATATTTCAGTGTACTTTCTATTTAAATTAATGGCTTTTAGTAGTGCTCATCAGCATTTTTTAAAAATCAATTTGTAAATGAATGTTTAAAAGTTTCTGTTAAATAGATGCATTTCGTGACTGATCTCTATCATTTTATATCACATGATTAAATTCAAAACACAAATGTAACTGCAAGAATTTAGTTTGAGAATCTATATTTGTATCCACTTTTCACTGAAGAAATTAGCAAATTTAATTGTTACAGTGTTTCAATATGAATAAATTGATGTAGAATGTTCTCAGATTTTTTAAAAATATTTATTTAAATTTTGATTAAATTAAATTTGGTTTCTCGGGCAATAAAATTAACAATATAAATTATTTAAGGAAAATTTAAATTTTTGTGATAAAAGATGTTTCCATTATGTATTATTTTCCTTGAAAATTATATATAAGTTTTGTAAAAAAAAAACACGAAATATAGCATTTTTATATTAGCTAAGCTGTTTATTTTGAAGTTTGTTTACCAGTCATTGCAGAGCTGCACAGACATGCTTGTTTCTAAATTTAAAGCTACAAAAATATTTTTGTGCGATAATTTAAAAGAGCTATTGTTAATATTTTGAAAATTCACACTTAAAATTTTGGGAAACAATGAATGCAGTGAAACCATCAAGTGTTTGTTAAATAGTTGAAAGGTTATGCTTGTTAAGGAAACGTGAAATTGGTCATTTTCCAATTCTGCCAACTTCTTCTGTGGCATTTTTTCCCCCTTATATGGAAATTCATATAAATTACCTATTTTCATGAAAGTTCTTGTAACTGCTTAGACAGCAAACTGAGAAGGATAGGCATCTGTGAGCTCAAAGATGGCTATTTTGAAGAAGGGTTTATGAATGTTTTCAGTATTGGTATCCTGCGACATAAACTGCAAACAACAGATACCATCACCAGGTGGTATCTGTTGTGATATGATCTGGTATCTGATGTTGTGGCTGTCCAAAAGCCACGGCACATCCAGAGAATTGATATACAGCTTTAATTGTTTGACGCATCCAGAGAATTGATATACAGCTTTCATTGTTTGACACCAGTGTGAAATGACAGCCATAGAGCTCTTACACAGTGCTGCAGTATCGGAAACAATTTTGAGGAAAGCTGCATACAGTCTCATTGTGCTCTGTGAATGCTTATTTTCCTCCCCCCCCCCCCTCATCAACAGATCATAGAAGAGAATCTGTTGTTTGTAGAACTAGGCACACTATTTTTGGAAGCAGCATGATAAGAACCATATAGTGAGTTGGCAAGGAATGCTATTTTTGTTAAAAGTGGACATAAAGAAATACCTTGACCCAGGCACTATTTACTAGGGTGGGCCGAAAAAAACTTTTTTCTTCTTCTTTTCGAAACGCTATAGCGGGGAAAACTTGCTTCTAGGGGAGAAAAGTAAAATGCAAAAAAAAAACAAAAAAAATTCTTTTGCTTACATCTGGAGGTAGCACATTGACCCTAAACTTTTCGAAAATACACAATTTTCATAATTTTTCTAATAACTTGAAAATTATCTAATAACTTCTATAATAAGTAGCTTAAGGTATAGTTTAGTAGAAAAAAGTGTTGGAAAGATAAATAAATGAAAAAATAATATATTTTATAATTTGCTAATAGCACATTACAATAAAAAAACACATTTTTTTTTTTTTTTTTACAAAAAATTGACAAATTTCCATTGAAACAAAAAGTTGTTTCTGATTGTGTAAAATTTCAATTTGTAATAAAATATAGTTGCCTTCAGTTTCTTTTAGTACTTTGAAATAATATTTACTTGAAAAACCTGGCATTGAAGATCTTGAAAGAAGTGTAGTTCTTATGAAACCATCTCTGAAATTGAAACCGACTTTTTGTGATGCCTCGGTTACCAGCTTCAAACCTCATTCCACTGCTTGGGTGTGACATGGGAACTCGTCAAATTTCCACTCTGTCGCTGTTCCACCTGACTGGATCCAAGACCAAATCTCTTGATTCGTGAATTTTCACAGCAAAGGTGGTGGTGGTGAAATTGAAGTAGCGTTCCACTGAATCATTTCAATGTAGTCTGTAGCTAGAAAATTTGCGTTTTTTGGTGGTTGGAAACTCCAGATTGATTTTCTTTTAGAAGCTAAGTTTCTAGCTTTTATAATTCTTCTGTTACCTAAAGCGCATATATGATCACTTCTATCTACTATATTCAAAGGCAAGTTTTCTGGACGGGCAAAAAATGCATTTCTCTGAATTACTGGGTCAATGACTTTTAACAAGTTTTCTGGCAGGAATCTTCATGATTCTATAACTTTAAATACATGCTCTGGCCCATTTGTGAAGTACTTACTTTTCTAA
The DNA here is from genome assembly GCA_013235015.1 of Araneus ventricosus. NCBI lineage: Eukaryota > Metazoa > Arthropoda > Arachnida > Araneae > Araneidae > Araneus > Araneus ventricosus. The sequence continues at coordinate 2,430,944 of BGPR01000020.1, read as the reverse complement.
ATATGAAATCATACAGGCATATATGACTTTAGGATAAAAGAAACTAAGATCTTGTGTTCATCACGTTGCACCGTCTTCTAGGTCTGTTCAAAACATTGCTTATAGCATTCTTTCTTATTTGACTGAAACTGGATATTTATTACATGAACTGGATGTGATGGAACCGTTACCAGTATGGGGTGGAAAACAGGTGTTATTTTCCAATTGAAATGTTTTTTTTAGTGTAATGCGCTGTTAGCAAATTATAAAATATATTATTTTTTTCATTTATTTATCTTTCCTACACTTTTTTCTACTAAACTATACTTATAGCTACTTATTATAGAAGTTATTTGATAATTTTCAAGTTATTAGAAAAATTATGAAAATCTTATATTTTCGAAAAGTTTAGTGTCGATGCACTACCACCAGATGTAAGCAAAATATTTTTTTTTTTTTTTGCATTTTACTTATCTACCCTAGAGATAAGTTTTCTGCGCTATAGCGTTTCGAATAGGAAAAAAAAAAAAAAAAAAAAGCTTTTTTTCGGCCCACTCTATTATTTACCCTTGTACTCAAAGGGACTTTTGTTGAGTCTTTATCTGGAAAGAGCCTTGAATCTATTATTGGCCCTCCATCATAATGAAAATTGACCTGTTGTAGTGGAAGTGGAGTCCTTGTGTGGTGAGGCATTATTTTGACAGCTATGTAACAACTGCACATGTTCCCTGTGGGCACTTTTACCACTCTATAATGTAATGATAAGATCATGGAATTTTATGCAAGACTTTTCTGGAAAGCTGTCAGGGAGATTGACTACAGGGAGGCCACTTGGATTTCACCTTGTCGAGAACTTTTGTAGAGAAAATACTTACTGCATTGCTCAGGATCGAAGTTGTTGGGTCTTCGGTACTGAAGAATGAATTTGTGATCTTCTAGGGTAATCCATTGCACACTGTCTACTCCATCCCAGGACTCTCCAGGTTTGAAAATCCTTTTTTTTTTGTAAGAATAGGATTTGTTGCCAAAAGTTGAGATCCACAATCACAATTCATTTTAAAGGTCCATTGTGCAGCATGGAAGCTGTGTGATGCGAGCTCATGCCTTATCTGCCAAAACTTAATGGGAATTTGGGCCATTTTATGTGCAGGGTTCGTACTCCTGAAAAACTCCTGAATTTTGCTTTTTTTTCTAAGGCCTCTGAAAACTCCTGAAAATTGTGTTTTTTATCCTGATATTTCTTTTTGTCTCCTGAAAAATTACAATCGAAGAGCAAAAAATTAAATTATGATAAAACATAAAAATATGATGTTTCCTTCTTGATAGAAAGTCGCTGGAATCCGGAATTCTTACTTCTAACCTTACTTAGCGCTGAAAGAGTCTACCGCGCATGTTCCGAGTCGCCGCAATCGGGAAAGATGGGAGAATTGATATTTAGTATAATTTTTTGCCAATTTTATAAAAATTGTCCACAAAACCCCCTTCTCCCCTACAATTGATTTTTTTTCATGTTATCTCCTGAATTTTCTGTACTGTACTCCTGAAAAAATCCTTAGAAACTCCTGAATTTTACTACCATATATACAGTATGAACCCTGTATGTGTCATTAGCATATTTCAAAATTCTTCCTTCTATTGATTTTGTTACATTACTCTAGGCTGTTATAATATGAGACATTTGTGTATAAAATTTCATACCAAACCAATTATTTTTCAGTTAATTTATTTTGTTTGCAAAAACTTGTCAATTGTAAGAATTTTTTTAGTAAAAGCAAAGTTGCATTTTTATTCAGTAATTTTATTTATTGTTTTTAATAGGTATGCCCTCATTTGCCATGGCCTTGGATGTTTTATACATTTGGAAGCCTTGGAATGTTTTGGGTTCTACTGTGGTTGGTTTTTTATATAGACACTCCAAACGCAGGAGTTGAAGAACTTCCATTGGTATTTCCCAAGGTAAAATTTGGGTTTTTGTTATGCCTGAATTTTTATGAATGTTTAAATTATTTCAATGTTAATAAGATGTTGCAAAGTTTTATTCAAAACATCTATATTTCCTTTAAATAAACGATTGGCGCAGCATGGCCCATCTGGGCCCTTGTGCCTTAAAACAATAACTCACTCACTCCTTTAAATCAACAGATCTATTGATATTTAGAGTGGTAGGCTGTTCTATTTAAAAAAATATCAGCTAGAGATATTTGTGATTATTTTAATATTGTGTTGTTCTTTTAATCCTCCTCAGCTGCATCCTTTACCATATTATTAATTTTTGTTAAAAAATAAATGACGGTATATATCTGGTTATTGCTGGAGCCATTAAAAAAATATTTTAATTGCATAAAATCTTTTTTACCATTATATTTGTTCTTCAGATATTTGATACAAAATCCATTGCTTCTAACAAGTTTGCTTATAATTCAGGTAATAAAGTCCCTTCCTAGCAAAAGTGACCAAACTTAAGAACAGAATGGTACTTCTCTCTGCCCACTTCATATTTTTTAAAGATTTTTGAGTTAAGATTTTAATTTTTATTATGAGCCTGTTGATATTGCTTAGACAAACATCTCTTTTTTTTGTTAGCTTATAAAACATCGTATGAACTCATTTATATGAATTTATAATTATTGCCTCTTTCCAAATACATCAAGATATTAACTGCTTCAAATATCTTTTATCTGTTTTGGTCTAGCATCTTTGATTTTAACCAGTTAGCAACAGAAACACATATGCATATTTAACCATCTATTAAGGCAGAAGAATTCATTCTTAGGCAACAATTAAATTATTCTTCAGAAAGAATTAGGGGAATTGAAAGTATGAAGGTAGTGTTTTTAAGTGTCTTAATTGATGAATATTAAATTATGTTGCATTTTATTTCTCTCATGATAAAGTATTTTCAGAATATATGATTTTCTTCCAATTTTTTAAACAGCGTTTTGCTTTTAAAGAATTTTACTTTACCTTCCTTTGCAATTTTTGTTATATTTCATGAACTTACTTAAAATCTGATACATTTAATCTCTTTTTAGGTAACAAATGTAAATGTCAGATGGATTGAGTTTATCAGTCACTGGTCTTTATGGGCTATATATATTGCTCATTTTGCTATGAACTGGACTAATTATATTATAATGCAGTGGCTGCCAACTTATTTATCTAGAAATCTCGGAGCTGACCAAAAAGATGTCAGTTTGACTGCGATGCCTTACTTAATAAATTCTCTTTGTGGAATTGGTAAGTATTTTGTTGAAAAAGTCGAGTAACTCTTCATTTAAAGAAATTTGATAATGCAACAAATGGATTTCAAAAGAGAACAATTTTATAATTTTTTGAAAGAGATCACAATTTTTTTTTGCATTGATTTCTGTGTAATTGTATTAACACTAATAAGATTGGTAGTGGTGATTAAGAGTAAGCTTGTGTGCTAACTATTTATATAACAATGAGGTATTACATAATGCCCATCAACTACTAAATAATTAGATTTATTTTATCCTGGAAAACAGTGACCATTTAGGGTGGCATTGAATTTAATAAGGACCCTGGATAGCTTGGGATATCTAATATCAAAATATCGGCATCCAGAGCATTTCAGGATGGTTGAGGTATAGTTTGAATTTGTTTTTCCACACCAATCTAGAAATATAGCACTGGATTCATGTCATATAAATTTAGAAGCTAGAGTCATAATCAAAAATTCAATAGCATTTTGGTCGCTTTCTGTCATTATTCTTTGTCTGAAATGATGTTCAGATACTTGTCATAAATTTTACTGTTTGTGAAAATAGGGCCTAGAGCACTTTAAGAAACCTGTCTTCACTGTCCAATAGTGTACTTCTTTATCCTTTTTTGTTAAGTAGTTTGTTTGTACTCGGTCATCTTCTATGATGGAATAAAATTCTTAATTGTCAAACTAGGGTTTCTTTTCCAATCACCAATGATGTCTTCATGATCTTTCAAACCATTTAATTGTATATCTGACTGTGGAATGCAATCAGTGTGTTGACTCAGTCTAAGCCAGGGATGGGCAAACTTTTTCAGTCGCGGGCAAAAAATCGAAAAAAAAGTTTGGCGGGCCAATATAAATTTTTAAATAAGAAGAAATATTTTACGAATAACCCAAACAAGCACTAGCTACGCTATACTTTTAATACTTTCACCACTATTCACAATGATGCTATATGTCCACAATCTTTCCATACACAATCAATAATATTAAAACTCGCGCCAAAAGAAATTAAAATGCGCAGTCTGCCCCATGTGAGGTCAAATTCACTTAAATTGGATTCCCATATGTCTGCTCCCCAAGAAAGAAATAACGCTTGTTGGCGCCAGGCTACAGCTATAACTAACAAAGAACTTCCACTTTTAACACTTTACCAATTGAAAGCTGTCTGTTTATCGATAGCTTCTATAGAATATGCACTGCGAGTAATGTACAGAAACACATCGTTGCGATGTGGTTGAATGCGAAGAAAAGAATGATTTTCAACAGAAATGAAATCGGAAATACCATCAATAAATCAAATAAAAAAGAACATTACAACCAGAGGGCGCGAACGAAAGGCAGACGCACTGGCACCAACACTGTCTGTGCTTGCTATTTCCACCAATTTATGTTTTGTAGAACAAAAATAGAGAAAGTAAAAAAATCATCAGTCCTTTGAAAAAAGGAAGGGAAAAAAAATAATATTTAAACAAAGTAGAAAAGGAGATGGATATATAATATATAAATCATATTTTCTTTTAATTTCTGTCGGACCGGCAAATTAAAATTCTATCCGCGGGCTGGATAAAACCTTCCGGCGGGCCGTAGTTTGTCCAAGTCTGTTCTAAGCACATAGGCTTCATTTTACACCCCAATTTTGTATCTACTGTTAATTCATCATACTGGTATTAATACTATTGCTTTTTACTTATCTAATTGTCTGTATTTTTTAATAACATCATTAAGCCAAAGATGACTGCTGGATAATAGTATAGCCATTTACTGTTGTGTACCTCAGTTTTAATATGTAATTGCTAGAATTGCACATAAAAGGCCCACAAGATATGTAGTTTCTGATATCAAAATATCAAAGAACCATCTTAATATTGTGATTTATCAAACTGCAATCATTCTGGCAATGAACACTTTACTGACAAAAAGTGTTTAGTGCCAAAGTCCTGTATATTTTTGAAGTTTAAATTGTTTTCTCGAGTGATCTGTAGGTGGTGTCTATACATCACTGTCTGTTTGATTTGTACCACATATGAATTGACTAGCAGTACATGCACGGCGTTGCCCATGGAATTAGGACTTCATCAAAATGAAAAAAAAAAAAAAAAAAACACAATAGCATGAAAAAGTTGTGAAAACAAAACAAAAGATACACATTATTGATTTTCCCACTTATTTTTCTTTGCTATAATGACATTTAAACTGTAGAAAATACAGAGTACATTAATCAGAAACAATATTAAAAAATTGCAACGTGAAAATGATTATTATAAAGCAAATAAAATATGAGAGACATAAACATGTTAAGACACTGCCGAAAATAATAATCAAAGTCATTCAATTGAAGGTTATGACGTTGCCTGCGCTCTGCACACTATAAGCCAGTCAAATTGCCAGCAATGTTCCGGAAAAGTGTCGCTGGAGGGTGCTCGGTAGATAAAAATATCTTTCAACTGACCAGGAAAAAATTAATTTAAAAAAAACGAGAGAAGATATTTTAACCATTCTTATTTTAAATACAACAGAGCCGTTCCAGTTATAACCTGAAAAAAATGAAAAATAATAGTGTTATTAGAACGTCGGATGCAGCAAATTTAAAAACAAAAATAAAATTTCGATGGCAAAACTGACTATTTTTTAAAAAAATTTCTCAAAGTTCATTAAATTACTTTTGAAGCTGAAAACAAACTTCATTACACCGAAAATTGTTTGTTCTATCCGATGGTGCATTGATCGTTTTTCAACTATCATTAGAAAAGATACTACAGCCGTAAACGTGCCAAAAATGACCCAAAACAACACAAAACATTAAATAAAAAATTTTCTAGATTGAATTTTTAAATTCCAGCTTCGAGGTGCATTGAGTCACCTTTGCCAAATTTCATGAGTGCGATAGATTCGTCTGGACATCGCGTGCAGACACGCACGCACACAAACATTTCCTTTTATAAGTATAGATTGATTTTAAAAGGGGACTTCTGACTTTAAAATTTTACAGGAGGAGAAAAAAACGAATGGCCTGCCTGTAAACAACATCAAAATCTGGGACCAAAATATCTAATGTGTTTCACAGTAGAAAATGAACCTATTGAGGACAAATAAAAAATATTACAATTATTAATTTTTGCAAAAATTCAAATTTAAATTTTGCAGAAGTCCCCTTTTACAGGGATGAGATTCTTCCGCTTTTTGGCGAATTTCCGCTTTTTTGCTATTTTGGAGAAATTCGGTTTTTATTTTTTCCTCTCAAAATTCCGTTGTTTTTCGGATTTCGGATTTTTTTTTTCCCCTGCAAAAATTTGCTTTTTCTTCCGAAAATCCCGCTTTTACGCATAGAAAAGAAAACTTCCTATCTTCCGTTTTCGAAAGAAAATTCTGGGAAAATATGCTCAACAGTGCGGCTTAACTCCACCCTCCAGGAAACTAGCTGATTCATCTTCTACTGACGAATCAACATTATATCAGCAAGCTCTACAAGGATGAACATTCCAACATTCATTGCCATTCAAAGTATTAAGTATCACCTTTTTGCAGAAAACAAAACCTCTGTGGCATATTTTCCAAAAAAAAAAAAAATTTTTAGCATGAACATGTTGAAAAAAAATTAGCTGAAAACTTAAGGTCATCTTGTAGGGCTTACCATGATAAAGAAATAAAAAAAAAAAGGAACAAAAACAAATAAATAAACTATGTTAAAAAAAGAAACTCCTGTCAAAAGATGCAGGTAAAAAGCTGTGTGCAAATGCAGCAAAAAATCAGAGATTAAGACATAAAAAAATTTTGCTCAAAATAAAACGGATGATTTACCTAAGCATTCTAGAGATAATGTAGTCTGGACAACTATGCCAGGAATTAAACAGAGAGATACTACTGAAGACTGTGCAAAAACTTTAGCCTTTATTGAAAATAAACTTGCAGAGGATGCAAACACCTCCTTTATTGAAGAAAAATCTGCAAAGATAGGAGCCCTCCAAAACAAGGGATGAAGCATGTTAATGGAGATCTGTTACCAACAAAAGCCACACAAATAAAAAAAAAAAACGAAAGAAAACCACTTCTTTAACAATTAAGGAAATGTTTCAAAGGGTTTCAAATAACAATAATGCTAAATGAATCTGCCATTGTAACTGTACAATTTCTCGACCCCTCTCACTTAATAAGGTGCAAAATCATTGTGCTGTTACTTTTGCAAAAATGTATAAAAATAAAAGAAATAAAACAGAATTCAGTATATGATACATTATTATAATTTATAAAGAGCTAATATACTTTACACAATTGCATGAAGCAAAAGAAATTATTTGTCCTTATTTTTATTTATTTTTTGAGCTAACTTTTATCAAAAAGCTATTAAATATAATTCTTCTCGGAATTCTTTTGGGTGAATGTAATGTTGCATCTCAGTGAGGTACAGGTGGTAAATATGTTTTAATGTCTAATTTTGTATTTTCTGATGCCCCTGATGATGTGTTAAACTTGTTTGTTAACTTTTAATGTGAATGATTTAATAATAATTTAATATTCTTTCTTATTTATACATACTGAATTATAAATAATTAAGTTATTAATTATTATAGTGTAATATTTTCATCATGTTGCATGTTCTGATGTTTTACTTCTTTCACGTATAAATTATGGTACAAATTTTTTGCTCGCGTTTGATTTCAGTCTTTTTACCAATCTCATCCCTTCCTTTCAACATCAAACGGTATAAACGATTCAGAATTTTGGTGAATAAATTATTATAAAGTCAGGAATATCAATGAAACTTAACTAAAATCAAAATTTATTTATTTGTGGGTAAATTTAAATTTAAAGACTCAAAATAAAACAGAATTTTAAAGTTATTCGTTTTTAAATAAAAGTCAAATTTAAAACAGAAAAAAAAAATCGGGTAAGAATAATTAAAAGCCAGGAATATCGAGGAAACTCAAATAAAATTTTAAATTAATTTATTTGCATTTAAATTGAAACGAATTCAAATAAAGCAAAAAAATCAGGGAAAGTCAATAAAATTAAAATCTTATTTAAAAATAATTTTAAATATGAATAGGTACTGTTTTTTGAGTAAAATTCGGGTTTTCAAAAAAAATTCAGGGAAAAACAATTATAAAGCCAGAAATATCAATTAAATTCAAATAAAATGTGAAATTTATTTGTTTTTAAGCAAAATTCAGATTTAAAAACAAAAGTTAATCATAAAAAATGTGGTGTAAATGAATTTTAGTCCTCTTGACAGTCAATTGAAGATCTTCGTGGGTAAGTTCGGATCTCTCGTCAAAAGGGATGGTGTTCTTCAAGAATGTATTTTGTAGTTTTTTCCGATATCCATTTTGCCAGTCATAATCGTTCGTGTGGTCGTCATAGGATCAGTGGGCAATCTTAAATTTATTTCTGTATTTCTTGGGAGTTAGAGCTGGTGTACTTAAAATGACGAAATGGATTAATTAATTTTCAGAAATTTTGTTCTTTTGCAATGTTTATCCATAAAAGTCATTGGTCAAGCATTTTTTCTTGTAATATGTACCCTGGTCATCTAACAATGAACAGCAAAATTGATATTAAAAGGGATCTTCTGTGCAGAAGTTCCCTTCTAACATCATACGGAAACTTTGATGCTTTACTACAACATAAGTGTGAATGGCAGAATTTCAGGTTTTTCACCAAACGATGCAACTATCTTCATAAAATCGAGAATGCCAATAAAAAAAGCGCGCCAAGCCTGCAGAAATCCCCTTTTAAAATCAAGTGGTTCATATAAGGTGCATCCAAATGAAAGTGCGGCTATTGTTCTAATGATGTTATTCTAGATTATAGAATTTTTAGATTTCTTTTGTAGATGGCTTTGTATGCAAGCAAGTGTCTGGGACAGTACAGTTAACAGTGGTATATCATTGAAAAAATGAAAATGTTATTTTTGTTTTCTTAACCCGATTCCATGTAACTCAATTTACTTACTTATTAGCCTTTTTTTAATTAAAAAATATTTCCATTATTTTGTGATCTTTGATTACATTTCACAAACATTTGTTAGCCAATGCAAACCAAAATATATATATGTTCAAAATATTAAGAATCATTAATTTATATCAACAATAAAAAAATTTAAATCCATTGATGCTTTCAATTTTAAAAAAGTAGTTTACAGTAACATCCATTAAGTTTGAATTTAAGTTTTTGATGAAAATGTTTAAGAATATAAGCAACTCTGTATTGCTCCCCTGTGTTAAATAAATTGTTCATCATTTTTGCCTTACTTGTAGTTAATGATTTTAAAATATTTTTAGAAAATACAAAACTGATAGTGACCTTCTTTTCTCTATCTCAGCAATTTTAATTATTAGAGTTCATTCACTTGTTTTAAAAATAATACCAGTAATTATATTTGGGCTGTATTGTAAATTCAAGGAATTAATGGAACTATTATTAATATAATGCAGCAAAACAAAATTATATTTTCATTGAAAGTACCTTTTATTTTACTTTTTGTGATATTTAAACCACAAGTTCTTATTTATACATGTATTAACTGAACAACCTCTTTTAGAAATCTCATTTGAGGATGCAAATATTTTCTTAATAATTACTGAGGCATAATTTAATGCTACTATTTATATGCAGTTATCATCTGGGACTACTGTAGGATTCTTTCACTTCACATTTTAGTTACAGACCATCAACAAAGTTCTATATTTTTGCAGTACATGTTGGATGTGAGAAGTTGCAGTTTTGTACATTTAAATTAAATGATTGACATGATTCTTTTTGAATAGCAATTATTATTTTTTTATATTATGTTCTGTAAGAAAATAGCAGCAAACGCTGCTAAAATATTTCAACAAAAATGAAGCTGATGTGTTGCCATTATTACATGATGCTTTCAAACAGAGATCCTCGTTTTGATAAGCAGGACAAATATTTCGAGATATATTTTCGGACGATATAAAAATAATGGAATCATAATTGTGTTATAGAACTGGGCAGCATTTTATCAATGTCTGTAAAATACAATAAAATATAAAATAAATTGTCAATATCTGTAAAATGAGTTCAAAATTTGTGATCAAGATGATGAAGTTATTAAGATGTTGCATACTTTTTGCCCATTATAGTCGAAATGTAATATACCTGCTTTTTCTAAAAAATGTGGCTAAACTTTAAGTGTAGGTCATGCACACAGAAACAAGTCATTTTCACAATAGAACATAGGGTTGTAAATGCAATGGGGATTTGTTACGGGGGCTCTTTGGCAGTGTATTAGGTAAAAGAAAAGGATGCACCAGATGAAATGTACAACACAGATTGAATGGATTACAGATTTACAATAGCACAACAACCCAGTTGCTCGATTAACAACATTACAAGTCGTTTGCAGCATGACAAATGCAATAATGGCAAGTAGGATGCAGAGCCTACATCAAACCTTTGGAATACTTAAGGAGAGTTGGAGGAGAATAAGTAAGTGTTCAAAGGACTTGCCATCTGAGGTGATACAGGCATCGCATTTAATTCATGTTATTGGATTGTTCTACTATTGTAAATTTGTATTCCATTCAGTCTGTGTTGTACATTTCATCTGGTGTATCCTTTCTTTTACTTAATTCACTGACGAAATGCCCCCTGTAGCAAATCCCCTTTGCATTTCAGACTCCATGTTCTATTACAAAAATTATTTGTTTCTGCATGCCTGACTTCCCCTTAAAGTTTGGCCACGTTTTTTTTTTTTAAACACCCTGTATAGAAATGAGTTACATTTTGCCAGCATTCTTGTTTTTTGCTTCTGCATTTACATGTATTTGAAATTGACCTTAATTCTTTTCAGTATCTGGTCATTTTGCTGACTCATTGATATCCAGAAAATGGACAGTTTTATCTGTACGGCGACTGATGACTTGCATTGGACTCATGGGTCCTGGTATATTTCTATTATGCTTTAGTGCTGTTAATAATTTGTTAGCTGCTGTGTTGTAAGTATATAGTTTTGTGTTTTGTTGATTTATTGCTGATTTTTAGATATATGATAAATTTACTTTAAATTGGGTATTATTGAAATTAATTTATGCAATAGTCATTGTTTATTGTAAGTAATATAAAAATTCAAATAGTCGTGTGGTGTAGGAAAGATTTATGTTGGATTCTTTATCATAAAAAAATTTTTAGAGTTTGAACTAGAATTTCAAACTATTTCTTTATAGGTACTGTTCACCGATCTGGAAATTGTTGACCCTCTGTAATTAGATATTAACTAATATACATTCTTTACTACTGGATAAAATTGCTTTTGGAAACAACAGTCTTATGCAAAAATGTTTAGTTCATTTTATGGTTCTAATAAAGTAATTTGAGAACTATGCACCAACTCTGTATGTAACGATTGGAAAGAATTGGAATTAACTTATTTAAATTGTTGTTCCTGGTTAACAAATAATTTGAATTTTCTTTTAATATCTCTTCATTTCTGAATTTCAAAAAGTTTTAACTAAGTGACCAGATAATGAAGAGATTATACCACTTGTACCTACATAAAGCCCTGTGAGGGCACTATCTGAATGCTATTCAGTACATTAAATAAAATTCGGATAGCTAACTTGAGTCAGTTTTTTTTTCTTTCTAAAATGGGAAAAAAAATCCCATTAGAAAGAAACTATAAAATCTGGTACTAGAAGAAATTAGACTCATTATATTTCAAATATAAGCTATTTGAAAAATCTAAGAAAATACAATTAAACATATATTTCTGAGTTGAAATGCCTATTTGCCTGAATTTGTCCAATTTAAGTATAAAACAACTCTAATGGAATAAAATGTTGATTGAATACAGTTTCAGAAATAATTAAAGTACTGTGATTAAAAATATGATTTTAAAGATTTTGCTATTTTGGCATATCTATCATACAAAGTGCTTCAAGTAGAGGGAAAAAATTTGAAAGGTATAAATAATTAGTCATTCAATTCTTATTTTACTCTTTTATTATTATTCTGTATAACTTTTCTAAAATAGATTATGTAGAATTACAGTGAATTGATTTTTAACAGATGAAATTCTAAATTTCAAATTTTTTATATTTTAATTGTTCTCTCTGTATATTATTAAAATAGACTATCTGAATTCTCTGAAAGTAGAAGTTATTTGAAATTCGAAATTACTTTTTATAAATATTAAGAATGAATGGCAGCACCCCTCCTTTTTCAAGTAATTTCTTCTTTGCTATTGGTAACGAAGTTAAAAGGAAGACTAATCACATTATTGGATTTTGAATATCTGTTTCTTATATTGGGCAGGTGATGTTATTGCTATTTCTAGTTTGAAAACTATATTAAAGTTGTGTTTTGTGTTGTTTTTTATACATAATTAAAGCATTTTTCTGTTGCAAGATTATATTTAAATTTAAAAATGTACTTCTACAGTTTTCAAATGCAACATAAGCTTATTTATTATGAGATATATTTCAACTTCACACATACTTTATAAAATAAGAATTAAAGTTGTCAGCGTCTAGATATTTTTTAGATTGCCGATAATCAAATTATATATATATTTCAGTTAATGATCACCATTCTTTAAAACAAAACTGCTTTGAACAGTGTCATTATATATATTTCTTATCATTTATATAACTTAGTGTATGCAATGCTCTTATATAAAGATTAGATCTTTAAAATAGTTTTGTGAATATTTTTTTTATTCTGTCGGTAAGCATTCTTTAAAATTATATATTAGGTTCGTTTCCATTTCCATGGGTTTATGTGCCTGTAACTCGGCTGGACACTTAAGCAATCATGCAGATGTGGCTCCCAACCATGCTGGAGTGACATTTGCTATTTCCAATACTTTAGTAAGTGAATTATTAATAAAGTGAATTAAACTTTTACTATGGTTAAGTAAAAATGTTTTGTCGAATTCTTATTGATTTTTCTTTTGTACCAGGCAACAATACCAGGTATCTTATGTGGTCCAGTTACAGCAGAATTAGTCACTCAGTCACATGGCCGATGGTTTCCTGTCTTTGTTTTGGCAGGATGTGTAAATTTTGTTGGAGCTGTGATTTATACCAGTCAAAGTTCTGCGAGTCAAGCGTTATGAATATTCAGAGAAATATTCAAGCTAAAAATTGGAGTAAAAACTGATGTCCGTCTTGTGTACTAAAGTAACATCAATATTTATAAGATTTTAATTTTGTTGCAGATTGTTGTTCCAAAGAATATTTTATATTTATGTGAATGCTGAATGAAATGAGATATATTTGTAAATTTTGACGTTCTGTATAGGAAGATAAAAAAAAAAAATATTTTAAGCAACAATGCATTCATAGAAAAATAAATTCTATTTATATGTTTGAATTTGTCTTGTCTGTGTAGTAATAATATTTTTCTTGGGATATACATTATTGTTGCAATGTATTAATTAAGGAGGTGGGGATGAAATTAATGAAATGCTGTACGGCTGGATGAGGAATAATGACATATTTATTTGGATATTTTGTAATCTTTGGAAGGGGCCGTTTTTGTAAATTTGTTGAATTCTCTTCTGTGAACTAGACTTATTTTTGTTTCAGTAGAAAGGCCATATTTCTGTCATTTACTAAATTATTGAAGTAATTAGTATTGTTAATGAATAAAAAAAAGAAAAAATATTGATTTAAAGTTTTGTAGCTTGTTCTTAATATATGCAACTTTGTGGATTTAATTTCAATAACTTAGTTATCATTTTCTTTTCTGATGATATTTACGGTAATGGACTTTTTTTAAAGTTTAATTTCATCTTTATTTGCTGAAATAAGGTAGTCAAATTTAGTAAACTACTCTAAAAAAAACCCCTTATTCTTTGTTTCTAACTTTTATGGGTGCTGTAATTTATTAACATTCCATTCATTGGAAGTTATTTTTGAAGATGGACTAAATGTCTTTGTGGAACACTTCCATCAATCGCATAATTTAATTTTAAAAGTAAGAAAAATAATTTACGCATTAATTTTAAAATGCTATTATTGAATGTGTTTGGAGTTATAGGAAATGATTTTTGAAGTTCCATTTACTGAATGAAAAATAATTAGTCTTCAGAATGTCATAAGGTCATGATAAGATAAATTATACAGCAAAGTAATTATCGGAATCTAACTTTATTGATCATAAATTTCCAGAAAGCTATCTTATGTTATCTCTTAAGATGAATTAATACCTAAAACACTATACAACACATTTCATAACATACAACACATTTCATAACATACAACACATTTCATAACATACAACACATTTCATAACATACAACACATTTCATAACATTAGGCACTATAAAATATAGTTATTAACAAATTTTTGCTTCGAGCAAAAGACGACTGAAACAAGATAAAACATAATTTGGCAAAATTCAGTGTGTACCAGTGCGTTTTCACAAATATACATAAGTAATAATAGATTTGTTCTATTTTATAACAAGAAAATAACTCTTGAAATGAGATAAGTTTACTAGAGGCTGCAGACACTCTAGTTTCTTCTTAAGCTGAAAAATTTCCTTTTTTTCTTGGGCTCTTTCTTTATCTTTTTGAATAACTCCTCTGTATTTATGTGTGGTAATGTTAAACTGTGATGTTTCTTTACCTATAAACAAAAATATATTATTGATTTTGTAATGGAGATGAAATTATTTTATCTTCTTTAAATTTAAATGTACAACTAGTTGCTACCAATTGGTGTAATTTTTTTTTATCACTCTTAAATTAATACTAGGGAATAAAACTGTTAAATTACCTAATATATAGAATAGCCGAAATTAATTTCATGACTTTTTTTCGTAAAAGAAATAGGAAGAGAGCCTTTTGGAAGACGCAAGATGATAATGGAGATTGGTAGAAGGGTGACACCAGTGGTATGTTTATTTTGAAAGCTGTAAAAATATGATACAGAAGTTTAAAAATTAATTACAAAAGTTTCCTAGACATGATGCTGTATGTTGTAATTATGGTACAGAGTCCAAGAAGTAAGCTATTAAAAATCCTTTGCATGTAATTGCATCCCATTTGATTCAAAATGTGCATCTTTTGTAGCACAGAGATTGTGCAAATGAAGAATTAAATTTTCAGACACCCTCTGTAGCACGTCAAAAATTTCAAGCTTGGACGTACTGCAAACATTTCAAACTCATCTAGTGTTGCAGGATTGTTCTGGAAAACAGTATCCTTAAATGTGCCTCATTAGTACAGTAAACGGAGGGTTAAAAAAAATAATAATAATTGGTACACATGTTCGTGAGGGGCTTATGATGAACATACAAAAGTCCCGGTCCTGGGGGATAAACTCTCAGTGCCATCTTTTGTTTCATCCCCCGTTTTTTAGTTTTTACTTAATATCTCGAAAACTATTCAGTTTACAAACTACAAATGATTTAATAAATTAAAGAGCGTAAAATTCCCTACAAATACATACTTTTGTTTTTCTTCCAGCTTTAATAATTTCTGAGGTACTGGGTCTCAAAATTTATCGCCATTTTGGATTTCATCCCTCTTTTTTTAGTTTCTCTTGAATATCTCAAAATCTATGAAATTTTTAAATTACATGTAATCGGCAAATTACAGAGCGTAAAATTCCCTATAAATTATTGCTTTTATTTTTGTTTTGGCTTTAATGGTTTCCGAGATAACGGGTCTCAAAATTTGCTGCCATCTTGGATTTTATCCCCCTTTTCGTAGTTTTTCTTGAATACCTCGAAAACTATTCGATTTTCAAATTGCATGTAATACAACAAATTGATGATCGTAAAATTCCCAACAAATGCATACTTTTATTTATTTTTTCTAGCTTTAATAGTTTCTGAGATATGTAAGAAAAACCAAGACAGGGGGGATAAAATCCAAGATGGCGACAAATGTTGAGACCCATCATATCCGTAACTATTGAAGCTGGAAGAAAAACATGTACTTGTAGGGAATTTTGCGCTCTTTAATTTGTTAAATCAATAATTTGAAAATTGAATACTTTTCGAGATATTCGGGAAAAACTAAAAATGGGGGTATGAAATCCAAGATGGCGACGCGAGCTCCCCCCCCCCCCTCCCAGGATCGGGGACTTTTACTATGTTCAACAAGAGTCCCTCGAGAACATTTGTAGCAATTTTGAAAACTAAATGATTTTTTTTTGTTTTTCTTCAAACCCTTCGTTTATTGTACTATCAATTAAGATTTTTTACAAATTTATTCATTTTGAGACCCATTATCTCCAAGACTATTAAAGCTGAAAGAAAACTAAGAGTATGTATTTGTAGGGAATTTTACGCTTTTTAATTTGTTAAATCATTTGTAATTTGAAAACCGAATAGTTTTCGAGATATTTAGGAAAAACTAAAAGGGGGAGATGAAATCTAATATGGCGCCGCGAGCTCCCCCCCCCCCAGGACCGGGGACTTTTAGTATGTTCATTATAAGCCCCTCGCAAACACGTGTACCAATTTTCAAAACTATATGATTTAATGTTTTTTTCAGGGAAGAGATTTTTTCGCGGATTTCCGTTTTTTTTATATTCTTGAAATGAAAAATTTCCGCTTTTTCACTGAAAATTCCGCGTTTTCTTTTTTCCTGAAAAAATACGCTTTTCTGCCTTTTTTTCTTACAATGATCTTGGAATCCGTGTTCTTAAAAAATTAAGAGATATCCACACCTCCTTTTGCAAGATATGCTAAGAAAAAGACCATTGTGATTGAAAATTCTTTTTTTTTTTTTTTTTCAAAATAATCTGCATTTTAACATGAAACATTTGTTGAAAACCAAGTAGAATGTAACTAATTGCTTACTATCGTAAGTTTTAAAAAATTTCATTTACATTCAGAATCTTATTTTTAAAAGTATGTTTTTTAACAGTTTTTACTATTATTCTAGCTACAAATTAGTTGACTAAATAACAGTTGTAAGTATGATTAGTTTTTTCATTGTTAATTTGGTATTCCTTTTTTGTGATATGTAATTTTTAAGTGTCCTTTATTTTTTTTGATTTGCTGATTTTAGCCCTACATGTAATTAAACAATTACCCACTCACAAACATATATATATTTGTATATAATAATTTATCGCGCTTAAATGCTTAAGTTAATTAAAACGTATTTCAAGCGTAAAATTTTCAGATTTCTATTTTCAGCTTTTTTTGGTTTTTTTCCAATCTCATCCCTGTTTTTTCATCCCCATTTTGGACCTTCATTGACTGGACTACACAAAATAGTCGCTGGGGGTAAGATTGGGTGAGAATGGAGGCCGATCCATGCGTGTTCCAGTAAATGTTGAATAGTTCATAGCTATGAATCTATTCTAGAAGTATTCCTTAAGAAAGGTACAAACCACTCGGGTACAATATGGTCCGGGGTTCCATCTTGCATAAACCACAAAGTGTCCGATGGATCTTTTAAAGTGTTCCAAAAACGCAACGCTCCTTTCACATTTCAACAGCAGAACTGTCCAAAAGGTGATCACTCTGTGCTTCAGAGTACTCTTTTAAGGAGTTTGCCTACAAATACAGCATACAGCGCCATGGGCTATCGTTTGTAACTAATTTTGAAACTTCTGTATTACATTCTTAAGGCTTTCAAAATAAACATACCACTGGTTTCATTCTTCTATGGATGTCCATTGTCAAGTTATTTAATTTTTAAATGAGGGAGTCTTTTGGGACACCATGTGCTGAAGGTGTAAGTGTCTCCACACCAGAGAAACTGCCAATACTTACTTTCTAAAAATTGGATGTCCCATATGTCAAATATGATGAAGTGTAATTGAAAAAGTTAAGTTATGGCATTGATAATTATTAATGAAATTTAAATTTTGAGAGCTTAATTTTATTATGATTGTTCTGAGGCATCTAATGTACTTAAATAGTATTTCAAGCTTTTTGTTTGGGTTTTTTGCAAATCTTTAAATTTTGAGGGGGCTGGTATATGGCTTGGAAGGATTCAAATTTTTTTGAATAGAAGGGAAATTTTGCAACCCATCGGTGGATTAACGTTGGATCGAATCTTAAAATAATTCTTCGAAGGCAATCTTGAACATCTCGCTCTCCACTGTAGTTAGATGGTGTTTTGTATTTTTTAATTTAAAGCTAATTTTGTTAATAATGAAACCAATTTTCTTAAAAATAGCTTAATGGGCGCTTTTTGTACAATTTGTTTTACACACTGGTCATTAAATTTTTAAGGCACTAAAATGAGAGTGGGAGAGAGATAATTATAAAGGAGAATTTCGGATAAATAATCAAGGTAAACTATTTTTTAATTTTGTTCCATTTCTTTCAAGAATAGCATTGCCTTCAAGAGTCTTGGTTTCTTTCCTATAAAACTAAAAAAATAAGTAGAACTGTTTTATGGATAATTGTTTTCAGTTTTGTTTTGAGGTGCTTGCTAAATATCAAACTGTCTATTTTTGTCTATTTTTTAAGTGAAGTTTTTTCTTTCGAGCTTTGCAAAAATGTCTTCAATTGTGTAGGCCTTTTTCATATTCCATTTTCACAAAAATATGTCTCGCTGTGTTAATCAGGAGCCCACACCATTCCATAAAAAGTTTGTATTGGTAGTTTCTTTATTTAAAGATCGAAATTATTGATTCAAGACGATAAGTTAGCATAGTTAGTCTTTTTCACGTGCTCTGTATATTAATTATATTATGCTGTTTAAATTCCATTTTTTGAAATGCAAAGTTATTTTCATAGGTTTTTAATTTTGAAAAATATCTACACCACGTACACTGTTTATGGCTAATGGGTCGTTAAACATGACCTACGAATTTTCTCTTAATTTCTCAGAATATAAGCAGGCGTATATTCTGTGAAATTTACGAGAATGCAGAGAGATATAATTTTGTTAATATGTATACCGTAAGACTATATCCAAACTTTTTCAACTATATGTCGCGACCACAGAAGGGGTTGTATAGCAGAATGGTGTGCTTGCAAAAAATGTCTTCTATGAGAGCTTCTGCCAGATTCTTTAATATTGTTAAGCAAAGTTAAATAAATCCATTTTTAATTTGGCATTCTGCCAAAATTCAACCAAGCATTTGTATAAAATTATACAGGTAAAGCCGTATTACACGGCAGTTATTTAACACTGTTCAAGAAGTAGGTAAATCCCCTAATCAAAAGATACTGCATTTGAAATTAGCGAAATCCACGAACGATATTTTAGCTCATTCTAACAAATGAAACTGCACACTTTACTCTGAATAAAAGCACAAAGAAAAGTTAAGATGCATCCTAACAATTGGAGTAATATTTCTTAAATCTTTCCAGTGAAAGAAGTGTAATGCTTAAGTGAAACTAATAATATTGCTTCATATAATGAACCTTATAAAGGTCTGTTAAATTTAGGCAATCTATAATATGAGGGTTTTATTATTCGTACAAAATGTACAGAATCGAAGCAAAGATAATAAAAATTTCTGAGGATGAAGATATCTTTTTATTTTTTTTTTAATGCTTTCCGTTAATGCTGTTTGATAATGATAGTGTATAAAACATTATTTAATGCATGCTAATATCTTATGCTTTTGGAGAAGATCGCTTCATAAAGATGTTTCTCTTAATTATGAAAATATATAGTATGATTTTTTTAAAAACTTTTTGGAACCTAATTCTCTTTTATGTTCTAGTTCCTTGTTTCATTTAACACCGAATTGCATAATGCGACAATTTTGTGGAACCTAACAACCGTGTTATATAAGGATTACCTGTTGTATTTATTTATCATAAAAGTGTCATTTACTTATTTTTTCTCTCGTATAAATAAACGTAGAATCGTGAAATATTTTCCGAGAGATAATGGAGCCACAAGATTTATTACAGCCATAAAAGGATCCCAAAAGTGTAAAAATTAGAGAAATCCTGCATTATATTAACAAATCAAGCAAGTTTAACATGTTGAGTGATTGCTTTAAATCGAATATAATTATTCATTCTGCCGTGCACTTAAAATAGCTAGTTTCACAAAACAAATATTTAGATGTTACTTGTATGAAACAAAAGAAACAATTAGCTTATCTGGGCAGCTTTAAATGGAATTCATGTAACTGCAGATAAATGAGTTTAAATATTTTTCCTGATAAATTAATTTGTACTATAATATAACCATTTAAATTAATATCTGAAACTGAAGTGGTATAAAGTTGTGACTCTTATTATTTAACACATTGTGCTTTTTTCTTATAATTGTATGAACTCCAAATGTTGAGAAGTATGAAAAGCTCAGAGCTTCCACAGATTTCTATTTCATAATATTTACATACCTTATCAGGATTTTTGCCTTCAAATTCTGAGAAACCTGTAAAAGGTATTCGAAGTAAATAAAAACATAGTTTTTCTTATCATATGAAAGTATTTTAACCCTTTCAGCCCTAATGGACATATACGTCCCGGAGATTACACTTCATTCTGTATTGGGTAAACAAATCCCACTTTTACAATTCATTTAGTTAATAATTCATAATTAGTTAAATTTTAATCATTTCAAAAGTCAGGTTGAAAGGGTTAATAAGATTGATTTTTTTTAAATTAAATTCTCTCGCCCTTAAATTGATGGTAAAACTTAAAATAACATAGAAAATAAAAATGCTAAAAATTATGAAGTCAGGGATAATTGCGACCTTATTTCAAACATCCTGAAAACTTCCATTGTGCAAAAATCCAACATAATTTCAAATAATCCAGAATGTTAATGTGATTAGCAATACATACTAACATACACTTGTTTTTAAACAATTATGTTTTAAAAAATGTATATAAACTAGTTTATGTATCACTATTTCACAAAATTACTAACTTTTTTATTCCTAAACATTTAAAAAATAATTGCTCAGTTTAGTTTACTTTTGAGGGGCTTTAATTTTTGGAATTTCTGTGTTTGTATTTTTCTTAGTTGAAAATTCAGTATGGACAGCAAGACAGTTTGATACAAACAGTGACTTTTAACTTAATCCTTCAAATATGAAATTGGAACCGGAAGTATGCATGTTAACTGATGGTGAAGATGCTGATCTGCTAACATGCAGATAATGATCCATAAATTCTTTACCGATAAGGTTTTTAGAGTGATTTTCTGACCCACCAAGCGTCTATGTATTTTTGTGTAATGAGAATAAGTAATACACTGGTGAAATAAATTAAGAGAATTTGCATATTTTATCGAATTTCATGAAAAGAACTGAACTGAATGTAAAACCACTGCTTCTAGACGAAAATGCAAATCTTATACGTCAAATACGTAAGCGTACACGTGTGTGTACGCGGAGCTAGTAGAGAAACAGGCTTGATAAGCGCGCGTAAGGTAAGACGCATTTCGTTCGCTAGCACACCTCGGCGAATTTCTTGGTGTTATTTTGCAGCAATCGGTAAAATTCAAATTGTAACAGTAAAAATGAGTAACCACCAACGTTTAGATGATGGAATGAGGTGGCGAATTGTGGGGAGGCTAGAAGCAGGCCAATCTCAAGTCCAGATTTGTAGAGAGTTCAATTTAACGCCCAGCGTCGTGTGTAACTTATGGAAACAGTTCCAGGATACCGGATCAATCGAGAGAAAGCCGGTCAAGGTCGTCCAAGAGCCACCACGGCCACAGAAGATCGTTATTTGTCCATTATAGCGAGGCGTAACAGGGGTGCTACAGCTCCTCAGCTCTCCCGTGACTTGTATGCAGCCACAGGAACCCATGTATCAAGGGTGATTGTTCATGAGACAGGGTTGTTTGCAAGAAGACCTGCTGTTTGCGTCCCGCTCACTTCTACGAACAGGAGAGTCCGTTTAGCGTGGTGCAGAGAGCATAGAGATTGGAGTATGGATCAATGGGCGACCGTTCTTTTCACTGATGAGTCCCGGTTCAGCCTAAACACCGACTCTCGCCGTACGTTCATATGGAGCAGGGATGAGATTCTTCCTCTTTTTCGCGAATTTCCGCTTTTTTTTAAATTTTGAAGAAATTCCGCTTTTTTGTTATTTTGAAGAAATTCCGCTTTTTTGTCTTTTTTTCTCTCAAAATGCCGTTTTTTTTTTCTTTTGTTTTTTTTTTTACCTCAAAAATTTGCTTTTCAAGAAAAGAAACCTTCCTATCTTACGTTTTCGGAAGAAAATTCTGGAAAATATGCCCAAATACCACCTTTTTGCTGAAAACAAAACCTCTGTGGCATATTTTGCAAAAAAGAAAAAAATATTTTTTTTTTTTTGCATGAACATGTTGAAAAAAAAAAAGTTGGAAACTTAATGTCATCTTGTAGGGCGTACCAAGATAAAGAAATAAAATTGCAGTGATGTACAGGTGGTAAATGTTTTAATGTCTAATTTTGTATTTTCTGATGCACCTGATGATGTGTTAAACTTGTTTGTTAACTTTTAATGTGAATGATTTAATAATAATTTAATATTCTTTTTCTTATTTATACATACTGAATTATAAATAATTAAGTTATTAATTATTATAGTGTAATATTTTCATCATATTGCGTGTTCTGATGTTTTACTTCTTAAAACATCTTTCGCGTATAAATTATGGTACAAATGTTTTGTTCGCGTATGATTTCAGTCTTTTTGCTTTTTGCCAATCTCATCCCTGTATGGAGAGAACCAGGAACCCGCTATCTACCCTCCAATGTCCGCGAAATCGACCATTATGGCGGAGGGGGTTTAATGGTCTGGGCAGGCATCATGTTGGATGGCCGAACACCTCTCCATGTCTTTGAAAGAGGCATTGTGACTGGTGTGAGGTATAGGGATGAGATCTTGGAGCCCTATGTTCGCCTTTTCAGGGGTGCATTTGGCCCTGAGTTCATTTTAATGGACGATAACGCGAGGTCACATAGAGCTCTTCTGGTCGACGAATTTCTAGAGAGTGAGGATATTCGCCGGATGGATTGGCCAGCCAGATCTCCAGACCTCAACCCTATAGAGCATGTCTGGGACGCTCTGGGGAGGGCAATTGCAACTCGCAACCCCCCCCCCCCTCCGAGAATCATTCAGGAAATGAAAAACAGCGTTGCTGAACGAGTGGGACCAATTGCCACAGGAAATGATAAACTGCCTTATTTCAAGTATGAAGTCACGCTGCAAGGCCTGTATATCTGTAAGAGGGGACCATACCCCCTATTAACCCATTTTTTTTTTGTTTATTCTGCAACCGCTGTTTCATAACTTCAGACTCCAACGAGTGTTACGCATGATCATGCGTGTGTATTATAATTGTTGAATGGTTATTTGTTTTGTATTGTATCAATGTATGTACATATCAAATTTCATTAAAATCGGTCCAGTAGTTCTAGAGATAATCGACCAGGTCTGCAAATTCTCTTAATTTCTTACACCAGTGTATTTCACAGTCTGCATATCATCTATCAAGGTTTGAATCAGCGACGATAATCTACATTCTGTCACAATATAACCTATATAATTAATTAATTAATGATATTTTTTCTGAAACAAAATTTGGAAATTATGTCTTGTCTGCATTTCACAATGCCGGATTTGAAAAAGTAACAAATCCGAGCTTCGGCTTTATCCGGCTCACAATCACCCGGTGAAACTTATTGTGTTTTAGAATTAAAAATAAATTATGGACCAGTGGGGTTATCTCCTCTCGAATTTCACATATACTTACACGCGGCTTCGCAGTATAGTGAAGAAAATCGAGAGTGCATTTTTGACCTCTACCCGTTGATCGACTGGGCCCGAAATTCGATAAAATCTACAATTTTGATGTGGAAACTGCATTCCAAATTTAAATTACACTATCTGATCAAAAGTATCCGGATACTTTCGGATTTTCACATTTTTTAGAATTTCTCCGGAAAGGCTAAACCGACTGCCCTTGAACTTCGACCATGTAAAGAATAGACTAACTCTTATTTTACAGTGAAGATTAGGTCACGAGGGCAATTGGGGGGGCTACCAAAAAGGGATGAAGTCGAAAATCGAGCCTGACCCATCCTGTTTCACAGAAAGCTGATAACAAGATGTAACTTTCATCAATGGTTATGTTTGATGTGCATAATATATGCGTTTTTGTGAACACAGCACAAATATTAGGGAAGATATAAAGGTTTTCTTAAAAAATCCCAAATTTTCCCGCCTGTTTTTTGCTTATAAAATGCAGAGTTTTCCTCCAAATTATACGAAACTTACAGAAAAAGTGGCAATATGTTAGAGAAGCATTGTGTAAAAATTTGGAATAAATACTTTGACTATTAGAGAAAATATGAGTATCTGTAGTAAATAATTTTTTACTGCGCATATGCGAGATATAGCGTAATTTTTCTTTCACAGCTTCAAAGCCAGATATGTAGGACAACTTACATAAAAACTCCTGTTGAATACCATTAAGATTTAGAGAGAGATCAGCATTGCAGTGAGCAGAATTTCTGCTTCCCTCTAGGAGAAACAAAACAATGAAGGTTTTATCACGAATTGATATTTTTTAAACTTGAATTTTCGAATAATTTTATAGAATTTAATAAAGATTGAATATGCTGAATACCCACGTATACTTAAATAAAATTCACAATTTAAATTGCAATTCGACAATTACTATCCGAAGATTCAAGTTAAAAAATATCAAATTGTTGGATAAACCTTCATCATTTTGTTTCTCTTAGAAATAAGGAGAAATTCTATTCACTGCAATGCCGATATCTTTCTAAATCTTAATGGTATTCGACTGGAATTTTTATATAAGTTGTCCTACATATCTGGCTTTGAAGCTGTGAAAGAAAAATTACGCTATATCTCGCATATGCGCAGTAAAAAATTATTTACTACAAATACTCATATTTTCTCTAATATTCAAAGTATTTATTCCAAATTTTTACACAATACTTCTCTATCATATTGTCACTTTTTCTATAAGTTTCGTATAATTTGGTGGAAAACTCTGCATTTTATAAGCAAAAGACAGGCGGGAAAATTTGGGATTTTTTAAGAAAACCTTTATATCTTCCCTAATATTTGTGCTGTGTTCACAAAAATGCATATATTATGCACATCAAACATAATCATTGATGAAAGTTACATCTCGTTATCAGCTTTCTGTGAAACAGGATGGGCCAAACTCGATTTTCGCCTTCATCCCTTTTTGGTGGCCCCCCAATCGCCCTCGTGACCGAATCTTCACTGCAAAATGCGAGTTAGAGTCTATTCTTTACATGGCCGAAGTTCAAGGACAGTCGGTTTAGCCTTTCCGGAGAAATTCTAAAAATGTGTATCCGAAGGTGTCTGGATATTTTTGATCAGATAGTGTATCTTGCTTGTTGTGTTTTTAAATTTTGTGTTCACATACGCATGGACAAATACACGGTCTACTCTTTGACGGATTGAGTCCAAAATTAGAAAGATATCTAATATTTTGGTACAGAGATCATATATTAAATTTCTTCTATCTTAGCTTGCTGCGTTTTTGAGTTAGCGCGTTCAAGTACGCACAGTTTAGGTTTAATTATATTAACGTCCCGTTTTGAAGCAACACGAGGGATATTTTGGGACGGACCTTATAATTTTGAACCGCGGTCAGATTACGAGGACGACACCTGAGCTGGCACTCCCTCTCCAAACTTCTGCGCCACATCATCTCCCCTATTTATGATTTAACTTTCAACGGGACGAATGCATGACGGATCTTCAGTGGAATCGGGTTTTGAACCTGGAACCCTCCGGCCTCGAAGTCGAGACCTTAGCACTAGGCCACCGCAGCCGTTCACGTACGTACGAATAGACAGGCCAACAGACAGTCAACCCGTTGACGGATATGGTTTAAAATTTGATACAGATCTACATTTCTAGAAATAAAACCGAATTTCATCTATATAGCTTACCGCGTTTCTCAGAGGTGTAGCGACCGGGAGGCAAGGAGGGTATAGATGCCTCGGGCGCCATGGAGACAAAAACATGAGAGCGTTTGTGTCACTTTTTAAAGTCAAATATAAGTAAGAAGAAGCGAAGGGGCACTAAAATAATACCATGCTCCGGGCATCATTTACTCTTGCTAGGCCACTAATGACAACTGGGGGGGGGGGGGCTTGTAATACATAATTTGCCCCCAGCGTTACTTCCCTTGCTACGCCTCTGGCGTTTTTGAGTTGTCGTGTTCACAGGCAAATTCCAAAAATGGCCTTTTCGGAACCAGGTAGGCCTAAAACGTGGAGATTCATTAAAATATCGAGATAGAATTTTTTGGCGATTAAATTTCTTCGCATACGTGAAAGTAAAAGGTGAATCATTAGTGATCCGGGACAAAATATTAAGAGACAGCCGCATGACAAATAATGCGTTTGACCTTCTAAATAGTTAGTAAATACCATTCTAGGAAAGTAAAAGAGTGCGAAGTCAGAGCAAAAGAAAATCACGATGTCGTGCACCTGGGGAGTTTATGATTCCGAGAAATATTAAGTAAGATGCGTGTCAATTATGTCAGGCAGAGTGGTCTAAGGACGTAAATCATGTAAAACGCTTTTTGAAGTTCACGCTATTATTCTAACGCTTTCATAAATTCTTTTGTTTGCCGTTCTGATAAGAATAATGCCACAATAGGAGAAATTTTTTTCCTATTTCGCAGATATTGAATAAATTTTGAAAAAAACTGCGATTACTCAACAGACACGAATTGCTGTTTTTCTAAAAAGCAGACTGATTGTTTTCGGAAACTGCTGATGGATTTATTGCGTTTCATTTATCAAAGTTCAAGAGATCCTACTGTTCCAAAAAATGGACTTTTAAGATGTTTACTGGTTCTTAAAAAGTAAAGTGAACATTGTTTAATCAGTCATTTCAGAGTCGTAAATTAATCATTTTTAAGTGAATCTTCTTTGGTTTACTTTAAAAATATTGGCAAGCGTTAATAAATTTTTATAATATTTTTAAAACTCTAAACTTTTTAACTTTTATTAATTATTAAACCTATAAAATTGGGTATGAAAGTAAAAGGTTACTTAGCTACAGAGGGATTTATTATTTTCTGTTATAAATTATGTAAAACGTGATCAACGCCAATTTCAAATCTATATTTTAACTGAATGTAGCATTTTTGAAATGCATTTCTTAATATAAGAATAATAATTAAATTGAAGATCTCTAAGTGAACAAATAATGAATTTTATTAAGAAATATCATCAGTTATATTATATAAAAAATTTTAAGTACACAACTATGGCAAGTAAACTGTATCCTCAAAATAACTAATAATAGCAAATTTAAAGGTACTACTTACTGAAGCTGTAATTGATTAATCTAAGATTTCGATGAGAAATGTGTTTCAGTTAATGGTAATTCTGAATAGATATATTCCACTTCGAAATAAATTTATAAAAAATTAAATGCTTCGATAACATTTTGCAGTTTCAACTTCTTTTAGTTAATCTAGGAGGACATAACACTGTAGAAAAAGAACATCTATATCTCATTAAAACTATCACTAATTCATTTTCTTCAAAAAAAAGATACACCATTCAAAAAAAAAAAGTTGTCTTAAAAAATAACATGGCTTGGTTACAGTTTGGAATTCAAAGCTGCAATTATTTCAAAACAACAATAAAATGGGAACATTTTTTTAGATATGTTCTTTCTAAGTAATTTATTATATTCCTTTCAGATTCTATAACCATAAACTTCTACTATTGCTATTTATTACAAATCGATACTATTTCCATTCTGATTGTAGCTGTTGTATTGGAAATTAATTATCTAACATACATAAAATCCGCTACGAAATTAAGGTGAAAGTGTTCTGAAGTTCTTCCGTTTAAGAAGTTAAAATCTGAAGTTAGTTTTCAAATTTATACCGGTTTTTATTAAAGCTAGAGTTATTCAAATTATTACCGGTTGTACAATATTTTTTAAGAAAGAAAAAAAAAACCGCCTTAGTTACAATTAGTAAACACACAAAATCTAATTTGTCACTAACAAGGGGAGGGCACGACTCGGTATATCAATAGTATACCTTTAGGGTGTTCATCAATTAAAATGTTAAAGCGCAATGGCCAGCCAATTCGGAGAAAATAGCCCTCACACTTTCGACACAGCTTATATGCCAGTAATTTGTCACCGTAATTGAAGCGCTAATAGCATGATCAGTATAGCACTTGCATACAAACGTTTTGACAAGGGTTCGATTCCGAGTCCACTCTTTTTTTTGAAATTAATATTTAATTAAATTAAAAAATTTTAAACATTTTTTTATTAAAATATTAATCTTTTTTTACCATTAAATAATTTTTTTAATTATGATACATAAATTATAGTCATAATTTAATTTTTAAACAGTTAAATAAACATAAAAATAAATTTAATTGTGTTAAACGATAAATATAATAACTATTATCATTTTATATCATTAAAATTTTTGAATGATTCCATTAAAGTAATTACAAAATTTTCGGTCTAGCTTTACGGAAACGGATTTGGTCAAAAAAGAAAGAGCAGCGTTAATCTTTTGAATACAGAGAAAGATGGTCCAAAATTTGAAGTTTATTTCCCAGCAGATTTTTAAAAGAAACGTACACCATTTATTAATTATGCAATATGTCAAAATATTTTTTATATGAATTATCAATCTGGTTCCTGTATGTAAATAATAATTGTAGAAAAATTCAAAAATTTCAAATGAAAATAATTATGAAATTTTTTCATGATGAGAGCAACTACTATTAATAGTTATTCTTTATCACCATTAAAGTTATGTTTATAAATTATTATTTTTCTTTTTTGTAAACAATTTTTGAAATTAATAACTTCAAATTGAATTAACAATTTTTAAATATTTAATTTAAAAAATTAATCATTGATGCAAAATAACTGTTTATTTATATGATACTTGAATTACAGTTACACCCTTTTTAAACAGTTAAATAATTATAAATACATTCTTTTCCGACCAACACCGGTTCCGTAAAGCTAGAATGGAAATTTTGTGACTACTTCAATTGAATCATTCAAAAATTTTAATGATATATAATGACAATAGTAATTATACATAATATTTAACACCATTAAGTTTGTTTTAATGATTATTTAACTGTTTAAAAATTAAATTATGACTGTAATTCATGTATCATGTGAATAAATTATTTAATGTTAAAAAATGATAAATGTTTTAATAAAAAATTTTAATTTAATTAAATATTAATTTCAAAAAAAAAATTGAAAAAAAGAGTGGACGCGGAATCGAACCCTGGTCAAAATGTTTGCATACGACTACTATACTGACCATGCTATTCGCGCTTCAATTACGGTGACAACTTACTGGTTCAGAGGCGGCCCAAGGGCCGGGCAACTGCCCGTGGCGCCAAAATCGTAGGTGGCGCCAAAGCGAGAGCGTGAAAGAGAAAAAAATGGTTTAGTAGACATTTGATCTCTGAAGAAATGTCAAATAATTTCTCTTTAGAATTGGCGGCCCCTTCCTTTATTCTGAATTTAGACATTCGAGACGTACTAAAAGCCTCAATGCCACTGGCGTTTTTCGCACAGCGCTCGCTTCATGCCTCAAGACTCTGTGTGTAAGGGGGGGGGGGGGCTCAAAATGTAGCCGCCATACATACATCGCAGTGCTAAACCGGCGGTTAATTTAGGACATTGGGTAGGGACAGGGTTCTGAAAACAGCTAGATTATATGACCTCAGTGGCGGCGACTTGGGGAGGGGCAATTTCCCCCTACTTTTTCCGGAAAAATTAAGTTTTTGTTTAATTTTAGCTGCCTAAAACTGAGAATTATATATATAAAAAAAACCATAGTGTCCGGGTAAGTTAGCTAATTTCGTAACTAAATTTTCAAATTTTGTTGTCTTCTCCCTATACTTCGGGGTACTTTTATGTGTCTATAAATTTTTTGCCCCCTCACTTTTGCCCTCAATCGCCGCCACTGTATGACCTCATATTGTCAAAATTCGTCCTCCTCCTACACACACACCACTCACCAAACTTGGTATCGTGGGAAAGTATCCCTATTAGCACAAGATATTGTACAGTATCTCCACAATGTTTTTTTATGTTTTGAATGCCGCACAATATCGTAAAAAATATCCTTGCAGTATTGTAAAGCATTTAATCGGGATGTTAATTACATTGCCTGAAGCTTCTTGGCGCCTTGTGAGTAACTCTTGCGCTAAGAATGGCCATAATTCATAACTCTAAAAGTCCTTTGAAAACTTTCACCCTCCAAAACAGAACTAGTATCTTGTTTTTTCGGGCATTCTAGAGAGTCGCCTGCGCTCATAATCGGAAACTCAAATTAAGCTACTCTACACTTTTTCATATTTATTTGTGTTATGAACATCAAATTTAAATTTTGATAACGTTCTAACCAATTAAAAAATAAGTATTGTGTTATTTCGTTAAAATAACTGAAAAAAGGAACATTAGGTTCGTTTTATAGGAAGAGAAATATAGCAGGGAAAAAAACAAGTTGAAGAAATTCATCGAAGTAGAAAATATTAAACCTAGAAAACGTCTGTCAACATAAGTTGAAGGCAGATTTTCAACTTAAGAAAATTTTTAGAATGGCAACATAGTATGTTACTGTTCAAATCAAGAAGTTCGTGTAAATGCAATTTTTTGTTTCCTCTGCCGCCTTTTCGATTTTGTACAAATGTCCTTAGCATCAGCGTCGAGATTTTATGATTGGAAACGCGTGCACAAACAGTTATCAGCACATGAGAAATCTCCAAATCATATGAAGCTTACCAGCTGAAAAAAACTAAAATGAAGCTTGAACATTGCAGAGAAGTGTTCAAATGTTTAGTATAAGTGATTGAGTCTTTCGCATCTTAAAAGAAAAAGAGGAAAGAAAGATGTACTATAATATGGCAGAAACAGTGGAAACTTTTTAAAGCTATTTGCGTTCATCGGAAAATTATCAGTCGTTACTGTTGACAAGAGCAGCTTCTAATGAATCACATATTCATTACCGAGAAAAACTATCAAAACTGAAATCATAGGGCTATTTGGATACAAATCGAGGAATAAATTTTAGAGGAAGTTTCAAAGTGGGCATATTACTCCATAATTTTAGATGGCGCACCGCACTTAAGACACGTTGGACCCGATGATATTAGTTATAAGATTTCTATGGTGCATTACAGGTGAAGAACCTTGCATGAAAGAGCAATTTTTGGGATCCATTCCAATCGAACATTCAATCGGTGATGCTTTAACAGAGAAACTTTTAGTACAGATGGAAGAAATGAAAAATCCACTGAAAAATATTCTTGGCCAAAGCTATGATAATCGGGCCAATATGAAAGTAAAAAATCCAGGTGTCCAAACAGAATCCTGAGCATCAACCCTCGGCCATTTTATGTACTATACATTCCCTAAACTTAGTTCTTAAACTTTGCTTCTATTTTTTTTTTTTTTACTGAAGCTCCACAACCCTATCTGGACGCTGTGAAATCCTTTAGTGTTTTATAGCAAATTTACAACTTCTTTGCATCCTAAACTTATCGTTAGTCAGTCTGGAAGAAACATGTACCCAGTATAATGGGCATGCCCTTAAGTCAAACGTGGTCACTCTCCAGGAGTTTCACTAGATAAAAGAACTGATGCATTAGCCAAAAACCTTGTATTCAGTTTGGCAAAGAAGGTAAAAAGTTTTAAGCTTGTTGCTAGTCTTGTCATTTGACTCACGGTTCTCTTCAAGGTTTATGTCATAAATAAGATGTTACAGAGTGAAAATATAGATGTATCTAGTGCTGTAGAAATCATTGACAAAAAAAGACAATTTATGGTAGAAATGAGATCAGACAGGGGGTTTAAACAGACTCTGGTTGATGCACGTGACCTCTGTAACAGTATTGAGATTGAAGCAGAATTTCAAGAACCAGAAGTTCGACCACTGGAAAAAAAGAAGCAATATGATTATGAAACTCTAACGAAGCTCCTTCAAAGAAAATTCAAGCAAAGCTTCCATTTTGCTTCCTTTTTTTAATTCTGTACGTCACAATCAACTCTTTGCAGGAACGTTTCGAAGGGCTAAACCAGGGATGGGCAAACTTTTTCGGTCGCGGGCAAAAAATCGGAAAAAAAAAGTTTGGCGGGCCAAGATAAATTTTTCTAAAATTTTAAAAACAATATACGAGTATTACAATTTAAATATGTTAATGAGATTAATGAAATTGCGATTTCATTTTTAAAAGTTCCTTATATTGAGGTTAGAAGTGAGATGTACTGATTCTAAGGAACGAGGCTAAATGCTCATTTGTCAGTCTACTTCTGAAATAATCTTTTCTAAGGTTCATAGTTGAAAACACTTGTTCACATATATAAGATGAAGCAAACATAGCACTGATTTTCTGGGCGTGAGATATTAAATTTGGGAAACTTACTTTCGATAATGTTTTGTAAAACTAACTTTGGCATATTTAGAAACGACTGCTTGAGATGATTGTTAGATTGCAACTCAATTAATTCAAGCTGCAAATCTGATCTCACTGCTTCACAATTTACGTTGAAAGACATGGTAAAAATATCCAATTCTGTTTGAATGGCACTGAAATCCTGAAATCTGCGTTCGAACTCAAAATGCAGTTTTTTTCAAGCCATCTTCATAATTCTTAAGCTTCTCTTCATTTACTGAGGGTATTGAATTTAACCTCGAGAAATGAGACAAGTCGTTCTTAGCTAGCTGCCCAGCAAACAGATTAAGTTTTAGTTAAAAAATCTTTGAGATGGGCCCAGATATCGTCGATAAATTGATTTTTCCCTTGCATCTTGACATTCAGGTTGTTCATATGACAAAGAAGATCTGTGAAAAATGCAAAGTCCGAAAGCCATTCTGTATCTTGTAACATTTCGCACTCCGCAGAACACTGTTTCTCATGGAAGAACGACACAATGTCGTCTTTCAGCTGCCAAACTCGCTCGAAAACACATCCTGCACTAAGCCAACTTACTTTCGTGTAATACAGTACATCAAAGTATTCAGATTGCACGGACTGAAGAAAATCTCGAAATTGCTTGTGAGTAAGCCCACGAGATCGAATAGTATTTACAAGCTTCACGACTGCATCAAGCACGGGTTTCATATTCAATGCAGATTTACACAGATCATCTTGATGTATAACACAATGTAGAAAAACAACATTGTTCCCGGGATAGTTTTGATTAAAGAGTCCAAGAAATCCAGATTTTTTTTCCTGTCATATTTGGTGCTCCATCGGTCGTAATATTACATATATTTGTTATAGGCACTTTCAAAGTTAAAAGCCCTTCCTGAAATTCACGAAAAATATCACATCCCTTTGTAGTTCCCTTTAAAGAACGCATGCACGACAGTTCCTCGGTAATTTCAAAGTTCTCATCAACACCTCTTATAAATAATACTAATTGAGCAGTATCGTTTATATCAGTGCTTTCATCCATAGCTATGGAGCAAAATTTAAACTGGCCAATCTTTGACTCTAATTGTGATGTCAAATTTTTATCGATGGCTTCGATTCTAGAAGTCACCGTTTTTCGAGATAAGCTTACAGTCTGAAAATTATTTTTCTTGTCTGGACATAAAACATCACAAACTTGGAGCATGCATTGTTTAACGAACTCCCCATCACTGAGAGCTTTATTATTTTTAGCAATATTGTATGCTACAATGTAACTTGCATGTGTAGCTGCTTCTTGGATAGTGTTTCCCTTCTTGAAAAAATTTTGTCGGCCTGATAATTTTTTACAAAGACTTTCTACATTTTGTTTTCTTTCATATTCGGACATTGCTTCGTAATTGGAATTCTTATGCTTAGATGTGAAATGACGGAAAATGATAGATTCATTGAAGACTGCTACAGCTTCATTGCAGATGAGACACACTGGTTTATCTTTAACAACTGCAAAAAAATATTTCCAGGTCCATTCATCATTAAAAGCACGGCACTCTGAATCAACTTTACGTTTTTTAGTAGCTATTTTGGGGTTGAAATATTTTACGAATAACCCAAACAAGCACTAGCTACGCTATACTTTTAATACTTTCACCACTATTCACAATGATGCTATATGTCCACAATCTTTCCATACGCAATCAATAATATTAAAACTCGCGCCAAAAGAAAAAGCATGCGCAGTCTGCCACATGTGAGGTCTAATTCACCTATATTGGATTCCCATATGTCTGCTCCCCGAGAAAGAGATAACGCTTGTTGGCGCCAGTCTACAGCTATAACTAACAAAGAACTTCCGCTTTTAACACTTTACCGATTGAAAGTTGTCTGTTTATTGATAGCTTTTATAGAATATACACTGCGAGTGATGTACAGAAACACATCGTTGCGATGTGGTTGAATGCGAAGAACAGAATGATTTTCAACAGAAATGAAACCGGAAATACCATCAATAAATCAAATAAAAAAGAACATTACAACCAGAGGGCGCGAGCGAAAGGCAGACGCACTGGCGCCAACGCTGTCTGTGCTTGCTATTTCCGTCGATTTATGTTTTGTAGAACAAAAACAAAGAAAGTAAAAAAATCATCAGTCCTTTGGAAAAAAGGAAGAAAAAAATATTTAAACAAAGTAGAAAAGGAGATGGATATATAATATATAAATCATATTTTCTTTTAATTTCCGTCGGACCGGCAAATTAAGATTCTATCCGCGGGCCGGATAAAACCTTCCGGCGGGCCGTAGTTTGCCCATGTCTGGGCTAAACGCTATATATACAAAATTTGGTCTTTATCTACCATCAAGAAAGCGAAACACGATAAAATTTTAGGCATGTTCAAAGACTTTCATTTGGCCTTGAGTGACGGTAATCATAATGATGTAGATGTTTTCCAACTTCACCAAGAAATATTAGTTTTGTTAAGCAGCTACTATACTATGCTACCAGACGAAGTGACCAGCTGTTGGAGATTCTAACTTACTTCAATATGAACAGGGTTGCTGCAAATTTTCCAAATATTACAGTGGCTTTGAGTATTTTTCCGACTCTCTTAGTAACTGTAGCTGTTCGCAAGAGAAGTTTTTCTAAACTAAAATTTCTCAAAACGTATCTGCGATGCACCATGTCCCAAGAGCGAGTAGTTGGCTTTAACAACCATGACAGTTTTACGGGCCTTTTGCAGAACATTGAAAGTGTGGAGAAATTTCACGAATAAAGAGCAAAAAAAAAAAAAAAAACTAACTTTTGAACAGAACTTATAATACTGTTTTAAAATACAGTAATCTATTTTTAAAATAAATTTGTTGAACATATTATTTTAGTTCCAATAAGACCAGTATAATCTTAAATATATCTGAAATTCAAAAAAAAAATCTCACCATATATTAAATATATTAAATATACATATTTCTATGTAAAAGTTTCTTTGGCATTTAGAATACAGACACAATACAATTTTTAAAAAATACGTTGGTTATGTGTGTTGGGGGGGGGGCGCCAAATTGTTTCTTTGCCCGGTTGGCAAAATTACCTTGGGCCGCCTCTGTACTGGTATATAAGCTGTGTCGAAAGTTTGAGGGCTATTTTCTCCGAATTGGCTGGCCATTGCGCTTTAACATTTTAATGGATGAACACCTTAAAGGTATACTAATGATATACCAAGTCTCATCCCGAATTGAATTTCCCAAGTCGTGCCCTCCCCTTGTAAAACTGAAATAACTGTTCTCGCAAATGGGAGAATTTAAATCCACGAATTTTGCCCTTGCAAAGAAAAGTAAATATTTCTTAGCATTCAATTTTTTGTTCCTCCTGCGCGCTGTACAAATAAAAATTTGACGAAGCAAGAGGTAAAATGAACCTTTTTTTTGTATTTCGTTATACAATGAAACCTCTTTAATATGTTGCTTTAGGGACCGCTCCAAAACGACGTATTAAGGAGAACGACGCACTATAGAAAGTTGGTTCAAAAAGTGATAAATTATTGCTTTAGCCTTCAATATAATGGTATAAGCCTTCTTTTAAAAAAGATTTCATAATCTGTTTAGTTCATTATTATGTTTGTCAAAGAATATGAATAAATTTTAAAATTCCAGTTTTTAAATAATTGTCCAACACTTAAGGATAATTACAGCACTTTTATTACAATAACCTTTCTGAGTAACCATACATACATATTCCTTCTTCCTTGAATTTTTACCCCTGAACTTAAACCAATAGAATGTATTTCTCGTTAATACATATATTACGATATTTTGGATTAGTTTATCATAACAGATAGCAATTAAAATGACTGTCTCCGAAAACAAAAATTTTAAGAAAAATTTAAAGTATTCTTAACTATGGGAAATTTTACCTCTCTAACTCGACACTATTTTAAAGCGGAACTGCTACAAGCAGATGAACTTGACTGAAAATAACTCGAGTCGTCTGATATGGATGAGTTTTCTGTTTTGTTTACTTACTTTAAAAACCTTGACTTTATTTGCATTACTTTTGGACTTCCGCTTTGAAGATTCCATTGACTTAGCATTACACCGGAATTACGTAGTTAAGGCATTTTAATGAAAATAAACAAAACAGAAAACTCGTCCATACGAACCTACCCTTTGGCTAGTTCTATTTAGGGTAATTCAGAACAATTGCACTGATTGTATATGCTGTGAATTCCTTACAGGGTCGGATTTAGCCTATGAACTGCTCCGTGGAAAAGTAAAAAATTGCGCCGCTATGGAACTAAAATGTAAGTATTCTGAAACAAAAAAGTATATGGTGTTTTTACATTTTTTTAACAAACGTCCAAAAAACAACAGTGTAACTCAGTATTTGACAAAAATACTTATAATAACTTCTCACTCAAAATACTTAATTTTTTAAAAAAAAAAATAGTTAACAGGAGTATAATTCAGACAAATTTTGTTTACGAACTTTTAGTTCAGAGAATTCTCTAATTAATTCAGAAATATCTGGACTGTTACTCAGTTCATACTCAATGCCTAATATATATCGAGGTCTGACAATCTTGTTTGAGATGTTGTTGTTCGCAAATAGGTCTTGATTATTTTTAGTTCGGAAAAACAACGTTCCCCGGATGCAACACTTATTGGAAGAGTTAGTAAAATTCTTACAGTAGTGCTCAAGTTTGGAGCAAAATCCATTTTTGTTATCAGTTTCAAAACTTCCGAAGGTGATAAATCTTTTTGGTGGTATAAAAAATTTTGTTAGCATAAAAAAAAATTTCTGTACCTGTTCAACTTCCGGACTTCCAGCAATTTTAGAACGGAACTTCGCTGAGAAAGGCGAAAAAATCGATAAAGCATTGAATAACGAAAAATTCTACTTCGAAAATCGAAAAAATCGCTTCGAGGTGTTTCGGCTCCTGTCCTGGGCCACCTTCGTGCCAAATTTTGTACCTGCAGGTGCAGCGATTTCTGCGCTATGTCGCGCACAGACATTGGCTCTTATATATATAGATTACTGGAGTAGTGCCTTGAAACTTTTGTGGTCGTTAGTACATAAAATAAGATTGCTTTATTGTTTTTTAGAATTTTTTCAGAAAATTTTCTAATTAATTCAGAAACTCCGTTGCGCTTTCTTTTTCTTATTTTGTTTTGGAAATTTTGCGCCCCTCGATTTTTTTACTCCGTGTCGGGGCCCGAACTAACGGAGTGTTCGTCCGTCCCTGATTCCTTATAAACAACGAAAGGAAGAGAAAAATTGAACATAATACAGAAAAGTTTTGTTTGCTTATGTGACCGTTTGGTCACATGGGCAATATCCATGCGGAAGTCACGCCAGAGGCTGTGAAGCATATTCGCAGCCATTGATGCGCGTTTGATAGCCATATGTACGTTCTGCATTTGGATATTTAAACCTTTTGAAATTAATTCTTGTATCTTCATTTCATTGGGATATATCACAGACTCTGTCTTAGCGCCTCGTTTGCGTGCAATAGTGAGCAAACGGAAGGTATGCATAGAAAATGCTTCACATGGTTGTGAAATGGACTACCGTTTGGATGTGTTCTGTGTGACCAAGTATAGTCACAAGGAACAATTATTACGTATGCAAACAAAACTTTAAGTTGCCTTTTGTCTTGCGTGTTACCCTTTTTCTTCCTGTCATTCTTTATAAAGAAGTTCTAGCCATTTGTAATCGGTGCATTTGTTTTGAATTACCCAATATTGTGCGGGACAAAAATATGCAGCCATTTTTATTTAAGCTCAAAAAGAAAAGATTGATGTGTTTCAAGTTCGGAGTAACCGACACATAATCGAATATTTGCCTTGCTATAAGATTTTTTAAACTATGAAATGAGTAGGAAGTAATCGGATCAAGGCAAAACGACGTACTGAAGAGGTTTCATTGCACTATTCTGATAAGTAGATCATTTAATCATGTCATTTTACATTTCCCTATGTTATTTCAAAAAATAACTATTATTAGAAAAGAAATATGTTCGAAAATTTCATTAACTCTAAATTTTGTATATATATCAAAACAAACTAGAATATATATATATATATATATGTATAAAAGATATTTTACAACTACCTCGGGGTGTCGTAGACTCCTCTGCGTAACTTGGGCGTGGAGTTGGATTCGGCACCACGTAACTACTACGAGGCGTTGTCCTGGCATATGCATAGTCATCATCTGAAGACTCGACTTCACCTATCCGATCATCTTGAAGAGTCGAGATACTTGAATTAGATGCAGCAGCTAAAGATGTATTAATTGAAATTACTACAAAGTATATGGTAAAGATGAGAAGAATTATATATTATTTTACTTATACGATTGCCTTCTTTGTCTATATTGGCGGCGAATCGGGCGTGACCTTCGAGATAACAGAAAGCCCGTGAGCTCGGAAAATACGTCGAGGAGGGAGAACTTTCTCCACAAGTAAAGGAAGATAGCTTATATATATATATATATATATATATATATATATATATATATATATAT